>OZ021727.1:72190318-72562818 GCA_963978545.1 Linyphia triangularis | reverse complement strand
TAAAAATGAGACACCGGAAAATCATTTTTATTCTGTTCTCAAAGAATACATTAAAAGATTTATGAAGTTTTTAAATAGTTCTCTGAAAAAATAATTTGTTTTGTAATATCTTTTACAGAGGATAATTATTGGGTAGGGATCTCTCTCATTAGCGTAATTGTTACGAGGATTTATTTTTTAGTGGAATTATTTTATTTTTTTAGTATTGCTCAAATCTCCCTAAAATGCCGATAAAAAAACTTTGGTTGAACAATTTAAATAGATTTTGTAACGATACCTTCCTGTATTTAATTGTAAATAATGTATATGTTCCTTTATAAAGTTTTATTTCATAACATTTTTTTTATTAGTAGGGATAATAGAATCTCGAAGTTGCCAGCGGCTAGGATTTCATCAAGGAATTTTGCAATGGTTATAATCAGTAATTATCACACAATTTTAACTGGATTTTTCAGGAAAGTTTGCACGCGAGGATATAAAAGGTGACAGGAAGTGAAATGTGAATGAGTTGGAGGTTAAAGAGGTTTTGAAAGTTGATTAGCGTTTATTTTTTAAGAGTGCATTGTTGCTGTGATTGAAGCTGTGTGAGCCAAAAGTTTGTGTCTGCAGAGAGTAATCCAAAATAAAAAAGATTAAGATTTTGACATGAAACTTGTGATTATATAGATCTTAGATCCTTATAATGTGTTTTTAGAAAGCTAATAAAAGCTTCAAGAAAGTATATAATAATAAAACTAAGGGTCTGTCTGTCCCTCGATGGAAAGCTACTTAAAATTGGCGTAGAGCTATGAAATTTTCAACGTGAATAGTTTTGACCTTCTAATTTGACTTTTGTAAAACAGAGTGTTAAAATATTAATTATTTTTATCATTATTTTTTTTAATTAATTAAAAAAAATACGAAGCGACTTCTAATGGGACTTTCAATTCAGCTGTGAAATTTTCATCATAAGTAGTTTTAGCATTCTGAAAGTAGTTTTGGCCTTCTAATTGGACTTAAAATATTCTCATAGGGTTGAGGGGATTGTGTTATTGCATTAACGGGAAAAAATTGTTTCTCTAGTGGGGCGGGTGTGTGTATGTGTGTGTGTGTGGGGGGGGGGGGGGTTAATATTAAGAGTTTACTTTGCAATTAATCTTTCAGAGAGTGAAGCGTGCTTATGTTTGCGCAACGATGACCCTTTCAGTAAACGAAGCGAGCCCATGCTTGTATATACACAGCAATGAACCTTTCAGCGGGCGAAGCAAGCCTGTGCTGGTGTAGCAAAGTATTTTTTAAAGAGTTAATCAAACTTGTGTTTGCGTAGCAATGAACTTTTCAGCGAGCGAAGCTAGTCTATGCTTGCGTGTCAATGAATTTTTCAGAGAGCGAATCGAGCTTTGCTTACGTAATAATTAAACTTTTAGTTAGCGAAGCTAGTTTGGTTTTGAGTGCCAATGAATCTTTCAGGAGCGAAGCGAGCCTCTTCGTGAAGCGCCAGAAGCAGGAACCTATACAACAATGATGGATCTTCGCAACGCGGGACCACTCACATAATAATGAATTTATGATAGAGATAAATTTTAGAATAGGGGGGGGGGATAAGAAATTGTGAACAATTGCCTTTTAGCTGAAATTTAATTTTGAACTTCAACAATTTCCTAAGGAAGTGAGTAGTTTAAACAAAGGCTCTAACCATTCATCTGTAGAAGTTAGACATTTCCAGACAAAAGTATAAAAATACAGACACGTGTATACCAAAGGAAATGTCCCATTCAAAATACTTCATATACAGAAATTCAACCGAAAGTACCGTAAATGACGATCGGAAAACAATTTATAATTCTAAGCGTAAACAATAAATTCTACAGGTATGTGTCATTTATTAGTGTGAAAGTCTCGATAAAATTTAGTATGATTATTTAAAATTAATTTCATCTAGAAAGGGCCTCAAAATTTAATTTTAAATGTGCTTCCATAGTATCTCTATGAAAAGTTGAAATCTTTGCTAAAATAGTGATATCGAATTAGAAGTTGAAAATTCAATTAATTATAAAAATGATAAATTGCACAAATCTACATCAGCAATATCAATATAGGGTAATTGAAAGTTGTGCGATATTCCACACCCCTAGTTTATTATTTTTTTATTCAATTCTAAATGTTTCGAAAAGGCCATAAACACAAATATTTCTGCACAATGCGCTTTTACTTTTTTTTTTAATTTGCGATCAAAGTTACCTTGCTAGACGTTGGCGAGGAAACGAACCATTCCGCTGGCATTGAATGTGACGCCACGGCTTCGCAAACATCTTGGCTTGAAATGCAGCAGAGGAAACCATATTTGCAAGTTTCTCGCAAATCACGCCAAATTGTACGGAATCTGGCAAAGGTCTACCAACGCCAACTATTTGGCAGAACCTCACGATAACCATATTAACTGCAGAAACCCTTGATGTCACGGATTTTGCTGAGTGTTTTGATCGATCGGACTGGTTTTGGCTCGATTTTGAGGCAATTTCATTTCTTAATATTTAAATAAATAATTTTTTTAAAGAACTTTTGTTTAAATATTTGGAATCAGAAAGAAATTCTTCATAAATATAAACTAATTTCATTTGAATTAAAAAATTATTATAGCAATTGAAGGACCACAGCAAAGAACAATCAGAGTCAAATTTTTACAAAATCGTGGTTTTCCCGTCATCTACAAGGTTACAGCAGATAGTTTAACCACGCGAAGTCCTTTGGCAAATATTTAACATAGTACGTGACATTTTGAGCAACCATTTACATCAACCCTGATACAAACCCTGAGACTTGAAACTTTAAATCAGCTTTTCTGGAGAACTGAGGAAAACGGACTATGATCGTTTTTTTTTTTATTTTTTTTTATCAGTAGCCCTTTATTTCAAGTGTACTATAATAATCCATAATAAGTACCTAAAATACATTAATAATTATCAGTGTCTATAACTCTATAATAGTAATTGATATTTAAAATATTATAATATTTTTCGAATAAATTAGTGTTATCAAACGAAAGTGGATTTCAAAAATATTTCAATTCTAAACAAATTTTATGTATTCATTTACCCTTACTATTTTATTTATGGATAAATACCGATAGAAAATAAGCAATATCAAAACATTTAATTTTGAAAAACATTTTAGAGAAAATAAGAGCATCTTAAACTTTATATTTCTCAGATTTTCTCATAAAGAATAAAAAGTGTTCATTTCCCTTCATCAAAACAGAAGCCATCGTTTTACACATGAATCAAGCTCACTTTACTTTGAAAAAGGAATACTCTAGGATAAAATGCAGCTTTCAAAACCAGAACAGTAAAATATTTCTAACATGAATTCCGTACAATTTTAAAAACTACACGCTTCAAGGAAAAAGAATGGTGTCTATTATACCGAACACATAGCTTTGTATCAGGGAACAAATAATGCTTCAATCCAAATCTTAGACATTGAAAAACTATACGTAATAGTAAATGATAGTAGTATTTGTATATTCACAGTAGGCCCGTAGCCAAACCAAAGTTTGTAGGAAGGGCAAAAATGTTTCCAGGTAGGCCAGAAATATAAATTATTTAATTGGTTTTCAATTAATTTTTACAATTGATTACAAGTAAAAGAGTATTTATCAGAGCACTTTATGAAGTACATATGCAAAAAAATATAAAAAAAAAGAAACATTGTTAATGTATTTTTGATGTAATGTTATTTTTTTTAATTCTCTTAAAGACTCTACACCAGAAAATTATATATATATATATATATATATATATATATATATATATATATATATATATACACACATTACCAATATAATTGTATTTTCCTTTATTTTCTCCTATCATTTTCAATACTCTGAAAAATTTATCAGGAACTATTATAATATAAAAACCCTTTTTCTATTTCCTTACATATATTATTAATTATAATATAAAATAATAGAAATTCATTTTCCTATTCTTGGTCTTATATTAATTATTTTGAAACTTTTTAAAATACACAGCATAAAAAAATCTAATATAAAATGATAAATGTTAGTATAATTGCAATTTCCTATCTTTACACATATTAAACAATTTCAAAACTCTGTCTCTACTTTAAATACCAAAAACACAAAATTTGCCATCCTTTCGTGGCCCATTGACATTCTTTGGGGACGATTTATGGCCGTCAAAGTGGAAAAGGTAGATTCGCAAGTTGCTGTGCTACAACCGAAGGTATCTGCAGCAGTAAAAAGTTCGTTTCCATTCAATCATAGATATAAAGGTTTACAAGTAAAAACAAATGATTGGGATAAAATTTTCCAGGACGGGCGAAGATTTTTCAAGGTTGGGCAATCCCAGACAGCAAGTGCTACGAGTACCAGTTGGCGCTGTTGTCGCCAAGCCTAAATGTTTACACGGTTAAATGATCGCCAAGCCTAAATTTTTACGGTTTGTAAGGTCGGAGGTTTGTAATAGAGTTGCTATAGCAACCGTAAAATGGTTCGTTATAAGAATTATAAATTATTTAAAAGTTGTTAGTTTGGAAAAGCTGGGCATTTCTTTAAATTTTTTCATTCTTTTAAGAATGACCAAAGACAACCAAAACAAGAACATATTTTTGAAATCCCCGTTTCCGGATAGTAAGTAATGCCCTCCCTAAGAACAGAGGGATCAGATATGTTTCCCCAAACCACCACAGGTGTCGCTGGCTGATGGCCATTTGCTCGGAAATAAAGATAAACAATGATTTGACTATTAGAAGCAGCAAACTGCGCATGTCCCATTTTTCAGCCAACTCGCTAATTGCAAGCGCAATCGTAGAAAAACATGTCAATGAAGAACAAATTTAGTGTTTACATTTCTTAGATAGCGGATAAAATATTCTAAAAAAGTATGTGAATTCATATTTCTTTTACAATAATACACATTTTTTACATTAAAATATAATTATTCTAGCTACTTTTGTTATTTTCAGCAGAACAAGAATATTTTTTACTGCAGATTTAATTTTTCTAAATTAATAAATAAAAAGCAATTTCATTATTTTAATAATACATTTTCTGCTTGAAGTTTTGTTATCATACTAATGAGGATAGTAAATGAAAAGTTTATAATTTCATTTAAAAAATTTTCTTTCAAAACAGAGTTATTTCTTACAATTTCAACACGATAAGAAGGATACCTTTTACAGATTTATTAACTAATAATATTAAAATTACTGCGATTTTTCTTGTGGATTTGTTTAATATGCATTGATTTTATGTTGAAAGAATATAAAAAACAGGCTCCTTATGTTCATACGGAAATATATAAACATGGAATTTGTATAAACAATGTATTGTTATGAATTTTTCCATGAGGCAATGATGGCACAGTTTTTAAGATAAAAACTATTATTTATTATCTTCAGAAAACTCACAAAACTTATTCACAGACGACAGTGTAATCTCTCAAGCTTCAACACAAGCTTCAGTAGGAACAACTTCGAAAACAGTGATTATACAAGTCCACTCTAGTAGGTAAACAAAGCGATCAGCTTTCATCGAAGTCCGAAGTCAAACTGAATCTTTCCCGATCTCCAGTCTTATTTATACTAGGCGCGTGAGAACATTCCCGAAATTTCCAGCCAATTCAACGAAAAAGAAACATCTTGAAATTTCTCGATTGCTTTAGGTGTTGCCACCTTTTTCTAACCTGTATAATCGCTGTTAATAAATAAGATAAAATAAATTACAATAGAATTTTAAAATAATACGTCACTATTTACATTATATACAGACAATTTATGTAACAGTATATTTAACTCTAAAACATGTATAAAAATACATTGAAAGAATTCGAAATGTATATAAAAATAATTTTAAATATAAAAGTAAGTACAGTTTGAATTTAACTTTTTAAAAGAATTTAAAGTTACCTTCAATATACTTTTGATCTATTGCTTTTCAATGTAAATTATTTCTGAATAAATGACAAATTCCATGTAAGAATTCTAGAAAAACTCCATTCCTATTGGATAATATTTCGTGCCGAAAACCTTCACGTTGTGCCCTCTACGTGATGCTCATTTTTCAGCGAATACGGAGGGCATCTTCATAGTTGGCTTTGGTTATACCTTTTTCAATTTCCCACTCTAAAACCTATCGATGTTTAAACCGCATAAAAAATGAGGCTAGTTTAACTGTGACGTCATACTACATCATATTCATGGTTTGGTTTCACGCGGTTATTGAAGCTATTGTTAATTTATTCGGTCGATGAACCTTCCTTCAAATGAAGAACCAAAAACCGGGAAAACCAATGATGGTTTTTTGCAACGCGAGGCCTCACAGCTAGCTAAAATATTGCTCATGTTAAAATTTCGTAGCGAAGCACGGGTATTCAGCAAGTTCTGAATAAAACCTAATATTATAAATTCATAGAACTGAAGAAAAAATCCCACAAAGGTTTTCGTGCACCACAACATTTTCTGAAAAATTCATTAATAGATTTATTTTCCGACATTTTTTAATGTTTCCAGAAAAAAAATCGATTGTCTGTAATGTTTGCTTTCTCAATTCGTTATAATCCATTTATTATTTGAAATGATTCGTAGTCGTAAAGAAACAACAAACAGCATTCTAAAATTGATGATATATTTTATCGTAATAGTGGTAAATCCATTCAATATATTGATAATATATTTTATTTATTCCATTCAACTATTCAAATTGTAAAAAAAAAAAAAAAAAAAAAAAAAAAAACCGTTTTTCGTCAATAAATAATACATTTACTAGGTAATGGCAGAAGCTATATTTACATAGCCATTAAATAAAGCAACAGCCATAAGGTGGCCTACGCTTGTTATTTTTAGATGTATTTTTTACTTTTAGATGTATGTGTTTAGTGGTGCTAACAAGTCTTTAACAATAAGTCTCTTTTAAATTTTACATTACACTAATGTACTAATAAAAACTTAATCAACAAACAAACACAAAATTACATTTGCAACAAACACGTGTGATATGTCAAATAAACGATCCCACCAAAGATCTCACCACCGATCAGTATCAAAAATACTACCCGGTAGTCAACTTGCAATTCTGTAAGCCAAACTTATGAACGTTAAAAAATCAACATGTATCATGTAGTTGATATAAGATTAGAAATTGCATAGTCCATGAAAAGTTTTTTCATCGAGTTTGACTCTTATATTCATAAACTTTTTTAAACTAATTATTCCTTTATATGCAGTGAGAGTTTCAGCATTCTGCTGTAAAGTATTTCATCAACAAAAAAACTTGTCGTGTCTTATTTCAAAGTGCGTAAAGCAAAAATTTGTATTGAATGTATGTTGAAATGTTACCCAAATTCTTTGTGTGTTGTATTGACCGCCATGTTTCGTTTCATCTTTGATGACCTAAATCCAATCATATGCTTTATATTTATGGAACTTTGAGAAGGCTATGTTTATCTGAAAGTCGGATTCTCTGATAATGGCATATTCTAGGATGATTAATGAGCAACAAGACAAGAAATCTGTTTGATGCTTGACATTTCCAGAATGAATGATTAGTCGCTGTTTCTATGACAGCAATCGGTATTTGTTCATAGCTATCACATGTCATTGGTCTTTTTCTATCCTGATTAACAATAAACATGTGTTGGCAAGGAATACATGAATTGGATAGGCGCTGGAGTAATGATTTTTATTGATCTTATCTGACTTGTAAGTTTCGCGTTTATTCACAAGTATTTGTTTGGCCTAGAAATATATACACCAAGAAAATTGGCTCTCGTAACAGTAAACGAATTGGACTGTGACAATGTCTGTCCCGTTGAACCATTTTAGAGTGGATTTAAGAGGGAGGTTACATTGAATGACATTACTTTTTATATACTTGTGACCAATCGCAATACTCCCACCCTTAGAAAAAAGATATATATATATATATTTTTTTTATTTTTATTAAATCCTAAATATTAACTTCGAATATGTGTGGGCGTTTGTATGTGTGTGTGTGTTTAGTAGTGCATCAATTATCCAATGGACTATTCCCACATTTTTTAAAAACAAGTGAAATTAGTTTATATTTATAAAGAACTTCTTTCTGATTCCAAATATTTAAATAAAAGTTATTAAAAAAAATATTAGTTATTTAAATATTAAGAAAGGAAAATGCCCCAAAACCTAGCCAAAACCAGTCCGACAAAAACACTCAACAACTCAGTAACATCAAAGTTTCTTTCCGATTCTATGGTTATCGTGAGGTTGCTGCCAAATAGTTGGCTTTGAAATATTTGGCGTTGGTAGACCATTGCCATATACCGTATACATTGGCGTGATTTGCGAGAAACTTGCAAGACTGGTTTCCACTGCCTCATTTCAAGCCAAGATGTTTAGGAAGCCTTGACGTCACATCTAATTCGAGAAGAATGAATCGTTTTCTCGCCAGCGTGTAACAGTAGAACTTTGATTGCAAATTAAAAAAAAAAAAGAAAAAGCGCATTTGGCAGAAATTTTTCCTTTTAAGGCCTTTTCGAAACATTTGCAATTAAATTAATAAAAAAATAAAAATGCGGGAATTGTTCATTGCAGTTCTAGCGGCATCAATTGTCAAATCGCAAGGAAAGTTCCATTTGTTTTAATAACTTTTTTAATTTTTTAATTTTATTTTTACGTATATCATCGGATCTGATGTACCTATTACTCTATTAAAAACTTCCTCAAGTTTGTAATGTCTAATTGCTTTCTTTGCATGGAATTGCGGTAATTTGCATTTGGATTCAATTTTCCAAACTTCTTTATTACACGGTTAAATGCAATAGTTTTTGTTTTTTTTGAAATGGCATACTTTATCGAATAATCTGGTACTACTTCTAACTAAAATGACTATCTAAAAGAATTTCTTTTCTTCATTTTAACTGGCAGAAATAGAATTTTTTTAATTTCTTTTTTAAATTGTTGCCATATTATGTAACAAGTCTTATTTTGTATACTATTAAATTATTCTAATTCGAAAAATTTATAAGTTCTCAAACAGTTTGACATGTGTGATATAAAGTTGGGCTGAATTCATCACCAATAGAACCTTCTTCCAACCACATTTCGAAAAGGTCTATGACTTTGCATGTACAGCGTGTCCCCGTATAACCTGGCCGACCTTTATTTTTGACACCGTTGGTCCTAGATGCATAGTCCCAATTGAAGAAATGTTTTAAATCGTTAAAATATTTTTACTCAATGGTTTTTAAGTTAGCAAAGGGGTTGGTATAAAAATTACGGATTGTAAATTTTTATACTGTCCCCAGTTCCCCCAAACTCATATTTAGAAAAATGTAGCCCATGAAAAAACATTTCAAATAAATTTTTTTTTTAATTTGTTAGACCAATAGCAACGGTGTTATTGGAGTTTAAAGTTTTAACACTATTTGGGAGGCCCGTACATAAATTGAAATGAGGAAATATCGTCTTATTGGAATAACAACGAGCTTCTAGACTAGGTTTGACTATGGCAAACTAGTTGTTGTTAATCACCTAAAACATTAATTTTTTACTAGAAACTGCTTTGAAAAAAAAAAGTTACAAATTATACAACGCAACAGCAAACAAACTTATAAACAATTTTAATTAAGTAATTTTAAATAATAACATAATCAGGAAGCAGAGTTTTTTGTTACACAAACAAAAATAAAAGGTGAGAGAAATAAACAAAATGAAAAGGATAAATAACCTCTTTCTTAATTACATATGCTCGAAGTGTTTTCCTTCGACTAAAATACCTAAGCGCACACGTCATTCAAATTCATCTTCAATATTTTTCAGCATTAAAGGCGTAATACACCTGGCAGAGGATAAAATTCGATTCTGCATATCTAATAGACGCGTCGATTCTTTTTCATATATCTTGCTTTTCAAAAATCCCCAAAGAAAGAATTCTAAAGGATTTAGATCTGGAAATCTAGGAGGCTATTCTACTGGACCTCCATAGCCGATAATGTTGTCTTGAAACTCACCCCACAAGGGGTGGTGCGCCATCCTGTTGAAACCACATAATTTTAAGGTCTGCTAACACGATATAGTCATCCAGAAAATCAGATAGAGGTCCCTGTAACAGGTTCGCATACTTTTTAACCTGTTAATGTATCAGCAAAAAAGAAAGGTCCTACTAACGCTCCCTTCCATATGCCATACAAACGGACCATCGCACTTGATGCTTGTTTGGTCGGATCACATGAGGATTTTGCAGGGACGAAAATGTGTGTTTTGCCTATTTACCACCCCAGTTCTTGAAAACGTGCACTCATCAGAAAATGGAATTTTATTCACAAATGATGAATCCGACTAGCTTGTTCATGATGAAATCGCAGAAATCAAACCGTCTATTTTCATTCCCGGGCAAAAACTCTTGCACCAATCCCGGGCGATAAGGATGTGCACCGTGTCGGTTTAAGACTCTCCACACATGGGTTTTTGAGTATCCACATGCTTCACTAATGTCCCTGAAACTAGACTGAGGGAAAGCAAGAGCATGGCCCAAAATTTCTTCGTCAGAGACAACCACTCTTGTATTTCCGGATCGAGGACGTCTTCCTAGGATACCTGTTTCTCGCAAATGCTTTACAATATTTAAAATCGTAGCTTTAGATGGATGTATGCCATTTGGAAATAATTTAATTGCATATTGTCTTGCAGATTCTAGCCCATTTCGATTACACTGGCCGTACAGAAATAGCATTTCTGAGTACTGTTCCGCAGTGTACATTTTAACAACGAGGTTTGACAAATAGCTAAATACATCTGGTATCTGGTATTAGTATGACCTACTTGTATTCTGAAGTGATGAACATACATTATTGGTTTTCTACCTACCAATCAATAATCTGCCACTAAAATTTGCATAGGAACCAGTAAATCCCACAGTACTACATGCTAATTTACACATAAGGGTCTGGAATTTTTTATTCCTATTTATAATTTTTTTTTTTTTTTTTTTTTTTTTTTATTACCACTAACGGACATTTTTTCTGTTATTTCTAAAATTTTAGGGATAGATGAAAAATGTAAGTACAATTTTAGGGAGAAACGAAAATTAAAGGAATTATAGGAATTTTAGGGTGAATGTGACCCCTGCATAACGCAAGAGTGTGAATTTGTTATACCTCGACAATTTTTTTTTTTTTCATCCTACGTGGTCGAAAGATTTTTGTTAGTTTTAGGGAGTAAGGCACCTATTATCTCTTGCAAACGAGTTCAGCATCCACAATTCACTATAGACATTGATAGATCGTATTCGTGCATTTGATTACAGAATAATTTTCCGAACGCAATTCCTTTTTCTCTGTATTTCATTTTGTGTACATGCCCTTAAAATATGTTAATGACCACGGGTGTAAAGTGGTATAAGTCACTAAATTCCATTTTTCATATCTCCATGAATATTGGTCGTTCAAATTTCAATTTTTTTTTGTTTGAAATGTTTTTTCATGGGCAACATTTTTCTAAATATGAGTTTGGGGAACTGGGGATAATATAAAAATTTACAATCCGTAATTTTTATACCAACCCTTTTCTAACTTAAAAACTATTCAGTAAAAATATTTGAACGATTTAAAACATTTCTTCAATTGGGATTATGCATCTAGGACCAACGGTGTCGAAAATAAAGGTCGGCCAGGTTATACGGGGACACGCTGTATACATATAAGAATAATAAGAATTTTTACAAAAATTTACAAGTATTAGTAACTATATTTTTCATTAAAACAAGCAGGAAAGAATAAGAAATATTAAGATATAAAAATATGGTATGCCATCAAAACCATTTTTTTAAAGTTACTTTTGACTAAGAAATGTAAACATTTTGGAAACAAATTTCATGACTTGAATATTCTTATTTTTTCATTATTTCCATCAAACATATAATAACTATTTTATGTAAAATAAAAATACAAAATATTTATTTGTATAGTACAGTTGATTTCAAGAAAAGTATTTTAAAACACAAATGCAGTACAGAAAAAAAAAAAAAAAAAAAAAAAAAAAGTAATGACTTATTTTACTTAACCCTGTTCTACCTCGAAAAAAAAATTATCGTTTGCTTAAGAAGATTATGACCACATTTATTCCCTCGAATTTTCCAATGTACACTGCAGTAAGAAATTTTTACAAAAATTAAAAAATAAAAATATTATATATATATATATATATATATATATATATATATATATATATATATATATATAAACTCAAAAATAAAAATATATAACCGCCCTGTGAGTCATCGTAAAATTCACGCAAGATACTAAAAAGAAAAAACAGAAATAAAAATAAGAAATATGCATGCATATGAAATAAATTGATGAAGCGCAGTTGTGATTCTTACAAATATATTTCAAAACTCTTGTTGAATTTCTCGCTTAAAAATAAAAGTTTTACCATTTCTACAATTTATTAGACGTTTGTTGCTAGTTTTCGAAACTTGTTATAATATTATTTTCTATGATATTCTGATTTCATCCAAGTTCCAAATCATGGCATTTTTCAGAAATCAAATTTTGAATCTGCACGGTAAGTTTAACAGCAAGTTTGAACAATGCGGAAAATAAAGTTAACATGTAAAGGGAAATTAAGTCGAAATCTAGGATTCATCTTGAAGAATTTCGACCTTTGATGGTACCGGATGTACCATGTATGGTACCATTTCCAGTTGGTCAATTTTCAAGATAGCTATGGCATGTTAGATGTCCGTCCCTACTTAATGTTTGGGCATGCACAGGAAAGGCTTTGTGTGGGCATTGCCCCATCTGCTTGTACAAAAAGAGAGTGTGTTGATGTTGTTTAATTGTATTGATGTAACGATGTTTTATAAAACTAGGGGTATGGAGCATCGCACAACTTTCAATTACACTATATTGCTGATGTAGATTTGTGTAATTTATAATTTTTATATTTTCATCAGTCGCTTAGAAAAAATTGGCAGTTTGGCGATATTTTTTTGTGATAATTCTTATATGGGACTTTAAAAAAAAAAAAATATCGAAGAAATGGGAATTTTGGCAATATGCTTATCGATAATTCTTATATTATTTTTTCTTGTAAGTGAAACTAAGCAGAGATTAAAAAAAAACAAAAAAAAAAAACGATTGTTGATGAGGTATGCTCAAGAAAAGAGAACTCTGTGTTATAGGCATTCGTTTTTCAAATTTTTACGCCATTAAAGCATTTTGGAATTTCAATTGTGGGGACGTTTAGAACGTCTAAAGAGGCATTACCACAGCGATTTTGAACAAAATCGTTACAGCCGTTTTTTAACAATTACTGAAAACATGATTTTTTCAATGGTAGCTATCTAACTCGCAAGTGCGATTTTGACGAAAACCTTAACGGTAGGTCCACTACCACCAACTCGCACACCAAATTTGAATATCGTAGGTGAATTTGTTCGGGAGTTATACTGACCATATACACGCATACACCCATTCATAAATTTTTTCTAGATTACTTTTTTGAAATCAGGATGTTCCAAAACATGGAGAAATGCAAAAAAATCCATTTTTTTTTAACCGAATGCCCTTTTTTTACGCTATATATGCATGTGGGTAATTGAAAGTAAAAAAACCGCTTTTGTAATGGGCTTGGATTTAAAGCCCAAGGTAAACTGTACATCGGCCCTAAGCTGATTACAATGTCTAATTTTTTTTTTAAAACTGTCTTCTAAAATAAAAGAACACAACACAATTTCGCACCTTTACTGTGTCCTAATAGCAATGATTATATTTTATTTATGGAACGTATATTTTTGTATAATTAATTTGTTTAAATGCCGTTATTTTTAATACATATAGGTTCATTTACAAGCTACCAGTGGCCAGTACAATGAGCAAAGAAAAAAAATAAATCTGAACTATTGCTATATCTTATATTTTAATTGATGAAGTAAAAAAAGTCAAGTACCGATGTAAATCGTGGAAGGATTTGAATAATTGTAAATAATTTTTTTGTCATAAGGGGTCCTCTACACATTTAAACTTAACCAAACTTTGAAAAGTTCAATGGCATCCCTAAAATACTATAACATATACATATGTACCAGTAAATAGAAAATGTTTGATTGCCAAAACTCAATGGATCAATTTGTTGGTGATCAAAATATATTTTACAGTTCACACTACCAAATACAATATCGATTAAAAATACTTTTGTGTTACTTTTTTTAGTCAGTTAATTATAGATTAACCCGTACTTCACATCGACATTTTATCATGTGCATTTTAATATTCAAAAGCAATTAAAAAATTCCCCATCTCGGACGTTTGCTCCCATTTCGACCCCTGTAAATTAGTTGATCAAAATACCTTACTTTATTTACACTTGCACTTGTTCACATGTGTACCAAATTTTTCATAATTGTGACTGTTGTTTTGGAAGTGGAGAATTAGGATATTCCTCGTATGGAACTTTTTGGACACTTTTCGATCCCTTAAAATTAATTAATCGAGTTCGGAAGATCTTACTTTTTCTGTGATTACTTTTGCTGATATTTGTACCAAATTTCAAAGTTGTGAATACTTTGGAAGTGGAACATTTGAATACTCCTTGTTGGAACATTTTGACCCTTTAAAATTTGCTAAACGCAATCAGAATAACTTGCTTATTTGTTCTTACCCTTGGTTCTCATTTTCAAATGTATGACTTTATTTGAAATAGGACATTTGAATATCCCTCATTCGGAAAGTTTAAACCCCTTTCGATTATTTAGAATAAGTTAATAGAGATTGGAATAGCTTATCTTATTGGTACTTGCATAAAATTACAAAGTTACGACTTCATGGGACATTGGGATATTTTTCGTTTGGAGAGTTTTGCCCCTTTAAAATTGATTAATGCATATCGAAATAGTTTCATTTTTATGTGTTTGCCCTGGTTGATATTTGTACCAACTTCCAAATCGAAAATTTATGCTAAAAATATTAAGTGTATTTATTAAATATTTAATACATTTTATTATACTCATTGCTATGTAGTATGACTCACTATCGTTGTAGTATGAATCACTATTATTGAAGTATGAATCACTGTAAAACATAGGTTGGAAAGAGGCATTAAAGTATTCTATGGATCAGACATTTATTACTTAACTATATTTTACTATATTATTAAAAAATGCAATAAAAAATCAATTTTGGAACAAAATTTAACCACCTTGCACCCACTATTTTGCGAGCTACATCCTCCTGAAAATAATCCTACGGGCGCCCATGGATGAATCCAATAGAGAACTAATTTGAAATTCTTGATAGGATTGTTTATGAAAATGGCAGCATAATTTAATAAACAAGATTTGAAGGCCGGCATTATTTCTGCACTTCTACACGGAAACAATTGATTGGAAGGCGCTACAGAGGCTAATAGATCGAATGCTTCGCCTCTCATTTTCGATTGAAGTCAACAACGGAACATTTGTGAGACATCAAATGGGAAAATGTCTTTTTTCAACACATGAAATATTCGTTTTTGTGGTTATTTTATTCCGATATAATGCATTACACCTTAACTCATGTCCTTTAAATTTCTTTTCAACAATTCATGTTACTGTATATCCACTGCAGTTCTTTGCGTACTTTAAAAGTACTTGAAAACAAAACTAAATTATTGAAGTGAAGTCAACATTTTGCAACACCCCTTCAGTGACAAGTCCTTCGTAAACTTGCATGCTATAGGAAATAATGATAATAAAAAAAGCGTAGATAAATTTTTCGCTTACTGAAAGTGCTACTTAAATTTCCACCGATTCCAAAAATAAAATTGATCGTGAATCTGTCAGCCCAATATTTCCAGTAGAACGTGCTAAAGAAAGACAGGATAAAAGCAACGGAAATGTTTATGACAGAAATTCTCTACTTTCTATCGGTAACCTATTCTTGAATCACGGAGGCAATTCTAATCCATTACCACATAAATCGCGAAACAAGAAAACGAGATTATACTGTCCATAAATAAAAATATATCATGCCATAGTTCTGAAAGCGGCCCTATATCGATAGAGCGAATAAAATGCCGACCAATCAATCAATAATCTCAAAGAAAAATACATTTTCTATTGAAGCAAATCCCACAAATATATGAAAGGGCTATTTTACTAAACAATCCTCGCTATTGGAGTATAAGAGATAAGGAATTACTAGAATAATGATTGGTATATATGTATTTATATATATAGTATATGGAACGATAAAAGTGTCTATAAGGCTATCCTGAAGATGACCTGGGCCTTTTTTATTTGTAAGATATTGCTATGGGATTAATATCGTACAAATAGTCCGAGAGGCGACTGCAATTTTTGGACCCCATCGAACATCATTCTGAATTTTTTATAGAAATTGGAGAAAAGTTAGTAGATTAGGAATCCACTGGTCTGCCGTGGTAAAAATGGCCGAAACTGATCAAAAATCGACTTGGAATAAGTTGAACTAAAATCCGATTGCCAAATATGTCATAACTTTCCAAAAAGAGAATAAACTGTTTCGCCTGGCAACCCACTGCATTTTGATTTTCAATGAGAAAAAGCTCAAATGATTTCTGATCTCTGGCTCGGAAAACTTGTATCTTTTAAAAGTAAGTCAAATAGGCGACATAGCTTACGTCATCAGTGACGTAGTATTTATTGCCAATTTGACTCATTTGTGAAAGATGCAAGTAAGCCATAGCCACACATCCGAATCGTCTGCAACCTTCTTAATTGAAAATTAAAGAGTGAGGGTTACCAAATAATAATAAAAAAAAATATGCTCATTATTTGGCAAATTATGGCGCATTCGGCAATCGGATTTAGTTTAACCTATTAAAAGTCGATTTTTGACTAGTTTCGGCCATTTTTGCCACGGCAGACCAGTGGATTCGTAATCTACTCACTTTTCTACAACTTCTATAAAAAAATTCAGAATGATATTTGATGGGGTCCAAAAATTGCAGTCGCCTCTCAATCTAAAAGTTGGAGAAGGGAAGAAACATATTTTTAAGAATTCAGAAATCAGCAATAGAATTGAGATTATTGTAAATAAACTTTTCATGCTGCACCGAATATACAGAGTGTCTGGAAAAGAATATCCCAGCTATAAATTTTAATAGAATCAAACATAAGCGTTGCAGAGTGTTGGTTCAAGGTCACAATCAAAGAGTAATTCAAACAGTTTTAAATTAGCTCCTCCCCAATACAGTCTCTTTGTAAGAGAGTGGTTAAACGTCCAAGTCCCTGACAGTTGGATTGGCCGTAATGGTCGAGGCAAAAGAGCTCTTTGTCGTTGGCCTCCACGTTCACCTGACATAACGCCATGCGATTTTTTCCTATGGGGCTTTATAAAAGATCGTGTCTACGTTCCGTCGTTACCTAATGATTTGACAGAGCTGAAACACAGAATTGAATAGGCTATTGCTTCCATTACATCGGACTTGTTGCCTAAAGTGTGGGACGAATTAAACTATAGGTTGGATGTGTAACTAAAGGTGCACATATTGAACATTTGTAAGGAAAAGTAGGTTAGTTTACCTTCAATTTGATGTATGATTTGTTGTAAATAGTCTAAATTAGACTGTTATAATATACCATTGAAACTGGGACATTCTTTTGCGGACACTCTGTAGAAGTTCTAATCTGATATCTCTATTTAAACGCCAAGTTGAGGATTTGTCATTTGTGGATGCACTCCTCAAAGTAAGCTTTTAAAACGCCAGTTTATAACTTCGGATTGCATTTTTCCTAAGCCTATTAATTTTAACTAAACCATGAAACTTATAAAAGACACATATATGTAAAATTTATAGTTTAGGTTTAATGAATTATCTTGTATTGTCTTTTCCAGTACTTTCGTTCGTAACTTAAGTATGATGTTGGGTATATGAACTCATTTCAAACGATACTTTTTTTCTTGGTTCATATATGTCTGTAGTTTATAGTTTTTTCTTTGAATGTTCAAATTTATACTGACGAGCTGACTGTCTTTGTATAAGTTTCTCAGTCCATTGGTAAAAAACAAAAAAAAAAACAAAAAAACACTTTTTTAGAAACCTAAGAGGTACACAGGTAGACCAGCGGTATTGGGTAATGTCAGAAACAGGGGCTCTTGGAAGATTAACCAGAAAAGTTTAATGCCGAATCTGGAGCATCGTTCCAAAATACACTATTTTTTTCTTCTTCAAAATAAACATGTCAAAAGCATTATAAACCCCACTGTCCTTTCTTATAACACTGTATTTCAATTTTAAAACTCTGCATCATGTCATTGTAATAATCATCATTGCTATTTTAAAGCTATTATATTTCTAAAAACACTCTCTTAGGAATGTTAACAAAATGATTTTTCTTTAATAAAACTATACATATTCGAATGCAAAAAGCTAGTCAGATTTTGTGTCTAAGATTTTTAAGGGATCTACATCTACAATTTTCTCATAAAGTTGCCATGAAACTTACAGTACTTTAAAACACTTTCAACAAAACATTCAAGTTGGTACATAACACATGCATATTTTATAGAATCGAGCAGTGCCGTATTTCTAAATAGGCTAAGTAGGCTGCACCTAGAGCGGCAAGTTTTTAGGGAACGTCAGTTTGGCAATTTATTCAATAGTTAAAATGAAGTATTTCAGACGTTAATAATATTTTCCATACGAATTTAAGAATACACGTTACTTAAAAATATGTTTCAGTCCTTCTATCATAGCCTACTTTCTAAAACTATAACATAATACAAATTCACAGTACGTAATCTTGCATTATAACTTTCTTGTAGTGCAATCTAATTGAAAAGTAGAAAGATGAAGAAATTTTTCAATGTTTATATTTTACTGAAAAATATAGCCTGGAATTTTAACTTCCAGTACATACCTTACTTATGACGATCCGAGAAGAATTAAAAATATTATTTGAGTATTTGTAAACGCGCATATCAGAAATCGTCTGTTTTTCATTTTCTTTAATTGCATTTCTTTCTTTATGTGTATTTTAAGATTTTTAGGGTATTCGATTTGTTCCCCGCAATTCAAAAGTTGATGTATTTTTTTTTTTAAATTTGGAGATATTGTTTACTATACTATTTTGAACAAAATTGTGCATGGATTTTGGAATCTGGTATTTTTTTATAGTTTTACAGTAATTTTTTTAATGCTTCTTTTTAAAAAATTAAAAAATTTTGCCGTCGTACCCAAGTTTTACTTTTAGAAAATTAACCAATGAGTCAAAAGCAAAATCCATGCACAATTATGTCAGTATATATTCGATTAGCTTGTACAAAAAAAAAAAAAATTGAGAGAGATTGCAAAAAATTTTAATCGCAAGGTGTGTTTTTAAAATTAAGGAAAAAAACGCTAAATTTTTCAATAAAAATTTAATTTCTTGAAAAAAATCCTTACAAGTTTTTGAAATTTTGTGTTGTATTTCATCTAATTTATTATTGAACTGCACAAAAAAATTTCATGAATTTTGGACAAAATTTGAGGAATTTTTATTTTTGACTTAACAGTCCCCTTAAGCAAATATGAACAAAAGAGGAGGCGGCAAATGGACTTAAGCCTATAGTCTGCATACTCTTAAACCCGGCCCTAAGGTTGAGTATTGGTCACTTCCTGTTCAATTTTTTTTAATGGGAACTAATCTCGACCTTTCATTTGACATATTGCAAATGGGTAGAAATTGTAGTTTGGTCAAGGTTGACCTCAGACGGATAGGCGACTAAAACTTTCTACAAGCTTTTCATTGCATTATTGTACTTAAGAAGCTAAGCAAGGATAAACATTGTTTTTGAAAAAGGCATTCGTCTTATTTTCTTTAAACAAAGGCATTGTGGGTTGTATTCAATGTTATTACACTTCGACAAATTATGTAATAATTAGAGCCATATTTCAATTATTTCTGTCAAGTGGTTAAATAGCTCACGTAGAAGGAAATTTAGAGTGTTAAGATTTAATTTAAAATTTTATAGTTACAAAATTAAATAATTTTTAAGTTAAAAAATGCAATAATTTTTACGACAAATTTCGTAATGGTCACCGAACGTACTCAATAAATTTTCACTTCCAGGTTAAAATTCGTGATTTACATTCTGCTTTCATTTTTCTTTTCCTTGTGATATGCCAAACGATATTTAAAAAAAAAAAAAAAAAAAAGTACTTCGAATTTTATATCTGCTGTTTGGGCGTTAAATAACGGGTAAGACTGCTGAATAAAATATAATTTAAGGAACAGTCTTTTATTAAAATAAATCGATATATCTCGATATCAAAACAATACAAATAAATAAGTATCTCAAAGTCTTCTGAAATCGAATATCGGATTTATGAGAAGTCGGGGATGTTTGAATTCGTGGAGAATTGAATAAAATTTTCAGTAGAAAAAAATGACCAATCAACTTTGGAGTACGATGGGAACATATTACTCACTTTACAGTGTATGGTGCTGGCAGGGAAGGGAGAGCGAGTACCTTTGAAAGAAGGGATATAAAAAAATTATATATGTATAAATGGTTAGTCAGAAATTCCACATTGTACAAATTTATACTCTACGATAGAATTTTTCAGGACAATTAGTTGAAAATATAGTATAGTCTAGGCAATTAGTTGAAAATATAGTAATAATTACCACTGCAAAGTTTTAGTGCAGAACATACTTTTTTACTTAGTATCGCTCGTGTATATGTTTACCTTAAAGACAATCCATACTATTTTATCTTAAAATGTTCCTTCGCTATCTCAGGTGTCAAGTAAATAGAGTTTTTATAATCTGTGACATGCATTATTAAGTACCGAAGTATCACTATCTTTTCCGAAGAATTAATGGTCTGCCTACGCTAACAAATTGAGTTTTTTTTTTTATGTGTAGCTGGGTTAATAAATGAGTAAAAGGTCAATTTTTCATTTTACAACGTTTTTTCTAATCCATCTTTGCCTTAAGAGAACTCAGTAACTTTAAAATAAAAGAAACAATTTTGAAATTTTTATTTCACGTTGCTTTGTGCTTTTTTTTGTCTTTCCATTTATGTATAACTTTTGTTTCTACTCAAATTAGAAGTATGTTATATTTTGTTTAAAAAAAGCAAACAATTAGTATGGATAATGTAAAGTTTTTGCCTTTTAAGTTTTTTTCTCTAAAACAGGATATTTTAAACTTCAATAAATCTTTTTTAACAACCTACTAAAGATATATCATTAACTTTTTATGAAATTATAGCACATAATCTACAGATTAGACTCAGGTAAAAAATTTGGTAAAGAATGACTTCCAATTTTTTTTTAGGGGAAGAGGGATTTACTTTTCTTGTTGTACAGTTGGAATCATAATGTTATTTTACTCGTTTTATCAATATACTAATGGCAATGACAATAAAGTACTAAATGAGATGCACAAAAGGCAGAGATAAAGACACAACTTAAGATAGATTTTCTAATCAGAATTGAAATAAATAAACAAAAAAAAGTATAATAAATTATTTATAGGGGAGGGGGAGAGGGGGATCAAGTTTTCAGTTAATTATAAATAAAACAGTAATCTGGTAAAAAAATTGGACATTAATTATCGTACTTTTGAGGAGAATGAGGTAAGTTTGAATGAAAATTTGTGAAAACTATTAACATTTTATACAAAACTGTAACACATGTACTGAAATTGATTTTGGGACATAAAGTATATATATTATTAATATATACTTTATAAAGTATAATAGTATAATAGGCTATAATATTTAAAATATAGAATAATGTAAGAAAAATATTAAAAATTCAGGAAACTACCAGTGTTGTTGGAGACAGAAGTTCGCGGGATAAGGTTTCGACTTCATAATCTTATCGTAGTTCAAAATTTCGAGGCGTATTTGGCTGTAATCACTTTAAAGTGGCAGAAATAGACAGCCAGAACCATGCAAACGGAATTTTATTATACTGATTTCCTTTTAGTTTAAAATTTCATTCGCAAATTTCTCAAGAAGATTCAGCCTGTTAAGTAAACTTTTGTACAAACCCTTTAAGTAGCATATTTCCATCTTTTGGAGAAAATTTAGAAATAGGTTTTCTTTTTTTTCGATAATACTTTCTTGTAGTCTAAATGGTCTACATACTAAACTTAAGGAAAAAGAATAAACTAGGGGTGTGGAACATCGCACAACTATTAATTACACTATAATACTGACGTGGATGTGTGTTATTTATCTTTTAAATATTTTCATCCTTCATTTAGAATAAATGGTCAGTTTGGCATTATTTTTTGCGATAATCCTTTTATTATCTTTTATTATAAGCGAAACTGAGAGAAGAAGAAAAAACGATTGTTGATGAGGTATGCTCAACGAAAGAAAACTCTGTGCTATAGGCATTCATTTTCCCACTTTTTACGCCATCAAAACATTTTTACGGAAATTTTGGAGGTGGGGATGTTTAGAACACCTTAAGAGGCATTACCACAGCGATTTTTATCAAAATCTTTGGAGTCGTTTTTTAGCAATCATTGAGAAACATGATTTTTCAATGGCAGCTACCTTATGCGCAAGCGCGATTTTGATGAAAACCTTAATGGTAGGTCCTTTGGCCATCACCAACCTGCTCACCAAATTTGAACATCGTAGGTCAATTTGTTTGGGAGTGTGAGGGAGTTAGACGAAAACACTTCTTCAATTTTGTAAAGACACTTCTTCAATTCAATCAACTGGCAGAGTTTTTATGATAATTTAAGTTTAAAAATTAGTTCCCTCCGGAGTAAACCTGTTCAGCTATTATGGAATAACGTTATTTAAAACATGGCTAGTTGGTGTTATGAAAATTCTTTGATCGGCATATTTGGATCTAAAAGATTTGAACAACTTTAGATCAGAAAAAAAATTATACTTTTCTTCCTAATTTCATGTAAGACCTAAGCATAACTGTTAGGAAAATCTGGGAACGCTCCATTTACATCTCATTAATTTTGGAAAAATAAGATTGCGTTCTTTCCCCGATAAGTTACAGAATAGTAATTATAAAATACACCCTTATAAAATACACTTTAATACTTAGTGGCATTCAAATTGTATTGCTTCGTTAATTTTATTCCGTCAATATCCTATTAGAATTCTGCCACTGTATTGGAAATCATTCTTGTATTCAACTAAAATTAATTTTAAAACTATTCTTGATTTCACGAATATCGAAAAGGAATGGTTCTTGAGAACGCAAATAAATCAACTATTAATTTATGGTGATTAAACAAGTCAAATTTCAATTTGTTAAAGCTTGTGAAGCAGAGATAGAAAGTTTCAAATCAATGTATGTAATAATTAGATTACGAATTATTGAATGTGGTTCTACATTAATTAATTATAATGAATCAAAGTAGAATTGCTTTGATAAAATAAGTGAGGGAATGCTGAATGAAGAGCCTGCACAGGTGCTAACGTGCTTTAGAAATTTAAATTGTACTTTAATCATTTTACCTTATATTGTGAGATGATTTAGAAGTTTAATAGAAAAGTTATTCTCCTTCTGAGCAGCTGTTATTGCTTAACTCTCTTCACAACTCTTTGAATAGCTCTCTTGTATTGCATAACTCTTTGTATAAGTATTTCGTATTGTATGACTCTTTGTACAACATTTTTATATTGTATACAAGCTGTGTGGCCTCGCGTTGACGAGACCCGTTATTGGTGTATAGGTCCCACCTCTTGGCGCTTCGTGAACAGACTTGCTTCGGTCGTTGAAAGGTTCATCGCTACGCGAGCATAAGTTCGCTTTTCTGGCTGACAAATTCATTGCTTCGCAAGTATACGCTTGCTTTGCTCACTGAAAGAGTCATTTCTGCACTAGCATCAGCTCGCTTTTCTTGCTATAAGATTAATTATTACACAAACCCTTAATATTAGAACCCTCTCCCATGTCTAGAAACGTAAAAACTTCCCCATTAATACAATGATTAGGCCCCCCTCCTTATCCCTCTGAGAATGTTTTGACATTTTGTTTGTAAAAGGAAAATTAGAAGGCCAGACCTACTTATGTTTAAAATTTCAGAACACTAAGCCTATAAGAATTATTAAAAAAAATTGTAAAAATTAATTAAAATTTTAACATTCTGTTTGTCAAAAGTCCAATTAGAAAACTAAAACTACTCAAGTTGAAATTTTCATATCTCTTTGCCAGTTAAAAGTCGTTTTGTAAAAAAATTAATTAAAAAAATAACACCCTATATGTTAAAAAAAAAAAATACTTTAACTTATTAGCACCAGGAGTAAGATATAGAGAGACATACGCACACATAGACAGATTCTTTGTTTTATTATTATAGATTGTATTACTCTTTGTTTGGCCCAACTCTTCTGGATCTGTAATTTGTATAATTGTTCCCGTAATTACAATTCATACTGTGTTACATGCAAAGTTCGAAACAAAATATATCTAGATCGATGTCAGACAATTACTTAAACAATACAGAGTAATTAAAGCTACAAAGATATCCTTGCGCTTAATTTTATCTATAAATTCAAATATTGGTGGTGCAATTTAATTATTATAGCCCGAATGACATTTAGGATTTTTTTATATTCTGTGTCGTTTTTTTCCTGGTACTGACGCGTATCTGTATCGCAATACCATTTGACGCAACACTGGAATATTCTAACGTTTTTGCATTGGTCAACACGATCATTGACAACCTTCTACCCAGAACTATTTCTATGTTTTATAAATTTACATGAAATCTAACCAAGGTAACGAAACTTGTTATTCACTGAATGCCATTTGCTACTCTTTTAAAACGAGTATCTCCGTCAGAAAGTCTTGTATAAGATGGCTCTTTGAAAAATCATGAACCGCACCGAATAACGCCCTTATAACCTGCAAATGTGAAATTAATGGAAATAACTTCATATACTACTGATGTACAGAACCATTCTTAACCACTTGATAACTTGGAGAAACTTATGCGCAAGCTGAAACTTGTTATTCACTTAGTGCCATTTGCTACTCTTTTAAAATGAATATCTCCGTCATAAAGTTTTGCACAAGATGACTCTTTGAAAAATCATGAACCTCACCGGATAATACCATTATAACCTGCAAATGTAAAATTAATGGAAATAACTTCCTTTACCTCGGAGAAACTTATGCGCAAGCTGAAATTTGTTATTCACTTAGTGCCATTTGTTACTCTTTTAAAATCCTCTCCGTCTCTCAGTCTTTCTCCGTCATAAAGTCTTGCACAAGATGACTCTTTGAAAAATCACGAACCTCACCGAATAACATCATTATAACCTGCAAATGTAAAATTAATGGAAATAACTTCCTTTACTACTGATGTACAAAACTATTCTTAACCACTTGATAACTTAGAGAGACTTATACGCAAGCTGTGAATGGATCGAATCTCGGCTTTCGAACGAGGTTTTCCTTCAAAGTTATATCCTAAGACTTTAATCCTCAACTGTAGGGTTTTTGTTATCGAAGATATGTTTAAGTTATGTAAGCAATAGTATTTTTTTCTTCTTTATTTTAGTATTCAATATTAGTTTAATAAAAAAAAAATGTTAGTTCTTCGTGGATTTATATTGCAGCAGCTCTTTTTCTCTATTCCGTTTAGTTTAGAAATTAACAAACCTTCAACTCAAAGCCCATGGATTATGTTACTCTTTCAAATATCTTACCAACAAGTAATCTTTAAAAAACTGTCTTTTAGAAGTCCTTAGAATGGACAAATTTACAAAATATCCCTTACACAAATTACCAAACTGAAATAGATTTCTATACAATAAATTGAATTTGCAATCCTTTTAGAGCAATTACTTTTCAAATGAATTTTTTTTTTCAATAACCTTTTCATATTTTTTTCAAAAATTCTGTCACTTTTTTAACTGATGTTAAATCAGATGTAGGTAGGTTATAGACCCTAGTAGTCCTCCTGTGACTCCGCTTAAGCATAAGAGTGGCTTTTCACTTTTGAACGCTTTTTTCCTAATTGCGTGCGTTCATAAACTGGTTTCTTTGCTAATAGAATTAACAGCAGTCGTGACTGAATAAAACATCGGAGCATCTGAATAGAATTAGTATTCACATATGCTACAAAAAAACTAAATAAGGTTAAGTTAATAATCAATAAATAGGAGCCCTTAATTAAACTTTTGACTACATGAGAGATCATGATATGCCTCATGAATATTAAGCAGAATCTTCGACTAGTAAGATAACAGAAAAGGAGTGGAATTTTCTTGAGTTTTTTTTTTAATGTTTTGTCACAGCATTATCCACCAGAAAAGAACTATGAAACGAATTTAACCGCTTTTTTTTGTATTGCGTTGACGCGAAATTCATTTAAAATTACAAAGGAGGCCAAATTGCTGAACGAAATAGTTTCCGCTGGAGACGCAAGGGAATTGCTACCTTTCTTTTGAAATTCGCGATCGTCATTTTCGCGCGAAGGCAATTCGCGGGAAAATGTGTGACTCAAATTACATTAATTTTCTCCGCTTCCAGTACATAAAAAAATAGAGCAATATTTGAGAAGAAGTTGTTTAATTAGGTAGGTGTCGGGGAACTATTTTAATTTGCATGCAAGTGGGATGTGATAAGCGTTTATTGATTGGCCTTTTATTTCATAGATACTTTTCAAAATAAATCTTATTTTTTTTTGGTATTATATCGTGTAATGAAAATAAGAGATTGATTTAAAAATGGTTATTCTTATGAATACGACTAAATTTAAAAGGGATCACTAGTCTATTATTGCTCCATTGATATAATGCTATCTGTTTTCGCCGACAATATCAGCAGAAATATTACTTTAAACCATATGAATTTTCATACTGTTATTATTTTTTCTATTACTTTTATACTATTATTATTTTTTTCTATTGTTTTCATACTATTATTATTATTTTTATTATCTTTAAACTATTATTATTATTTCTATTATTTTTATACTATTATTATTATTTTTAAACTATTATTATTTTTTTCTATTATTTTCATACTATTATTATTATTTTTCTATTATTTTTAAACTATTATTATTTTTTCTATTATTTTTATACTATTATTATTTTTATTATTTTTAAACTATTATTTTTTTTCTATTATTTTCATGCTATCATTATTATTTTTATTATTTTTAAACTATTATTATTTTTTCTACTATTTTTATACTATTATTATTTTTATCATTTTTAAACTATTATTATTTTTTCTATTATTTTTATACTATTATTATTATTTTTATTATTTTTAAACTATTATTATTTTTCTATTATTTTCATACTATTATTATTATTTTTAAACTATTATTATTTTTTTCTATTATTTTTAAACTATTATTATTACTTTTATTATTTTGAAACTATTATTATTTTTTTCTATTATTTATATACTATTATTATTATTTTTATTATTTTTAAACTATTATTATTTTTTTCTATTATTTTTATTATTTTTGTACTATTATTATTTTTTTTCTATTATTTTTTTACTATTATATATTTAGAGTATTTGTTCAAGAGGTACCTGTAAGTTTAGGTGACCCATCGAACATCATTCTGATTGTTTTTTTTACAATGTAGAGAAATTTTTGTAGATTATTTGAATCCACACACTCACGATGGTATGCTGGGGCAAAAATGGCCGAAACTATTCTAAAATCTACTTTGAATGAGTTGATCTAAATCAGATTGCCAAGTATGTCATAACTTATCAAACAATGAGCATTATTTGTTATGTGGTCCACTGGTCTTCAATTTTCAATTAAGAATAGTGCAGACTTTATTTTCTAACGAAAAATACTTCCATCTTTTAAAAGTGAGACAAGTTGGTGATAAATATTACCTCACTGATGACGTAATATTTATTGCAATGGAAGTATTTTTTGTTAGTCTGCACTATTCTTCATTGAAAATGCACAATTTTGGCGAAATCCTTAATGACATATCCCATGGCCACCACTAACCCGTATACAAAAGTTGAACATCGTAGGTAGCCGTTCGGGAGTTATGCTGACCACAGTCACTCATACATAAATTTTTAAGCCACTTTTTTTAAACTCAGCGTGTTGCTAACCTATAGAAATGCAAATATATATATTAAAAAGACTTAAAACTTCATGAATGTTTTACCAGCTACAACAGTAAAAAAGTATTAATTCGAATAAAACATTATAATTTGAATTATCATTTTATAATTTAAAATGTTTAACAGGCTATGCAACGTAACTTCACTCCAATTAATCACTCAATACTTTTTTTTTTTACATTTATGAATTCTTCGCAAAATACAAGCGGTCACTCAAATATACATAACATTCAACAAACAATGAACTATTTACAAGTGTTTACACAATTCATAACATTATATTAACGAAGCTGTCGAAAAGAAAAATTCTAGATGTTCGTATCACTTTTCCTCACAGGGAAATTTAGGAAGGGCAAACCTGATTCCAACCAAAATTCGCAGTCGTAATGCAATTGTTGCATCGGAGGTACAAATTAATCAAATTGTTGTTGCATATGGGAAGTTAATTAATTAAAGCAGAGGTCCAATGAAATGATGAGAACGGCCATCTGATGTCATCGAAATTCTATCAGGACAGTTGAGTCGAAGTTTCTGCTTGCGCGTAAACAGTGTTATTCGGAGCGGTCTATATTCAATGGAAGTGGAATTAGGTACCATTTGACTCCATTTACATTTTGCACTCTAAGTTTATAATGCTTTATATTTAATGCAACTTTGTATGGTTCCTTGAAAAGAGAAGGCATTTTATTGCAAAAATATTTCAAAATGAAATATGCGCTTGGTTGGGAAGTTATATGTTTGTAGTTTTTAATGGGAACTTTCGTACCAATTTTAAATCTTTTATATTAACTACTATTTTTTTTTGGGGGGGGGGGGGGGAATTTGTTTGTAGTGGTTAAAACCTAAGTAGGGCTCATCAATTCATTTGCCGACATACAATCTAGCTGAAACTTGACCGACAGATTCGTTGTCGATTACAATGCATTCCATCAAGTTTTGAAAGCTATCACTAAAAGGCTGCTTTTATACATATTTGTATCATCACACGTCGGATTCACTCACTAAGTCTTATTCAAGCAGGAAAAATCTAACAACATATATTCAACGAAAATTTGTCCTGTTAAGGTTAATGACTTATTATTAAAAAAAACCCTGCTATTTTTATATTTTAAATCCTTTATGTTGACTTTGATTTTTTTTGTGGTGGGCATGATCTTTGCAGTGCTAATATACCCACTTACAGTCATCCAATTAGGTTTAAACTTTGTAGATAAATTCATTATCAAAAACAACATATTAAATCAAGTTCTGGGGACAACAAAAGCTTGTCTATGGCACGAGATCGGTGATTTTCTTTGTATTGATCAACCACTATTTCTTCGAATTGATCAACCACTATGAAAACTCGATCTAAGTGAAAATCACTTCATTAAATAGAAATTGCAAATAAAAGTGCACATAATTTTTTTAATAGATTAATTCTTATAGCTGAATATATCGATTTTGCTTGATATTATATAAATACAAAAATTACGACATGCTACAGCACCTACGCCTATATAAGTTGATCTAGTTTAAATCCTCTTATCAACACTCCACAATAGTTATCCAGCTACAGATTTAAGATAGGGAACATAAGAATAGGTCGTTGAGCGTTTAAACCAATCAACCAATTTACATACACTTATTAGGTGAATGCCGGTAGTCGTATCCCTCTCGACAGATTATGTTCCTGCAACTAAAATGTACATCTCAATTTATTTTAAAACATTCTTTCTAACTCAAAATTATATCGGATTCAATTTTATTATTTCGATATTTCATTATGAAATATAATTCGGAATAAAAATTTCAGTTATTACATTTTTTAAAAATATTTTCTCTTATGTGCAATCAACCTATCAATGTCCACCATTAAAACAGATTAAAAATCATTGTTTTTGTCCCAAAACATCAAACTTCAGGTCCATTTCTGGAGACCTAAATATTTTTCAATTGAGCTAAAATTCTTTTTGGTAAATATATGAGCATAGTGGCAATTTTTTATCAACTTGAAATTTTGAATTTCCGAAAAAAGTTTTTTTTTTGATGCGCTCTAATAGCCATTGTTTGGATTTTTTTTTGCGTACTGTGTACTTCTTCCATCTTTAAATATGGTGCAGTACATAAACGCCTTATTTATATTTGAATTCAAAATCATTTCTTCAAACTTTCAGGTAAACGTGTAAGGGTAATATAGGAAGAATTGTACAATTCATGTCTTTTCCTAACTGCAACGAATACTTTTTTTTATTATAGTAGTTTTTCAATTGATTCCAACAACTTTTGGAACCCAATCACTTGTTTTATATATTTTAGGTGATTTATACGATTTTGTGTTTTGGCTATTTCAATTCAAGCAGAATGAAATCATCCTGGATATATTTGTGTTATATAAAGATGAATATATACATGGACTAAATTATCAGTTACAGGTTCCCTTTAACGGGATATTGTTTATTTGGAATTTGAACATGGTGATTGGGAAAGTTTTTGTTTAAAAATGTTAATCAGAGCTGTGGGAAGCTAAATGGGGCTTTTTGATGATATGCTTCTGAATACTGTAATTCCGTAAGGTAATTTATTCATTATAAGAATGTTTAAATTATTTATTACATAACATGTTATTAATTTAGCTAATGCTAAAGATTTTAATATCGAACCGTTTACTACGTTAATTGGAAAACACTTTGTTAGAAGATACATTTTCCATCAATGAAAGTAATTCTGCTTACCCATTTTTAACAACTAATACCATAACATCAAAAGTTTGATTGAAATCTTGATTTTTGAATTAATGTACTATGCACTGTTCATTCTTTTAATTTCTTACCCGGTCCATTTCGTGTTCTATATGAAAAATATTCGGAGATGAATTATTTTTATATGAATTTACTGGTTAAAATAGCTGCAAAATATTGGAAACTAATAGTTATTATCATTTGTCTGGCTAAATTATTATCGTTTTCGTTTATAGATCTAATGTAATTGTAGCTGGGATTAAAAAATAATTTTCAAAGATTACCATGCTTCACCATCAAGCAAACAAGATATGTTAAAATATAACAATCTAATATAATAGGCAATTCAATTTTCTCTATGATTCAACATATTATGCATTTTTGGGCTTTATAATAGAATCCGAAAAAATCATTTGTCAAAGATAGTTTTTGATTTATGATCTTTCTGAAATCAATGACGCAACATATACCGAAAAGGATAAACAAGATGCTTAGCAAATGGTTTCTTATAAGAATAACAAATAAAACAACAAGCTTTCTCAGACTGCTATTTGTACGGATCTTATATAATAGTCTTCACATTTATGCTGAATATGATTGTGTTGTTATCATTCTGAGAAAACCTGAATGGACGAACTAAATATGTATTCGAAATCAGATGACATGAGCGGCGTTCCATCTCAATGGAGAAAGCTTATCGTAAGAAGAAATTCAGAGTATTTTCTTATTCTTACCTAAGTCATACCAGTTTTCTGAGAAAGGTATTGATTTTTTTTTAAAGGCTTTGTTTAGTCATTAGCTTAGATTTAAAATTTCGGAAGGAAAGTGAATTTTATTGGAATAGCTTTTGGTATGGGGTTTATTTTCTTTTGAATGAAGTTTTAAGGATTCAATGAATTTCGTTTACTGTTAAGTTGGAATTGTTTATGTTTATCAATTATAATTTTATCGTCATTATTAATATCATCATCATTATTAATAATATTATAAGCATCATTGCTATAATTATCATCATTGCTAGTGCTGCAGTTATTATTATTGTTATTGTTACTGTTGTTATTGTCATTGTTATTATTGTTGTTATTACTATTAGTATTATTACTATTACTATTCTTATTCTTCTCTTTCTCATAATAATAATAATAATAATAATAATAATAATAATAATAATAATAATAATAATAATAATAATAACAATAACAATAACAATAACAATAACAATAATATCCTCAAAACTGGATTGATTTCGTTGATATGTAACATAAAGTAAAGAGTAATAGAGGATAAAGGAAGTACATTTTTAGCGCTCAGGGAATGCTTATAAATACATTCGAAATCAGTTTTAAGATAAAATCATTTACAGAAAAGTAATTTAAAGAATTTATATCCAAGCTTTTAGTAAATCTCAGGAATCTCTAGCACATAAAAAGAAAAGTAATTTTAACTTATAAGGAGGAATTCTTCCACCTGCCGTGTAATAAAACTCTAAGAAAGAGACTGGAGAAGTTGTTATTATTAAAAGGTTTATTTGATATTATAGAAAATATAGAGGATACTTGGTTTAATGTCCTTGTTTTGTAACAGTTCTGACAAGATAAAAAAGTTGGATATGATGTGATATGTTTTTGTAAAGAACATCGATAAAGCTAGAGGATTTACTTTTACATTTTCTCCAAATAAATAATGCATTTGTAACTTTGAAATATTTACATTTCATAAGTTCAATATAATCTTGAGAGTTGGAGCTTACTTGTGGAATATTAAACTTTTGAAATGTGTGTGTGAACGCAAAAAGGAAACATCGCGTTTATAAATGCGATCCACCAAAATATTTTGACTCAGGGTGTGACACTTTATCATCACACTTTTAAATTTTCAAGAAGAGTTTCGTACTATTTCTTAAAATTCTTAGTGTCGAAAGAGATTGATTCACATATATTTTAAAACTTATTTCGTACTTACTCATTTCTTCATCACACTCGAATGACGAGTGCCTTCTCATGTGGATTGTTTGTTTGTAGGAACAATAACAGCGTGTGGACGCATTTACAATAATATAACCCATAAAAACAAATTTTTTAATATAAATATTTTATATGCATAGCCAATTTTTATATTTATTAACATAGCGCTGTTTCTGTTGTCAGCATGTGCTTGATGTTTGCATCTAATTTTAACTATTAAAAACATCTATATCAGCAAAACATGCGGTACTCTACTTCTTTTCCATTTATTCATTAAAAATTAATGCGAATTTACGCATTCACATTTAAAAATATTTTATTCTGATTAAAACTATTTTATTATTTATTTATTATAATAATTATGGAAACAGGAAAGGGTTTCTTTAACGATCGGTTAAATACCATTTCGGCACGATTGGATGGAGGCAAGTTGGTTCATTAGCGTTCCGTAAAAACGACATTTTAGTAGCAGTCACTAAAATTTGATATAATACTTTGTAATCGACATTGAATATATCTGCCAAGTTTCAGCCCTATTGGATGACTGCAAGGAAGTTAATTAGGCCTCCTAGTAGATATTCTCGCCATTGATATACCTGGACATACACAAAATCGAAGATAATATAAAAGATTTAAAAATGTCTGACGGAGTTCAAAAAGCATTTTTTTAAAGTATCAATAACCTGGTGGTTTTTAATTGTAATTTGAATTTAGCAACATTTGATCCGGATATCTATTAGATTGGAGATCTGTTCTTATTATTACTCAAGTTTCACAGCAGTAATGACTTTATCGGAATTAGGTGTCCAGGAAGATTGGCCAAATCAGGCTGAAACTAGAGCATCGTTCCAAAATACGCGATTTTTTAAAACATAAACGTTTTAAAACACGATCAAACATAGTTCCCCTCTGTCTTTTCTTATACGAAAAATAATAAATAAATAAATAAATAAATAAATAAATAAATAAATAAATAAATAAATAAATAAATAAATAAATAAATAAATAAATAAATAAATAAATAAATAAATAAATAAATAAATAAATAAATAAATAAATAAATAAATAAATAAATAAATAAATAAATAAATAAATAAATAAATAAATAAATAAATAAATAAATAAATAAATAAATAAATAAATAAATAAATAAATAAATAAATAAATAAATAAATAAATAAATAAAACCTCCTACTTAACCCTGTTTTGCAAATGTTAGCTAATATAATGAAATTTAAGTAATTTTCTTTTTATTATCAGAATTGTAAAGTAAAAATACCATAAATACATAAAAAATGCAAATAAAAAATATATTTATATCCATTATCACTTCTAAGTAGTATCTGGAATAAAAAGAAAACCAATCAACATCAGTGATAGCTAGTGTTAAGTATCAAAGTTTTTTTAAATGTCTTTTTAGTGTTCTATATAAAGAAAAAAAAACACTATTAAATAATTTTCATATCAGTAATTTAGTATGCAACATAAAAGTTCGAATAACGTAGAAAAGGGTAAAATGACGATTTCATTAAAATTTTGCACGCAGATACTCTATGATTATAGGTGTGAATTGTTTTTTATGCATGCGAGCTAGCAAGTTTGGTAAAGATCACTTTTAATTTAAATATTGTTTCTTCAAGCCTGTTGCATGTCAAAAAGATGCAGAATTTTCCATCAGAATATTTTAGTTTGAGAAGTCATGTTTAGTGGAAGATGGCAGTCACATTTAGTGAAAATTATAAGAGTTTTAAATGTAGCCCTAACACAGTGATAACGAACAAAACATAACAGCCTTAAGTGGAAAAACAACGATCTTCTGTAACCAACAAATTTGTCCATTTTATCATAACGTCAAGCGCAATAATTTTAGAATTTGTGGGTGTTCTTAAACCAAAAAAAAAAGTATTTAGTTCTAGCAAATAGCAACGTTTTGTTTACCTGAATTTACCTGAATTTTTTCGTTATAGATAAACAGTTTAAGCACAAATTTTCTTTGCAAAATAAGGTAAATAATCTTTACATACTACTACTACTACTACTAATAATAATAATAATAATATTATTAATAATAATAATAATAAAAAACCAAAATTTATAAAATTCATCCATATTTTTTACCTTTTTAACTTGTACACTTCACTACCATAGCGTTCTGCCGGTAGAGGGCTTCAATTGAAAGTGCTTTGAAGTTCTGCCGGTAGAGGGCTTCCACAGTCACTCAATGCGAAGTTTACACCTTGGCTTCAAATAATGATTTCAGATTAGCTTTAATATATTTACTTACTAGTTTTTCGGAGAAGTTTTTAGCCAAACTTGCCAACTTGGCGACGTCTAAAAAAGTCTGGGTTGCAAGGGGGAGTTTCAGTCATTATAAATAGTCAAATTGTACACGCTTTGGACCTGTAGTGTATGAAAAGAAACATGTGTAGAAATGGTTTTTTTTGTAATAGTGAATGTCACAACACAATGCTTAATTTGGAAAGTTTCCTTTCAATTACAAAGTGTTTGGTATTAACTGAAGACTGAAGGTAAAGACATTTCAATATCTTTGACTATTCATACACTCCAAATGTCACCAAATAAGAATTTCTTCGCTTGTAAGTAGAGAAAATTTTTGATTTTGGTTGACATTATTTAGGAAGGAATTTAATAAATGCCAAGTACACTTTAATTATTTCTCTACAGATTTGTTGTTTAAGTAATAGTTAGCTATTATAATTGTGAAAATAAACAAATTCAAAATAATCAAATCGATTCTTTCATCCATTAATAAAAATCCTGTAGTCATATTTATGGTAAATTTGTTAGAATAACAGTTTAATAAGATTATTTTTCATTTAAAACTAAGCCCTTTTCATTACATATATAAAATAATTTTAAATGAAATATGCATGTAAAGTTTTAAATTTTTCCCTCGACATACAGATAGTAATTAACTTAGGTATAATAACAGTGAATTTAATTTAATTGCGAACTATTAATTAAACTTCGTGTCTAAAAATATTAATTTCTATAACTTTTACAAGATTTTTCAAAGTACGCAAATACAACATTCGCGTGTACTTGAAAAATGGTGATGCACTTAAAAGAATCAAAGCCTATTACTTTATTTGCATTTGACGTAATAATTGTTGAAGATAGCAAGAAAAATTATTTTATAATTTATACAAAACATTTTAGTTATTCATGCAATTATATGAGATTTATCAATTCCTCAAGTAATGAAGTAAGTCTGTAAGTCAAAATGAAATTTAATGCCACCAGAATTTAAGCTTAAATTATAAGATTTATAATTTAATTAGATTAATTAGATAAGAGTTAGATTAGTTAGATTTAATTAGGTTATAACATTATTATATCGATGTATAGAAAAAATAAGTTTATCTTAATATCGATATAATAATGTTATTACATATATCTATTATTTAGCTTTTGTGCAATAATATATTTTGATGTTTGCATATTATCACGTAAACCATTTTCACTAAAACCAAAACTATTACTAAAGGCAGCTTTAACAAATGTTTACAAAGCAAAAAGGAGGGCTTCAGTCTCTGAAGTTGCTTTGAGGCTGTTTGTTAAAGGCGCCAAACTGCTTTTTGGCGATAGTTTCGTTTTTGTCGAAAGTGGTCGACGGAATAATACGTAAGTAGCTATTTTTCAAATGTAAAACCTCAGTAATGTACTGCAATTAAGTATAAGTACATTTAAACTAAAGTAATTAATCAAAAGTTTTCATATAAATGTCTAAAAATATGTGGTATTGAGTGTAAAATGAATAATTCCATAAAATAAACGAATGTCATAGTTTTGAATTGCAAATTTAAAATTTGGAAGTTGTCTAAGGTTATATAACGTTTGAGTGTTAATATTACCAACTCAAAATTACATGAAAGTTTTAAATAATTGTACATTTTAGAAATACGATCATCCATTTTTAATTTAAGACAATTTTGTTGTATATTTTGATTTTTGCCTTACCAAAGAAGACTACCAATGAAAAAAATATGCGCAGGATATTAAAAGACACAGTATACTTATATTTAAAAAAAAAAAATGTATTCTTATTATCTAAAAAAAAAAAAAATTCCTAAACAATAAAGAAACTAAGGCCAAAGATAGAGCAACGTAAGCTAGCAATGACTATGAAGTAAGGTTGAAAACTATTTTTTTTTTTCTTTCTTTTTTTTTCTTTCTTTTTCTTAACACAATTTTTGGCTCATAAAAAATATTTTGAGTACAGAAAACAAGGTGAAATGATTTAATTGTATAATTTAAGGCAACTGATATGACATATTTGATGAAATTATTTTACAGCTAAAATAACAAGCTAAATGATAAAGCTAGCATTTTACCTAGATGTTTGAAACTTTATTAAAACGAATATGACAACTTGTTCTGTGAGTTGTTATGTTTAGTATATTTAAAACAATTCTTCATTAGATACCATTAACCCTTCATTGAAACAGAAAATAGGCAAAAAAAAACCTTCTTAAGTAAAAAAAAAAAAAAAAAAAAAAAAAAAAAAAAAAACTTTAATACAATAGAGGATATAAGAGAGCGAAGACAGATAATAAAGTTACCAAATCCATCGTTATAATAAAAATATATTCGAATTCAGATTATCTTAGCTCAGACCAAAATTATTTCAGTTCCGACGCAAGACTTAGTTTAGTTTTGTTAAGTTATATTTAATATACCCAAGGCAATGCTTCAGGTACACTTAATCCTTCATTGATGCAGAAAATACAAAAAAAAAAAAAAAAAAAAAAAAAAAAAAACTTTAATACAAGAGACCACCGAACGAGTGAAGACAGATCCGTCGTTAAAATAAAAAAATAAAAATAAAAAAAAATATTCGAATTCAAATTATTTTAGTTCAGACCCAATATGATCACTTTACATTTTTTTCGCTTTAGTAACTGCCAGAAAAAGAGCTCTGAAAAGCCAGGATATAAGAGGTCAGTTTCATTTTACACAGTTCCTGCGAAATTACTCGTTCTTCCAGCAGCGGGAGTTACTAATGATGACAGTGAAACCTTTTTCTTATTATTAAATTGCAAAGAGGAAATAGGAACCTTTTCCATTCTACGGTTTATCGATACTAATTATATGTATTTCATAAAATGGCTTCAGACTGATTAAACCGTATCTCACCAGATGCTAAAAATATACATTGATTTTTTATGTCAAAAAGTAGTAAATTCAAATAAATTCGATATTTGGAATGTTGTCAGCTTTTTATCAGGAGTTTTTTCCTTTGTCTTGAAGGGAGTAGGTGCAAGCAGTTATCTTTTAAAAAATCGGATAAAAAAAAAAAAAAAAAAACAACAACGTATATATTACTTATAATATAAGATTTATTTTTATTGTGAGAAAATAAAATATAAAATAAAAACGTGAGTAAAAACGGTCTTTCAATGACAGGATACTTGCCAATGACAACGAGGCTATATGCCAAGTTTCAGTTGAATTGGATAACGATAAATAGGGTGATTTGTCCTCCGAAGATTTTCCCGGCACAGACACGCAAATAAATCAAAGTTAATAAAAGGGTTTTAAATAAAAGGTGCAGATTTCAACAAAAGGTGGGAAATTCAACAAAATTTTCATATATTTTACATGGCAATCATAAATGTCAGAAGAAATAAAGCCCTCAACACATACCCACAAAAACAATAACAAAAAACTGAAAGAAAGGACAATTTTATGCTGCTTTCTTAAGGCGAGGTTCTGCAGTCCATATAAAATAGCAGATATAACATTGTATATTACTCAGTACATTTCAGAAGAATTTAAATTAAATTTTTCAGATGAAACTATTATATGTATACAGCATTTCAGAAAATATCATAAACGTTAGAAATGATTTTTTAAAGTAACTATTCATTTTCCTGAAATATAAAAGATACCATACGATTTAAAGTTAGATAATACACTATTTTTTGATTTTCTAGTAGTACAGAAATATAATCCGTAAAAGACTATTTTTCATGGAATTATTATCTTTAATGCTGTAAACTAGGATTTATTGCTACTTACTGTTATAGCTATTACATAAGATTTTGATCTCTTATCGTGATTGGATTTGTTTATTTTAGATAAAAATATACATTAAAATTAGCGTATCTATAAAGAGATTAATGGAGGGTTTGAATAGATAATGTAGTTACTGTTGTGTTGAAATTGAAAACTGAGATAAGTGGATGTTAATACTGTTCAGGTAAATTTGAAGAAATACATTAAATTTGTATCAGAGAATTTTTTTTTTTAAATTGTCACCTAGTTTCATACGTAAATACAACGGAGCAAATATTTTCGTTGATAAGCTTTGTTGGATTTGTATAAAAATGACTAAAACTAAAATTGTGCAAAGTAACATTTATGTCGATAATGTAAGTAAAACGCATTTGGTTTTAAATAGTTATCAATACAAAAATATATTTGTGATGTTTTTACGTTCTCTTTTATTAGATATTGGTACATATATCATTATAATTACTTTCAAGAAAGTGACCTCGATTTTTTTGTGCATATAAATATAAACCTAACATGACTCATTGATAACAAAAAAAAATAAAAATGTTTCGATGTTGCCTGTCTGCAAGTCAATCTGCTTACTCGACTGTTTGTCATATAAGAAATTGTTTGATATATTATGATGCGTATAACCTGTAGCATAAAGTTGAACTTAATTAAAACAGTAAGAATATTGAGATTGAATCGGTAGAACTCGCTTTAAAATCTGAAAATTCAAGTGGCGTATGCTGTTATGGGTCAAATGGGTCATAATAATAATGTGCAATGGTTTGGAAGCCCAGAAAATGTTGTTTTTTTTCTCATGGTAGTAATGAAGAATGGTTAATTTATGACAATGGTTGGAGTGAAAAGCTTAAATTTAAAACTTGGGATGGATATATATATATATATATATATATATATATATATATATATATATATATATATATATATACTTCTTCAGTTTCAATCACACATAGTAAATTATTATCCTCTCTTGAAATAAACCTATTATTTGAAATTACTTCCAACGACGAACTTATTGTTGGCAGTAAGAAATTCGTCAACGGTTGATGGCATGTTTTTTTATTTTATTATTTCACACCTAATTTTAGCTTTTTCATGTAATAGAAAATAAGCAATCTTGCAAGAACTTAGATATTAGATTCTTGCAAGTATTAAGATTAATTCTAAAGTAAAATATTTGAATCAGAATGTCAGAACTAGTTCCAGAACGACGCGATATGAATAAAGTATTCTTGCCAAAACTTTGTTTTGTGCAATTCTAAAATAAAAATTTAGACCAGAGTGTACGAACTTGTTCCAGAACGACTCAATATAAATTAAGAAGTCTTACCAGAACTTTGTTTTAGGCAATTCAAAAATAAGAAGTTTGAACCAGAATGCACGAACGAGTTCCAGAACGACTCAACATAAATTAAGCAGTCTTATCAGAACTTTGTTTTATGCAATTCAAAAATAAAATGTGTGAACCAGAATGCACGAACGAGTTCCAGAAAGACGCAATATAAATTAAGCAGTCTTACCAGAACTTTATTTTATGCAATTCAAAAATAAGAAATGTGAACCAGAATGCACGAACGAGTTCCAGAACGACTCAATATAAATTAAGCAGTCTTAGAAGAACTTTGTTTTATGCAATTCGAAAATGAGAAGTTGGCATAAACTAGAATTCCAGAAAGAGTTAAATTCGCCCGATGATTTAGAACAGAAAAGCCGTACTGTTTATTTGATTGAGTTATTCTGAAGAGCGGTAAGTAGCCAAATGAAAGGTGTGAAATTGCATCAATTAACCTAAGTGAGAAAATGTAAATGGCCTTCAGTAATCGCGCTAAGTGAGCGAAACGCCATCCATTTCTTGTCAAATAGAGGAGCCTCCCTGGGAAAGGAATGGGTTAAAGTAGAAACATAATTGTACACGGAAGACTTTTGCCCTTAGGCAGTGTCATTTAGAAGAGATAATTTTTAGTTAATTGTGTATTTAGCTTTTTTCCTTTTTTCGATTAAGTAACATTAGTGTTTTACTTTTATTTCCATCAGGTAATCTTTACGAAAATTCAAAATCTTTGTTGAAGTATATTGTCATTATATGACAAGCTAACAGCAAAAATTTAAAAATATCATAAGTATCTGTACGACCGTTTATTCGTCTAGCTGGAAATTGTACTTTTTATAAGTACGAAAGAACTGCATTGATTTAAATAAAACTGGAAGGATGTATTACTGTCATAATTCTATTAGTCTGAAAATTAAGAAGTCGAAAATTTCGTTCATTTCAATCAGTAGCAATGAAGAATGGTTGCATGTTAGTTTGATGGTTGTTGGTTAGAGAATAAAAATACATCAATGGATTTCAATGCTAAATATTTAATTCTAAGTATAATTTCTGTTGCCAAGGTATATTACGATTTCCCAATTAACTTCTTTAATTTTTTTTTTTTTTTAATTTCAGCACATCTAGTTATAAACTTATGCAAAGCTTAGTTTGTTTTTCTATCTGTAAGGAGTTATCATTTTTATCCAAAGCTAGAAATCAGCAACTATTTTTGTCTTTTGTTTCTGTTTTTCATGTTAACCAATTTGTAATTTTTTTTGCTATTTAATATTACCAAATTGGATAAAATTCTAGTTTTTTTTCTTTTTTTCTTTTTCTTTTTTTGATATCATTTCTACCTATCAATTAGCAGTATGCATCTAATTTCAAACGAGAGTTCAGAGTACCTCTAGAAGCTAATTTCTTATAGGTATTTGAGTTTCTAATGTCAAATGTAATATCTTTAAAGGAAAAGGAGCGAAGTTAAGGATGCAATTCAAATTAGAGGATACAGTTCAAGTCTCAGGATACAGTTCAAGTTAAAGCATACAGTTCAAGTTAAGGCATACAGTTCAAGTTAAGGCATACAGTTCAAGTTGGAAGATACAGCTCATGTTGGAGTATAAAGTTCAACTTTGAGGATACAGTTCAAGTCGAGTGATACACTTCAAGTCGAGTGATACAGTTCAAGTCGAGTGATACACTTTAAGTCGAGTGATACACTTTAAGTCGAGTGATACACTTCAAGTCGGAACATACAGTTCAAAATGAAGTATAAAGTTCAAGTTTGGAGGATATAGTTCAAGTCAGAGGATACAGTTTAAGTCAGAGCATACAGTTCAAATTGGAGGACACAGTTCAAGTTGGAGGATTCAGTTTAAGTCGAAGGATGCAGTTCGACTTGGAGGATACAGTTCAACTAGAAGGATACTATTCATTTCGGAGGATACAGTTCAACTTGGAGGATACAGCTCAAGTCGGAAGACACAGTTCAAGTTCGAGGATTGTTTAGTTTTTTGCAAATTCTTTCTAGTTTTATAGACAATTAATGTATTTCCGTTAATTTTTAAACAGATTTTTATTTACATAAAAATAAATATATGTATTAACGTTTTTTTTTTTTTTTAATTAACTTTAAATTTTTTTGCTTTTGTATATTTTTTGTCATTTACTCTGTTTGCAGTAGTTACACTACTCGAGAATTTTTTTTCTGGTTTATTAGATCGGAAAATAGACGGCGGTGAAAATTATTCCTATATGCCGAATACTTTACCTCAAAGTTTTTATTATAAGAAAAAGACAAACAACCCTACAATATACAAATCCTCTTTCAAAATTAGTTTTTTTTTTTTTTTTTTTTTTTTTTTAATTTCTTTGTAAGACTTACAATTTTTTAAATATGAATCTGAAAAATTAAAAAAAAAAAAAAAAAAAAAAAAAAAAAAAAAAAAAAACAACTTTTAGCATTTAGTAATATGTAGCAAATTTGGAGATATCAATAGAAAAGCTTAATTTATAATGAAGTCTAAAAAAAGAACAATCAACTTTTATTGAAGTTTGGAAATTTAATGAAAAAGTTTACTAGTTGCTTCATGAGGATTTTTTTAAATATCAATAATGGTTGGTTTAAATAATTGTACATTAAAATGTCAAATAAAAATTAGTAAAAATAATTCTCATTTTTTTTAACTCAAACATGATATGAATGGGCATTATTCTTTAAAAATAAAAAAGTGAAATGAGAAATTTTTTATGATTTCACATGAAATATATCCCACATTATGCTTCTCCAATTGTAATAAATATATGAATGTTATGAATAGTGAAATCGGACACGTTCAAAATGTTCATACATGAAGTTGTATTGTTTAAAAACAATTTTAAAGCAAAAATATATTATAACGATATCACTTTTTCGAAATTAAAATGTATCATGGCAATGAAAACTTTTAACAAAGTTACTCGCAACTTTGGTTTCATTAGCAAAAAAAAAAAAAAAAAATCTTTATAGAGCTGCTTTTGAATGAATATAATAATAACGACACTCATATAAGAGTTGATTTTTCTAATAAGGAAATAGATAACATACTTTTGAAATTAAGAAAATTTAAAATTAAAACAGCAACATTAAAGTACTTCTATAATTACATTTCATAACACTTCTAATAGTTTCATGTTTGTTTCTTGCAGTATAAACTATTTTATTAAACTATAGTGGAAAAAGATTTTTTAAAGTTTTAAATTCAATTCTGGAGAAAATTAAAACTCAGGAAGACACTTTTAGAATTTACAATAATTCTGAAATTTTGATATATTTTTGTAATAACAATAAAATAGAGTGTATTTACACTTTTGATTTTGTCAACTTATTTACTGGTATTCCGCTTGAAATTTTAATGGATATTTGTGCTGAATTGTTTCAGGGATATCTCGGGGATTGCAAAATTACTGTTGGAGATAGGACTGAACTTTCCAAGTTTAACATTTTTAAAAGTTTCCTTTCTAATAAAAATAATTTTTATAAACAGATTTGAGGTATTTCTATGGAATCATGCTTTCTTCTGCATTTGCTAATATTTATTTGCATTTTTTTTTTAAAGTAAATTTTTGAGGATCAATTAAGGTATTCAGATGACCTGATATTACTTGATACAAACAAATTGGAATATTTGGACAAAATCTACCAACAGGAACTAATAACTTAGAAAAAAAAAAAAAAAAAAAAACTTTAAATAAGCTAATTCTTTAGATATCAAAATAAAAATTAATGAAGACAATATATTTACTGGAATTTACAATTTGAATACGAATTTGGAGTTATTTCGCTTACAAATTATAATAGTAATTTAAACAAAAATATTTAAAAAAAATATTTTTTATAAATAATTTAATAGAATTAAAAAAATGACATAATTTAAAGGACTTTAATGAAGCTTGCCAAATATTGAAGATAGATTTGGTCAAAAATGGTTATAATAGAATATATTTCAAAATAATAATAAAAAAAATAGTTAAGAATTATTGTAAAGGATGTGAGGCGGCTTCAAGAGTTAAACATATATAATATGTTGTTCCGAATTTTTCCACTGAGGCAATGATGGCACAGTTTTCACGGTATAAAAATATTTATTCTCTCTTCAAAAGCACAAAATTTATTCACAGACAACAGTTTAATCACCCTCAAGCTTCAACACAAGCTTCAGTAAGAACACAACTTAGAGATTATACAAGCTCACTCCAGTAGGTAAACAAAGCGATCAGCTTTCCTCGAAGTTCGAAGTCAATCTGAAAACTTTCCCGATCTCCAGTCTTATTTATACTCAGCGCGAGAGAACATTCGCGAAATTTCCAGCCAATTCGTCGGAAAAGAAACATCTCGTAATTTCTCGATTGCTTTAGGTGTTGCCACCTTTTTCTAACCTGTATAATCGCTGTTAATAAATAAAATGAGATAAAAATAAATTACAATAGAATTTTAAAATAACACGCCACTATTTACACTATATACAGACAATTTGTGCAACAATATAAATACCAGAAGTTCATTCGAGTATTTCTTTTGAGCCATATTGTAGTTGGGTTTGATGATTTATCTTTGTATTAATGATTTTATAATATTCATTTGTGCATTCTGAGTTCTTTTATATTTGTATTTTTGACTTTCAATTATGGCCTATTAGAGAATTTCGTGGAACAAAGTCATTTTTTTTTTTTAAACTTTCTGCTTGACACTGACACAATGCTCTCTTTTTTAATGACAAAGTAGTGGTTGCCCCTTGTAAAGTAACTGTTTGTCAATTTTAAATTAAAATTCCTGTGCTTTATAATTCATATTTTCAAATGCATGTATTCAATATTTTAGCAATATTAGATTATTATCAAATTATAGAGTTATTAGATTATTATCAATATTTGGCAAATTAATTATTCTATAATGAGCAATAGTAAAAATTTAAATTTAAACACTCGCTTCATATTTTCAATATGTATTAAATATGATTTCAAGTTTAATGTCCAGCATTGAATTTATTTTTTTATATATTTGTTCAATATACAAGTTATGTATAAAAACATATAAAAAATTATCAGTTTCAAAAGTATATCATTAAATGTTATGCAAAGATTAAAGATCGAAGAACCATTGCCACTCATCATGAGGAATAATAAATGCAAATTTTTAATCGACATATTTTTTTTTAATATTTCAAAAGTGTAGAAATTTTCTTTTCAGCTATTTTAGCTGCAAACAGCACATAAAAAAATAGGTTATAAATAAAAAGAGAGTTTTATTTCAATAAGGAAAGATCTTCAAATAAAGACGACCAATGGCTTGCGAATTTTAGTTCTTAAACTACTTAACATACTCCATATTCGGAACACGTTTTGGTTGGCTATTAAACTACGCAATCGTTTTGTTGTATTAATACATCGCATAATGTCCAAATCAATTTTCCGAAAGACTTAATTTATCCCTATAGGGACATCCTTGCCGCCAATGAGGTCATTAGCATAAGTTAAAAAAAAATAAAAATAAATAAATAAATAAATAAATAAATAAATAAATAAATAAATAAATAAATAAATAAATAAATAAATAAATAAATAAATAAATAAATAAATAAATAAATAAATAAATAAATAAATAAATAAATAAATAAATAAATAAATAAATAAATAAATAAATAAATAAATAAATAAATAAATAAATAAATAAATAAATAAATAAATAAGTAAATAAGTAAATAAGTAAATAAGTAAATAAATAAATAAATAAATAAATAAATAAATAAATAAATAAATAAATAAATAAATAAATAAATAAATAAATAAATAAATAAATAAATAAATAAATAAGTAAATAAGTAAATAAGTAAATAAATAAATAAATAAATAAATAAATAAATAAATAAAATAAATAAGTGGATGGATGGATGGATGGATGGAGAGAGAGAGAGAGAGAGAGAAAAAGAGAAAGAAAGACAGAATCACTCGTATGTCTAGTGTCCTAAATAGACTATGTATAGTGGCTCCCAACCTTTTTAGTTTTTTGGGACCACCTATTATGTTAAACCCGACTTTGAGGCACACTATCTAGTAAAATATGTGTGTGTGCGAGCTTCAGTAATAAGCAAAACATTCTGTGCAAGAAAGATTTAATAATATTTTTTTATTATAAAGAAAGGAATTTTATTATATTCCCTTTGCTGTCACAACTATAAGAAAACTAAACAACAAAGAGTCAAAGTTTAAAAAAGATAAAAAGAAAAGAAAATGGGATTTTCGACATTGTTTATCCCCCAGAGTGTCAATATCTGGATTAAAACTGGATAGTTTTAGCCATGCTGTTGAATTCCCGTATTATTCACTTATTTCACCATCGAAGAATACAATGGAATAATTCGATTGCTGCTAACAATCGAGTTATTTGAATTCTCCCATCTCTACCCCTGAAGATCCTTTAATATTTAGCTTGGCTTAGATTTTGACCATCATCCACGACCCAATGCCACGCAACTTGCTGCCCACTTGTGTGCCGCGGCCTATGGGTTGGGAACCGCAGATCTATGTCTAGCAACATATCACTTTTATATTTCTGATTAACATATGACCGCCAACGGTGAAGCCTAAGATACGAAAACGTTAGATTCTGAAACTAGATTAAAAATGGTTCACGAATAATTTCAATTCATTTGTGCAGCCGTTCAATACTTGAATAATAAGAAAAACAAATTCACAGTTTCAAAGAATACAGAAGTTGGAATCTTGGGGAAAAAATTACTTTTTCATTAATTAAATACCAACCGCTGTAAACTTCTTCATTGTTCTCTTTTTGATTTCCAAGCATCATCTCTATACCACACATGTTCAGATTATTAGAAGTTTTTTTTTTTTTTTTTTTTTTTTACACATAGGGAATGTGTAGCTATAGCTTTTTTTATAGCATTCCTTCTTTAGGTAAAGCATACTTCTTCACATGTAAATAAATAAACGTTTTCAATAAATGGAACATTTTCTTTATATTGGTATTTAAATTTCTAATAATTTTAGTGAAAAAGTAAAATATATAAACATTTATAATACAGGGTTAATACAAAATAATCATTCATTTTCAAAACCCAATTTATTCAAAACCCAATTTATTCAAAAGTATTAAACTTACAAATATGATTGATGTATGAAAATAACCCCAAACTATTCAAGTTTTATGCTAACTCTACAAATGTTCTATGTGTGCCCCACTGGTCACACGACACACGTCCAGGCGGTAGTTCAATTTATTCCACACATTTTGAAAGCATGATCGCGTCAATGTTCATCAATGCATCACTGATCCGTTTCTTCAGCTCTTCTATCGTTATCGGTAGTGGGGGTACATAAACAATGTCCTTAATGTGTCCCCAAAGGAAGAGTCACACGACGTTAAATCCGGGGACCTGGGAGGCCAGGGTAAGAAAGCGAGGTCATTATCGCAACACGGCCAATCCAATTAATGCCGTGTGACTTTTTCCTTTGGGGACACTTTAAAAACGTTGTTTATGTACCCACACTACCGAAAACGACAGAAGAGCTGAAGAAACGGATCAGTGATGCATTGATGAACATTGACGCGATCATGCCACAAAATGTGTGAAATGAATTGAACTACCTCCTGGACGTGCGTCGTGTGACCATAAGGGCACACATAGAACATTTGTACAGTTAGCACAAAACTTGAATAGTTTGTGGTTATTTTCATACACCGATCATATTTGTGAATACAATACTTTTGAAAAATCGGATTTTGAAAATGAGTGATTCTTTTGTAGTAACCCTGGATAATTATTTTAGTATTTGGTATTTTACTTATAAAATAATCATATTAATTATTATTATTATTATTATAAAACTGGATAATTTTTTTATTTTTTTTTTGCTGTTGAATTCGCACGTTATTCACTCGTAACACCATTATTCTATATTTTATTTATAGTATATTTTATACTATCTTTACATTTTTTGGAACAGGACACAACTACCTTTCTATCTATTTCGGAAATATTAAAATGAAGTTGGTTCATTAAACAAATGAAGTAATTGAAGACGGTGCTTTTTAAAATGATCTTAGTCGAATGAGTTATTTCAGTTTGGAAAACGTGTTTAATTCCCATCCATATGTGAGTTGAAATAAAATGTTCAACTTACATTGAGTATTCAATTTAATACTTCAATCCAGTCCTTTTTAATCAAACGAACATTTCGAGCCTGGTATTATTCCCATCAATTTAACAAAAATGGAAAAATCACGAACTTTTATTAAATCTAAATGATATTGTACCAAAAAGATCATAATCACTGACATTTGATATTGCTCTAAAATGAATCCCGACTTTTAACAAGATTTCAATCAACCTCGGGATTTTCAATTTTTATTCTCTGAATTAAATATAATTTTCTGATATTCATCTGCCCTATAAATCTCTCTGTCTTAATCTGAACATGAGTTGAAGGATATTTTTAAAATTGCTGAAAGGAATATTTGATGCCCGGATATTACTCAATCGTCATGCTTAATAAACACAAAATATGCAAAAATAAAATCAGTGACTGATTTGAATTTTGAAAAATGTTTTTTGATATATCTAATGAATCGTAAAATAGTTTAATGTATGATGCAATGCATGGATCTCGGAAAATGAATTTCTTTATATATGTTACCGGCAAAGTGTGAAATGCCGTCATTGTGCAGAATGCCTAGGCATTGTATAAAATGCCTGTTGCCATTAGGAAAAATATGAAATATGAGAGTTATTATATATTATCCCTAGGCATTGTATAAAATACCTAGGCATTCTATATAATGAAAAATGCTATTTAGGTAAAGCATGAAAACATTACTTTTATTCATAGCGTTTGTGATATTAAGCTTGAAACTATCTATAATAATAAAACAAGCTGTGTGTCTGTCTGTAGCTCTCTGGATCTATAATAACCTACTTAGAATTGGAGTAGAGCTCTGAAATTTACAACACAAAAAGTTTTGGCCTTCTAATTGTATACATGTCAAACAGAATGTAAAATTTTTAATTCATTTTTTTTTACAAAGTGATTTCAAATAGAGATACAGCTCTGAAATTTTTAACATGAGTAGTTTTAGCCTTCTAAATGGACTTATTAAAAACAGAATGTTAAAATTTTAATTAGTTATTTTATAATTAATTTTCTTAATAAATTAACATTTTTTTAAGGGGGTATGGTACCGAAATTTCTTCAAAAATCCCAAATTTTTTTTTCTGATTTTAAATAATAGTTCATACATTCCTGAAGAGAATGATGTTTTTATCTTATTCCTCCGGTGATTAGAACGCCACAAAATTACCTGTGATTTAAACATCACTAATGGGCGTAACACCTTGAAGCGTCTGCTTAAAGTGCGTTTTTCGAGCACTAGTGTTTTTCACAGATGTTGCATATTCAAATCGATATATCTCCAGAACCATTAACAATTGGCTATTCAAATTTTTGGAGCATTTAATTTATATAGTTTTAAATATTTGTCTTCGCAGAATTTTATTTTTTTAATTCTGTTTTAAAATATAATTTTTAGCGTAAAAGATAACATAAAAAAAAAGCACAAATTTCAATATTGTAACTTTGAGAATTTTTTTAATTTTTTTTAGTTCACCTATCAAAATTCTGTGAAGACAAAATTTTCTTTATATAATTATGTATTACAGAATGCTTTCACTTTGAAATTTTTTTTATTTTTTCTTGACTTATATCAAAATATGCAAACATCAATTATTATGGATTCTTCTTGGTTTTTAAATTTTTTTAAAATAACAAAACACAATATTTAAAAAAAAGCATTTTCTCAAAGATATATAAATAGTATCTCATACATAAAATAAATTTTTGACGTAAAAATGTACATAAATAAAGTTTTTTTTTATTTTCGGTACCGCACTCCCTTAATAAAACGACTTCTAATAGGGTTACTGCTCTGAAATTTTCAACATAAGTAGTTTTAGCCTTCTAATTGTAGTTTTGAAAAACATAACTTTAAATTCTTGTTTAATTCTTTTTTTTTTTTTTTTAATTAATTAACAAATATTTTATAAAACGATTTCAAAATGGGGGTACAGCTCTGAAATTTTCAACATAAGTAGTTTTGACCTTCTAATTGGACTTTTGAAAAACAGAATTTTAAATTTTTATTTAGTTCTTTTTTAATTAATTTTTTTAATTGATATATATTTTGCAAAACGATATCTTCTTTGGCTACAGTTCTAAAATTTTCAACACTAGTAGTTTTGGCATTATAATTGGAATATTGACAAAAAGAATGTTACAATTTGAATTTATTGTTTGATTATTTTTTTAAATTAATATTACCTTAAAAAGCGACTTTTAATAGGCCTAGAGATTTGAAAGTCTCAACATAAGTAGTTTTGGCCTTCTAATTTTGATTTCCGTAAACAAGTGTTTAAATAATCCTAAGGGGGTTGTGTATTATTGTATTAACGGGGATTTTTTTGTGTGTTTCGATAGGGGAGAGGCTTCTAATATTAAGGCTTAACGTAGCAATTAGATTTTATTGAGTGAAGTGAGCTTATGTTTACGCAACAACGAACCTTTCAGCGAGAGAAGCGAGCCTCTTCTTGCATAGTAATGAACCTTTCAACGAGTGAAGTAAACCTGTACTTATGTGTCAATGAACTTTACAGTGAATGAAGCGAGTTTGCTTTTGCATAGCGATGAACCTTCCTGCAAGCGAAGTGCCAAAAGTTGGGACCTATACACCAATGACAAATTTCCGCAAAGCGAGGCCTCACAGCTAACTAAAATATTGCACATGTTAAAATTTCGTAGGTATTCAGCTAGTATACCAATAAAAATCAGAACTATATTTTGTTGCCTATGAGTTTTATAACGTGCACACCATACTTTTTAGACTTTTATAAGTACAAACTAATTAAAAAAAGTTATCTTAGGAGTGAGATGCCACAGAAGATTCCTCGAAATAGGTAGGAGTATTTTTTTTTCATTTTCAATTGGCAGTAAGGCCAGCGAAATAGGTCGTAATTTTTTTTAAAACGCGAAGCACGCGCACATCGTACTTTTTAGAGAGTTTTACAGTACCAAGTAATTTAAAAAAGTGATTTTGGGGGTGAGATTCCACGCCTAAAAGGAGAAAGTACAACCTATTTTGTTGGGCTTACGGCCAATTGAACCTAAAAAAATACACCTATCTATTTCGGGCAGTCGTTTGTGGAACATCACCCGCAAATTCACTTTTTTTTAATCACTTGATATTGTAAAACTCTCTAAAAAGTAAGGTGTACGCGTTAAAAGTTACGTGTCACTTGATATTTGAAATAAATTGGAGATGTATCCCATACTTTACCGGTTTTTCTTTGGCATTCAATAGAATGCTTAGGAAATGAAATGTGAATAGTTTCGTACACTGTCGTATAGTTTTTAGGCAATCTATACAATGCTTAGATATTCTATAGAATACCAGATTTCACACTTTGAAAGTAACATTTATAAATTAATGTTTTGTAAATATTAATGAATTCTTGTTTTTATATAAATAAACAGCGTTTTTGGTAAATAATGAAAACAGAATAACTTTTGGATAGCAAAAAGTTATTGTTAAATGGAATGATACAAGTCATGTTAAATAGTTCAATTAGATTTTTTAAAACTAAATTATTAAGTAAGGAGTGGTCGATTTGACTTGCTGGTCGCTACAGGCTTAGTAACTGATGATAATTACAAAAATCATAACTAAATAATATATTTCTAAAAAGTTGTAGGCACATAAGGCTCCCGTTGAAAAATGTTGAACATTAAACTCTAAATTAATATGCACGAAATATTTGTCAAAAATTCAATTTTTCTTTTAATGTTATGCAAATGAAAATTACTACTGATATATATTAGAAATGATAAAGAAAGGGCAAGAAACTGTTTTTAATGAAGAACCTATCGAAAAACTACTTTGCGCGTAAATTCAACAAGGAAACTGAATGGATCATTTGGATCTACACTGACAACAGAATCGGTGCTATAATAGATTTGAGAGTTACCATGAATCATATCATATCTAAATTATATATTTCTAGAAAGTTGCAAGGCACCCGTTGAAAAATGTTGAACATACTACTCTAAATTAATATGCACGAAATATTTGTTAAAAATTCAATTTTTCTTTTAATTTTATTCAAATGAAAATTACTTATGATATATATTAGAAATGATAAAAAAAGTGCAAAAAATTATTTTAAATGAAGAACCTATCAAAAAACTACATTGCCCGTAAATTCAACAGGGAAACTGAGTGGATCATTTGGATCTTCATTGACAACAGAATCGGGCTATAATAGATTTGAGAGTCACCATGAATCAAATAGATTATATTCCTATTCATTTACATAGAGTTGGCTATGTTATCAACGTGTGCTTGGTGTTTGCATCTAATTTTAAATAATAAAAAAAAATCCCTAGCAGAAAAATATGCTGCAAAGTACGTTCCAAAATTTATTTATTAAAAATGAACTTGAGTTTTCTACATTCACATCTAAATATCTTTGAATTATTCTGATTAAAACAATTTGGAGAACAGGAAAGAGTTTCTACAATGATCAGTCAAAATTTAGCTTACAGCGTTACAGAATGCGGCAGTGAGTCAGGGATCAAGGTAACTCTTATAGTAAAACTGTTACCTTCATGTATGTGTATATGTGTAATAAATAAAAATCGTATTTATAAATGTTATTTGAGGACATTTTTGAGGATTCGCATTACTTATATTTTCTGATTTTTTTCAATAGCAGAAAAGTTATTAGCGATACGAACTTTACATGTAGTGCCACGTTTCAAACATGATAGCCTTCTAATTACGAGATTTTTTTATTGTCTATTTTCATCGAAATGATGTAGGTAATTATTTATAATATTAAAATTTTGTATGTATTCAGTGGTTTTTATGTTGTGATAGCTCGTTAAAATCTGGTACTTAGGATAGGCAAAGACTGTCACAGTGAAAAGTTTTAGCTTTTACATTAGTGTAATGATATTTTTGAAGGCTATCTGACCGCGCCGTCATTCTTTGCTAAAACTGGAATGCTCACCAGTTACTCAGTGTACTCTAAGCTCACCATTTAGTAATTATTATTTATAAAGCAGAAAGTGACTAAAACTGCGACGTATGTCGCAGAACAATCAGAGTCCTTTTAGAACAATTTTAAGTTTGGAACAAATGCCCGCGAGTGAAAAAAAGAATTTCACCTACGGGATGACATGTTCTGCAGAACAAAACGACTTTATTGTCCCCCTTCCCCTCCTCCCCCCCCCCCCCCCCCTCATTTTTCTCGGAGCAACATTTCCCCGAGCTTCAGTTTCAAAGCTCCCCGCGTTCATAGTGGGATTAATCACGTGTCCGTTTCCCTTTCTGGAGCGCTTTTCTTGCTGAAAGTCATTGATAAAGTTACAAATTTTGAATGTATGCCTTGATTTGAAAAATAGTTTTTTTCGTCATTATCATTTTGTAATAAATGTGTAGTATTAATTTTATGGGTTTTTTCTTATATATCACACTGGAAATTTTGAAAAAATGTCTGCAGAACATTTGTAACTATCAAAAGTCCCGTTGCAAAACCTTATATATTATTCTGCTTCTGGGTTTATAATTTACTTTTCCAAGAATATCATCAAGTTAGATATTTTTTCTTGCCTTTTCTCTATATCTTTTAGCCTCCTTTTTGTTTTTTATTTCGTGAAAGGTGCCATTTTTTGCTCTAGGTGCCATTTTTTATTGCAAAACAAATACAAGAAAAACACAATAAGTCAGTTCATATTTATTAAGCTTTAAAAAAAATCAAATAGGTAAGTTATCTAAAATGGTAATTTTTCTATGACCGATACATCGAACATTTTCAAGATTAAAAAAAAAATTTCCATTAAACTGACAAAAATTTGACGTTTTTCCAACAATAGGAATACATTTTTGGAAATAGCTTATTCTAGCTTTGTAATTACATTCCACCATTTGGGGACTTTGCAAATTACTAAAGTATAATTGCAAACTAGAAATTACTGAAAGTTAATTACAAACTATCTCATTTGAATATCCACAACAGTACTATATGGCATGACATAATTTCAAAGTTAAATTGTTTGGCATAGGAATCTTCTCGTAGAATGTAATGTGTAATTTCAAAGTAATTGCACAGTCACGGATGTTCATTTGGTTTCAACTGTATAAAATGGCTTTAAATCCCAATAGGGATTTAAATATTATGCACATAATACCTAAGGAAATTGCATACATTTCTCTATATGATCCAACTTTCATTACAACATGATATGTAAATTAAACCGAGATGGAATTTTGTCGCTAAAATGGCGGTTATACACATGCTTGCATTCTGGTATATCGGTTCTAACAACAAAATAATAAAACTTGGTTTATTTGATTATTTGTGAAATTAGAACGTATCTATTAAACCGTTTTTGTATTAATGTGTAATAATTGAGGCTGCAAGTGTAACGTCAATTTCATCAATTGAGTCTAAAGGGGTTTTGGGACTTCAAATTCTATAATTTTTATTTTTAGAATTATTTTCCGAAACGTTTTATGCAGTACTGTATTAGGCTTTGAAACTCAAAAAAATATTTTAAATTTTCAAACAGGGTTGCCATGGCTTAAACGAAATGTTTGTTTTTTTTCGAAAAAAAACCAATTGGTTTTCTTAAAGAATAATTTAAAATTATATTTTTATTCATTTATAATTAGATTTTTCAAATTATTTGATGTTGTAAATGTCTTTTTTAACTGAACAGCCCAAATTTTCTTTCTATTATTTTTTAAGAAAATAATTGACTAAATGAAAAATTATATTAATACTATAGATGGAAAAAGTTCTAATCTATTTTAAAATATATCTTGTAATTAAAGATGTGATGTTTTTATAAATATCACCAATAAGTTTTTATATTAAACTAATAGATACATTAATGTTTTATAATTATTAAAAATATTAGATTATAGACTGCATTTTAAACTTGCTTCTTAAATAGAGGTTTTGTGTTTTAATAACTTATATTTAAGCATTAAAAATATCATTTTGAACAACTTATCACAATTACTGATGAATATAAGAGCAATATTCCATGTATTATGTAATAAACAATTACTATTGTATTGTTGCGTGGATGGGTTCGAAAGATTTGAAGCCAAAGCAGATCAAAACTTGCAGAAACGGAAAAATAAGACTTACCATAAGACACACCAAATACCATTATTTTTTTACACAACATTTTGTTTTTCTATGATTTAAATTCACCTTATTTTTTGTTGAGATTTTGTATGTGCGGTAGATAAATTATGCTCAGAGGGGAAATTAAAATCAATTAATGTATATAGTGCTAAATTATCTCCCAAGTAGCACAGCGATATTGGCCAATGTTTAAAACAGGACTTCAAGGAAGATTGGTCAACTGATGCTAGACCTCGAGCATCGTTCAAAAACATTCTATTAAAAAAAAAAAAAAAAAAACATGTCAAAATCATCCATCTGTTGAAGCAAAACCAAATATATTTTTTTATCCTTCCATCCTTTCTTATAACCCTATATTTCAAGTTTAAAACTCTGCATTAACATTTCAAAACTTCCAGTATATTTTAGCCGACCAAACGGTATAGTGGTCAGCGTGCTAGCTTCTAGACCGCGAGGTTGCGGGTTCGAGTCCCGTGTTAGGCATGGGTGTTTGTAAATGTAGGTTGATTTGTTAAATGACGAAATGTTTCGGCGCATTATAGCCCTCGTGTTGCTGACGGCGCCAGATAATCTGAATACAACCAACCAATAAAGTATATTTTACCCATCACTGGGCGAGATTGGACAATATCCGTTGCAACGGCTAGTAAACAATGGTGGTCCACATCGGGATTGGCCAGTCTCGAGCCGATATTGGCCAACTGATCGATGCGCTTTTTCTTGGGAAGTTCTTAACAAAGAAGTTTCAAATATTTATACAGGATAAATATTTATTATACAAGACACTGAGATTGAAGTTTGATGAAAAATATCATTAGAATTTTTTTGTTTAATTTTACATAATTTTTTTTAAAAAAATATCTTTTAAAAATGGTATTTAAAAATTATCATGAAAATAACAGAAAATAATTTTTTAACTTCAGTTCAATCTGTATGCTATGCATAATAATTTCATAAAAAAATAATGGTATGTTCCTACTAGTTTATTGAAAAAACTACATTGAAGTTTGAAGTATCACGTTTAGAGAAAATTAAAGTTTGAGGTTAAAGGTAAAAGTTTTTTTACAATCAAAAATTTATTTTACTTTCTTATAGAGGGTGTCTACAAATTAATTGGGTAATGGAGTTCAAATAGATCTGTATAACTCTTAATAACTGGCATTATTAACCATTCTTTTCCCCCAACAAATTTATGTTTACCATGCCATTCTGTAAGAAAAAAAAAGTTTATTATTCCTAGTTATTATGAGTTATTCAGATCTATTTGAACTCCATTGCCCAACTAATTCAATTAACGTATAGACACCCTGTATAAAAATCTAACGTATTTATAATTTGTGTAGAGACTAAAATGGTAAATCAAGTAAAATGAATGAATGAATGAATAAATAAATAAATGAATAAATAAATAAATTATTTAATTAATTAATGGATAAATAAATATATAAATAAATATATAAATAAATAAATAAATAAATAAATAAATAAATAAATAAGTAAATAAATAAATGAAGGAATAAATAAATAAATAAATAAATAAATAAATAAATAAATAAATAAATAAATAAATAAATAAATAAATAAATAAATAAATAAATAAATAAATAAATAAATAAACGAATGAATGAATAAAATCGAAGATAATTTTTTTATTTTTTTTTATTTTAAGGGGTACCGAATCCACGTAATTGAACTTATAATGCCGGAGATGATAAATAGCTTTTTTCTTTAGTTTTATATGGTAACATAACTGATTTCTGATTTCAGCTGCTACACAAATCTGTTGTAGAAAGTAGCTTTACCAAAGTTCTGTCCAAGTGAATGATTCTCAGACATAGTACAACAGAAATCTGCGATTTATCATATGTTCCCAAATACCAAAATTCAACAAGAAGTGCTGACCGGAACAACTATGATACGGCGACTAAATGTCAGTTTGCATTTCTCTCAGCATAAACTACTGATGCTATAAGGATGTGTCATATTAATTTTAAAGTCGTTATAAGATTAGTAGGAATACCAAAATTTGAAATGGACATTCTTGATTGGAACCGTGCTTACATGGTGACTCAATAGTCAGGTCATAATCTCGGCTGCAAATAGCGACACTACATGGGAATTTGAATAATCGCTAAAAAAATTTCTGAAAAGTTTTTCTTCAAACTCGAGATTTGGTGATTTTGCATAAAATACACTTAATTGGCTGGGGTTTTATTATCCTATATTAGCTATATCACCCAACTCCAGAGGTTCTTGTCTTTAAATGTCACAAATTGTTTATGGCTTATGGAAGTAATGCTTTAATTACAAATTCATGCTAAAGCTGTCGCATTCCAACTTGTTTTAAAATGCAGAAACTTTTTGAAGAATAATTAGTGTAGATTTTTCTTTAAAGTAAAAACAATACATGCTGAGTTAGTAAACTTTGCATGCGATATATGATAACAGAAACAGTTTTATTTTGAATTATCAAGCTACTCATTTATAAAATGTCTTTTGCTGAAATAGCAAAATGCACTCCCCTGTTTTTGGATAAGCTTGGCTTTTATGCCGTAGATCAGATATGTTGAAACATAATCTTAGTCACCAAAAAAAAAAAAAAGAAAAAAAGAATCAGTATGTGCCATTAACTAGTACGAACTTCCGTCGCACGGCCATTAAAATCATAAGCTGATATATGTATATTCAAGTAACTGAAATAATAGGTTTTCTTAGCATTGCTAACATTTCTTTAGCAGATAAATTAAAAGTTCTATGTTTTAGGAATTCGGGAAGGAAAAAAGTTTTAGTATCAAGAAAATACATTTTTCCGAAATGGAATTTTCACGAAGCATAAATTTAGTTTCTAAATTCAGAAACAAAAGGAATTCCATTATATTTACCAAAGAAACGCGTTATTAGCCTTTTGACATATTTTGTACGAAAATTTTCAAATACAGTGTTGTGAGATCATTTGAAGTTGTCACTAAAAATATATATATATATATATATATATATATATATATATATATATATATATATATATATATATATATATATATATATATATATATATATATATATATATATATATATATATATATATATATATATATATATATATATATATATATATATATATGTATATATATATATATGTATAACCGCATCAATTTTTGTCTTCAAATGGAAATTCGTCATTTTAAGAATTTAAAACGAAGTTAACTGTCCAGTTTGAACCGAATGAGAAAAATTGTGAATTTAAGTTTAGCCCAAGAAAAAACAATCCATGTCGAATATTTTTCATATAATTATTCTAATAGCATCCCTCAGTTCTCACATAATTGTTCTTATAAATTGGCTAGCAACGCTGGGCAATATCATTTGATATTTGTCAATTCCGATGTGGTACGTTGTAAATCGTCCGTTGGTACATATATTGGTAAATTTTGTCCAATACTGGATAAAATATACTGGATGTTTTCAAATCTTGATGAACAGTTTTAAAATTGAAATATTTTATTTATTAGAAAGGATGGCAAACAATTTTTGTAATGTTTTGACAGGTTTATTTTTTTTTTAAATTGTTTGATTGGAACGATGCTTGAGTTTCAGCAAAAATTGGCCAATTTTAAAGTACCCCTGTTTCCAACATTGGCCAATACTGCTGTGCTACCTGGATCATTTGTAAAATATTCAACTGTTTTATCAATTCAAACTTATTTTTTAAAATTTGTACATAATTTTAAGAGACCATTTACCCAATATTAGACGTACAAAATTTGTAAAAGTCTAATAGTTATATATACTTTAGATCTAGACGAGTCTAAATTAGAAAACCATCAACATTTTTAAAATTTTTTAATAAATTGACTTTGGCTAGAAATATAATAAAATGTAGAAAATTAAGCACCGATACTCAGGATTTATTTATAGGTGCTGAATGATTTCCTTTCGCTGAGTCTTATTGTAAAACGATACCAGGAAGTAAAAAGCATGATTACCGAAAGGAAAAAGCGGTTGCTTTGACAACGTTTTAGGTCCGAACTTTTCGAAAACAAATTTTAAAATGAAGAATTTTCTATCAATTTTGTCACTCCCTACACTCAGTCTGACATATTCATTTTTAAACATCTTCTATTTTGATTTCATCCCGTTGCTCATACTTCCGAAGTAAACTTGCAGATTGCTTTTTTAGATTTTCTCAACATGTCAAGCGTAAAAGAAAGTGCTTTCCTCGACTACAATTTCACCAAGACAATCACATGAAAGATTGTAATAACTTTTCAATTTTTTTTGTTGTTCTTGAACTTTTTATCTATCTCCTCATAGGCGTCTGGATCAAGTGACCATATTGAACCTCAGTCAGAAAAATTGGAATTTTCTCTTTTAGCTGTCATATTTGTTGAATAATTTGTAATCTCAATCACAAGAATGAAAATATATGTGAATGCAGTTCGATATTTTTAGAACTAGAAGATTAACTGCAATAAGTTTAGAGTCACTTCTAAATCTAACTTACGAATCTTAATTTCTGTAGCGGAACTTAAGATTTAAGTTTTTTTTTTTAAATACAATCAATAACCTATTACAGTATCATGATAAATAATTCAAAAGACAGCCTAGGTTGTTAGGAATATAAATTCATTAATATGCAATTGGTTCTAAATGCTTCATTTTAATTGGATTTTACCCAACATCGGACATATAAATTATCGATTTAACATTTCATTGCGAAAAATCGTTTGTAACCAAACGATCAGAGTTCTTCTAGTTGTAAATACGACAACCCACATTCTCTCGTTTCCCAAATTCGGAAATTTGGTAAATGTCAAATAATTGATAATGATTTTAAAGGAGATCTCCAGATTTTGAAAGGAATATAAATGAGTTTTGGAAGATTTTCTATGTGTGGTTAGCATAATTCTAGAACGTAATGGTGGTGCATTATTAAAATTTGGTATAAAAGGTAGCAGTCATAAGGTGCGAAAATAAGGTTTTAGTCAAAACAGAGAAAACGCAGAAAGTGTATGCCACTGAAAATATAGATTTTCAATCGTTAAAATATAGATTTCCTCATTAAATAACATCGCATAACATCATCTTGTGACTGTGAAGTTCTGCAATCTCAACTCGACAAATTAAATAGCTGGTGCCATCAGAATAAAGCTTTTTCTTAATATTGATAAGTGTTTTGTTTTAACATTTACCTGAAAACTAAAACCTATTTTAAGCAATTACTCAATAAATAATGTTTCCATCTTTAGAAAATCTTAGATAAATGACCTTGGAGTGAATCTAGTTATATTTTTAATTTGCAATTACATGATATCACAAAAGGGGCTAACAAAAAACTGGGAATGCTCAAACAAACTACTTAAAATTTTAGAGATATTTCTGTACTTATTAACCTTTTCAATTCTTTAGTTCGTCCCATTTTAGATTACAATTGTGTGGTATCGAATCCATCTACTAAATCGTTAATTATCACCATCGAAAAAATCCAAAACAAGTTTGTACGTTTTATTTCTTTCAAATCTAAGGACCACTGAAATACATCAATCTTACCAAACTATACACTCGAATGTCGTAGATTTATATTTGTATTTAAATTCTTCTATAATCTATTAAATAATAGCATTGATTGTCCTACAACTACTTAATTTATATGCTCCAAAACATGTTACTCGAAATAAAATTGTCTTCAGCAAACCTTTCTGTACAAAAAATTATCTTAAGAGCCAACCAATTAATCAATTTATTGACTCAGTAAACAAGTTGCCCCATCATTGTGATATTTCCTTTGATAATATTTTCAAGCTAAAATGTGATATTATGTCCTTACTTTGGTAATTGCCATTAATGTTTTAATCTTTTTGTGCTATTTTGTGTGTTTTTCTGTTTCCATGTGTTCTTGTCCTGTCATGTAATTGGAATCGGTCTTTCTGTTTGACAGTGTAAATAAATAAATAAATAAACGAACGAACGAACGCCAGCGAATAAATAAATAAATAAATAAATAAATAAATAAATAAATAAATAAATAAATAAATAAATAAATAAATAAATAAATAAATAAATAAATAAATAAATAAATAAATAAATAAATAAATAAATAAATAAATAAATAAATAAATAAATAAATAAATAAATAAATAAATAAATAAATAAATAAATAAATAAATAAATAAATAAATAAATAAATAAATAAATAAATAAATAAATAAATAAATAATGTTATATCCAGTACAAAGAGTGAGCATTCAGTTTGTTTACTAAGTTGTCCTTAAATGAAGAACTTGCATAATATTATTGTTCTATACAAATCTGAAGATTCACTCATTTTTTTAACCTGTCATGTAAATCTTGAAGTATGTTTCCTTAGAATTTTTTTTTTAAAAGAAATAGTTTTAAGGCAGTCATCTCTGTCAAAATACAACCATGTTTAATATATAAAACTAATTAATTTATGTTTTCAAATGTTTTATCTGTATAAATTTTCAATAATCATTGGAACAGAATTTTGAAATAGTATTTCTATTGATTGTCACATTTAATTAATTTTTATTTGTGTGTAAAATAGAATTGAAGCGTGTATAGCAGATAAAATAAATTTTGCATTTGTATTTTTCAAGAAAATAAACAGCACTGATCATACGCAGACCTCTAACAGTATTTCACTTTTTACTAGAAAATTAATATCATCAGAATTAAGAATAATTGCGTTATTGACATAGAACTTTTTGTTCGAATAAATTGGGGTCATTGGGTACCACAAAATTGGAAAAGGAATACATTTTTGACCACTCCGCCTCGTCAAGAACACCATACGTGGGGAAAATACCATTATCTCCATCTCAACTCAATCCCCCCTCCCCTCTCCATCCCATTAATTTTACTTTGTAGTTCACAAATCAATTTATCCCTTCAAAACCAATCGATCCTCATTTTCTCCACTCCATATCCAAATATCAATTTATCTCCTTCCACTTACAAAGGCAACTTTCAAACGGTTATCTTCCTACAACTTCCAAATCACTCAAAGAGAATAAAAAAATGCTCTATATAAATATAATGCATGTATTATTATCATGAAAGTCTATATAATGGTGAGTCAAGAGCTGTAAAAATAAACTTCATACAGTCGGAAACATTGTAAACATCATTTTAAGATAAGATGCATCAAACAATACACACACCTAAAATTTACACATTTTATTCTAATTCATACAGATACTTCTCACGCTTATATATAGGTGAATATATCTTAACTTAATACGGGTTGCAATACATTAGAAGGTTAATAGATAATTTAGTGTCTGCTCTAACAAGAGCTGCTTGATAACATCAAACTATAGTATGTCTGGTAATTAAAGAGTGTTTATCTAAAGAATTTACTCGTCTAAGCGTGTAGAAATTTGGCTCTTCGGCCGAGAAACTTGTCACATTATAATCATTTTCGAGGATTACTCTTACTAGAGGAAGATGAGACACTATCCTAAAAATTAATAATCTGAAACATAGTTCCGAGATTAATAAGATTCTTATTACATAATTGTGAAAACCGATAGCTTCCTTGTAACTTATGCCGGTAACTCGAATTTATTTGAAGTATTATCAGATACAATAATACAGTACAGTAATTCATATAAGTAATAAGTAACACATATAAGTAATACGTATTACATATAACTAATAAGTAACACATACAAGTAATAAGTAACACATATAAGTAGTATGTAATACATACAATTAATATGTATCACATGTAAGTAATAAGTAACACATGTAAGTAATAAGTAACACCTATAAGTAAATAAGTAATATTGATTGATATTTATTTTGATTGAGAAATAAATAGGGGGGGGGGGACTAAATTAAAGTGGAAAGGAAAGGAGTATCACCAGTAAGTGTTTTATAAATTTAAAGCGTTTTGTATAGCGTAAAATTGGGTGAACAAAATTTTTATTTAAAGTATATACATTCACTTCCAAAAGTTAAGCACGGAGAGGAAAATGTTAATTTCCGTAAGCCAATGTGAATTAAAGAAGATGAAATTTTCTGCAAATGTAGAAGGAAGTATGCAAATATGTTAGGTAACAGTCAATCACTGTTTCGCTTCGAGAATTATGCACAGCTGGCAGTCGTATAAGAAGCCGGCATTGTGAAGGGTTACAGGAGTTGCATGTAAGTGCTTATGAAAGGTGTTTAGAACATTTGTACAGTTTGTTTTCAAGCTAGACGTGTTTCTATGACTTCCAGAAGACGAATGGTAGATTCTGAGCACTGGCGGGATGTCGATTGAAGCAGGACAGTCTATCACAGATGTTGGTCTTTTCTTAGGCGTCCGTCATTCCGTCAATTCACGATTATATAAACAATTCTAAACCAGCCAAAGAGTTGTCACAGTCGTCCAAGGGTTAAGACCCCCGCATAAGATCAATATATTGTTGTTGTAGAGAAGCGGAATCGAAGATCGCCCTCCACACGTGTGGTATCTATGGTTGCAGCGGCCATTTGCAAGACGATATGTGCCACTACTGTTCGTCGAAGGCTACACATGAATTATCTGTATGTTTGGGTACCACGAGTTTGTGTTCCTTTATCCATCCAATGGATAATTCCCACATTTTAATTTTTTTTATTCGATTCTAAATGTCTCGAAATGACCATTAACACAAAAATTTCTATTCTCCAAGCTTTTTTTTTTTTTTTTTCAAAAAATTTGCATTTTAAGTTTGCGTGTCAGATTTTTGCGGAAAAACGCACCTTTTTTTTTTGCGACTCTATTGTGAAGTCATCGTTTCCTAAATATCTCCATCGGTCAAGTGGCGGTTGCGGCTTTTAAAGCGTTGTTATCATGGAAATTTCAAATACTTGTCTTCTCGTCCTTTTGTTCTCATATTATTTGATTTATTTTTTCTTAAAATGTCTAACATTTTCTACAAATATTGTATTGTGCCAATGTGCAAAAGCACAACCATAACAGCTCATGACAAAATTTTCATTTACGTACCACGGAATAAAAATACTCGAAAAAAGTGGTGTCAAGCGATGAAGAGGGACATTGAAAAGTATATGCCACTGTCGACAAAGACTGTACTTTATGTTTGTGAAGATCATTTTGAAATAAGTTACATTTTGGTAATTTTTATGTTAGGAAAATTAAAGAATGTTTGCCTTTTAAGTTTAAAACAAGCTATTTGTTAGGAAAGCTATTCTAAATTTTTGTAAACATGAAGTGCAAAGTAATGGGTCAAAATGGAAAGTCCGGTACTGATTCTGAGCCAAGAATTGTTTACATAAAATCACGCCAAATTATGTTCACTTGTCATTAAAAAAAATGGTGGGGCAGCCATTTTTTGGCAAAAATTACCTTGGTGCAGAATCCGTACCGGACTTGGATGTTGACAACGCCCCCTTTAACTAAAAAATACCGATATTTTCCCACCAAACTTTTTATTCCAAGCACAACAAAACCATTCAAGGTAATTAAAGCAGGTAATCTTGCCTATTGGCTTATACACCACAGGTTTCCGCAGTTATAAAATCCAAATTCTTGCTGAAATAGACAGCCATCATTGTCGAGTCAATTTTTGGCAAATTGTCCAGTTGACCTTTTACAAAACCAGGTTCCATTTTTGCAATTAAGTAAAAAACAAATACCTACAAAATAGGCGATCAAAAATATTTGAGAAACGGCAACTACTAAGTAGAAACTATAGAATATATAGCTGACATTTTGTGGTAGAAACCTCACCATAACAAACGGAGCGAAGGGATAAGTCACCGAACTTTCGAGACACTTGACGTCATACTCAAAATCAGCCCGTTTTGAGCGGATTGCAATTTGAGGGTTTTTTGCGCATTTTCTTTTCTTAATATTTAAATAACTAATTTTTTTAAAGAACTTTTATTGGAATATTTAGAATCAGAAAGAAATTCTTTATAAATATAAATCAACTTCATTCGTTTTTAAAAAATGCGGGAATTGTCCATTCAAAGGGCCACGATTAAAGTGGTGCCTCCAGTATGGCAATTGGACTGTGACTGATTGGGGCAACGTTATGTTCACGGATGAGTCCAGATTTGCCCTACAACCCCATGTAAGGGTCTGGAGGGACCAAGGCACACGCAATTGGTCCCAGAACATCCGAACATCACGCATTCCGGGGTATGGCCTGGGCAGGGATTTCATTGGGATATCGCACCGACCTGCACATCTTCAGGTGAGGTTCTATGACGGATGTACGGTAACGAGATGAAGTCTTAGACCCCATTGTGATACTGTAAGCTGCAGCAGTTGGTCATTCTTTCGTTATAATCGACGATAATGCGTGTCCCAATAGAGCTGCCATCATTGATGACTTTCTGGAGAGTGAGGGGATCGCCGAACCATAATCCAATTGAAATTATTTGTGATGCCCTCGGCAGTGCTGTATGTAGACGTTTCTCACCTCCGGCTACTTTCAGATATTTAGAAACTGCTCTACAGGAGGAATGGCGATAACTGGACTCTGTGGTGGTTGATCACCTCGTAAAAAGCATGATTTCGCGCCGTACACTTTGTATGCAGGTGAGGGGTGCTCACATACCCGATTAATCTAGGTTTATGTTTTTTTTTTGTTTTTTTTAATTTAAACATCATTTTGTTAATGACGCCAATGTAACGTCATCTCTTTTTGGAATTCTTTATTTTATTTCGTGAATAAACAAAAAGCTACTTACTTGCAGCATTTCGTGTCAATCGAAGTAGTACTTGCCCCTTTTTTCGCATTTTACCGCTCCGTCCTTAACTTTTGGAAGTGAGTGTATGTAATGTTAGGTCATTTAAAACAGTTAGAAGTGTGTGACGAGTCATGAATAAGTTTTTCAGTTGCAGTAATGGAAATTATTTACTTAGTTACTTATTTAGGTATTGGTCTTACTAGCACAACAGATAGCAATGGAATGATCCTATAGTCGTCTTTTGAGAACTCTGGAATCAAGTACAAAGTGTGGGTTTGTGCCTAGTTTTGGAGAAATGAAAACACCAAGGATGTGGCAAATTGAATCAATATGACGCAATCATTAGAAATAATGAATAAAGTATGCAATTTACAGCTGGGAAAGCGCTAACATAAATAATTTTCTTATGAATAGGTTGTCGAAACGTGGCAAACAATTGAATGAAAGCGATGAATGGACTAGAGAGTTACAAAAATAGAAGACATGTTCTAAAAGGAAAAATTAATACAAAATGTGATACTAAAATAGGTTGGTCATTACATACGTATTCACATAAAAGAAGTCTTCGAAATCATTCCTTAATAACTTTAATTCATCACATAGAATGAATTAGTTAAATCCCTAATTAAATATCATGCGAAAATAAATAGGGGATTTTCAGCTCAACTTTTTAAAGTTTTCGAAAAATATTGAAAAGTTGAACAGAAATTCCCCGATAAAATGAAAATCTGATATTAAGCTTTACTTAAGGACCAAAACTTGGAATAATAGGTCTTAGCACATCAAATTCAAGTCTATATAAACCGATAATAAGGCTTATGTCTGCGAAAACCTCATTCCCTCTTAGTTATCTTTACTTCAATAGAAGACGCGATTACTTTTGATTAATGATTGTTTGATGCGAGGGGAATCGAAAGCTATATGGAAGAGGGAGACCAAGAAATAGTTACTAGAAACGAAACTAGATATATTTGCCAATATATTATTGCTATCCGATAATTGAGTAACTTACTCTTTCTAGAGATATTAAGTGGGAGAGTTAACTGAACTTACTTTCAAAGGGTTTGTCGAAGTGCTTATGTTTAATGTACTTAATGGTAAAAGTCACAAGATAAGGAATTGTCTGCACTTAGAGGGTATTTCTTTATAAAATTTGGTAATTGTCTAACATATTTTTAAATTAAATTAAATTTAATTTATTAATTTAGTTTTAAATTAAATTAAATTAAATTTATTTCGTTTTGTTTCGTTTCCATTCGATTCGATTCCATTCGATTCGATTCCATTCGATTCGATTCCATTCGATTCGATTTAATTTAATTTAATTTAATTACCCAGAGACCGCAACACTCATCCAGAAGGGCTTAGAGCTGTGGATGGCTACACCACAAGGTGAGTTTTTACCATCGATATTTGTAGATAAACAATTGGATAGACTGCTCCGATGGCAATACAAGGGGAAAAAAACGCGCTGGTGGGTTGATGATGATGGGTGGATAATTATCCAATCACAGTTCACTTATATAGTTGGGTGGAAATGCCGGAAACCTTTTAAAGTGCTAGAGTAGATACTTTTTGGCTCATCATTACTAATTTTGGTCTACTATTGACAATTCTGCTGCGTAGAATCCAAGATTTTTTTTTTCAATCCTTGGCAATTTTTATTTTTCGTTCACTCAACGATCTGGCAACGGCTTTATTTTCCCAGCATTAAACAGTCCATCCAGTTGTTTATCTATATCGATGCTTTTTCTTGCATTAGGCAAATGCAGCTTTTGAAAATTTACAATGAACTACAGGGTGAAATTCACCGTTTATTACAGAATATTTGTTACATATAACATTTGTAAGGTTTTATTGCATAATGTGTGTATTTCATGATATAATACATAATAAGTGCGTAGGGAATTCAAAATTCTTCAATCTTATAACCAACTAACAAACTTTTCCTTAAAATATTTATGTTGCACATATTTTATTATATATTTTATAAAAGAACCATTTATATTAATTTATTTTGCAGGTTCTTGGCAGAGGCGGATGCCTTTCTTTATCAAGTTCGCTTTTAAAACAATTCTACCCTAGGAGCACAAACATGCTGGCTGATGTCGCCCGACCTTGTTCATGTCAATGCACAATATTTTAAAAATATAACTCTAAACCTAATTGAGAAAATGTAATTTGTCTCGACGAGTACTTCGCAAAGAAAAATATTATGTGTTGGGCTAAATCTTTTTGAATGTCTTAGTATAGTTAGAGAAACATTCTAAAACTACACAAATATACAAGAAAAGTTTTCGTACTTAACATATTCAATATATCTCCTTTTCTTTTTTTATCAATGTATTCTTACATCAAAAGATAATTACTAACCAGATAATGACTAAAAGTTTGTATACACGAGGCTTCATAAAAAGCGATGGTAATAAAAGTTATCGTTTTAGTTCGATTTTTTAAGAACAGATACATCACTTATTTTAGCATCTGTTTCTTTAAGCAAAATCAGAATGTTTCCAATTATTTTTTCAAATAGATTAATCAAAACAAACCAAAGAAGATAATTTAAAATACAATATTAACAATAACCTATCTAGATATTTATTAAATTTTGTAGAGTTAATTTTAACCTTAAGAGACTAACCAATGAATGTATAAAAATGTTGGCTGCGGGCGTGTTTGGACAAAGTTCTTGTGTGACTTTGGTAATAAGTGATCTAAGTGTTGCTGTAATTTTTATTTCATAAATGAATAATTAGAATGATAAAAATGATTGACTTTTCAACATTAATTATTATTTTTTTTTTTTTTTTTTGAGGGTTTATCTTCAGCCGCGATTTCTAAAATGAAATAAGTAACCTGTTTCTAAGAAGCTGCAATTTTGAATGAGGTTACAAATTAGAAGCAGAACACAAAGTTCTCGTAAAAAAAAAAAAATTATTGTGTGTTAAAATGCATAAAAAATTGTTACACGTGTTGTCTCTAGATTTTATAGTAAAAGATTTTTTTACTGAGGTTCAACTAACAAAAAAGGATCTATGGAGTGATTCTACAAAGTTTTGAGGAAATAGGTAAAAGAAATCAGAACTTTCAAGAACTCAGTCAATTATAATTATTTTTTTCTTCTTTCAAACAGCCATGGTTAAAGTTAAACAGATTCAAAATGTAAGCTTTTTTTTTTTTTATCTTGCTAAACGGTTTATCATTTTCCGCACTTATTTTCGTTTGTTATGAAATGATAAGTCGCAGCATAATATACCAATATATTTTGTGATATATGATCACAAAAGGATTTAAGTTTAGCCTCAAATAACATTTGCATAATTACATTCACTAGTTTCTAATTCATTGCCCAATTAGTAGATAGTCTCAAAAGTTCTTTATGTAAATATATTTCTATCCTCAAATTATTCACTCCCAAATAGTTCCTCTTTCAGTTGCAGGCTTCCGGAAGTCACCGAATAGCTTAACTTTCAGCAGTATTGTTCACCAAAACCAACACACATTACCAAATCAGAACCTTCAAAAGAAAATCCATTTAGCGTTCTATTCAAATCCTAAGTTTCGTCCAGAGCGAATGCAGATTGTTTGGGAGTTTAAGTGAACGATGAAATTTCAAAAGTGAAACGAACACTTTCTGGAAACCTGATCCCATGAGCTCTTTTCCAGAAACTTCTAGAAAAGCGAAGTCACACAAAGCACTTGATCTCGCTAGAAAATAGAGCAAGTGTTTTATTTATTTCTATTTGAAGTAAAGATTCATAGTTTGAGGTGTTTTACTGGTGATTTCCTCGATCTTGAAATAGAAAGTAAATAGAATCCCGTTTGGGCACGACAAGGAACTACGATCGATGTAAACTGACTTTTAGGAAGGTTTTTGCTTACTGTCTGGAAATTTCTGCTTCGATAAGTTTGAGTTTTTTTTCCTTGTGATAAAAATGTGTTACGTATGCTAATGATGTGTTGTGAGTCTGGTGTGTGAAATAAGTTAGTTTGAGTTTAGAGATTGGAACACGTTACAGGGATCTTTGAAAAAATTCGGAAAAGTTTTTAGAAAATATAAGTCAGGCAGAAGATTATTTTAACATTAGTTTTTGTAAATAAAAGTGTATGTATAAGGTAATTTTAGTTTTAGTCATGCAAATAAAGCTTTTTTAAGGATTGGTTAAAAATTATCAACATAATTTTAAAATGAATATTTAAAATTAAAAAGATTCTCTCACACTTAATGAAATTAAGAGAAATGAATTATTTCTAACTCATTTTAATGAAATTGCCTTATGAAGATAATGACTGAAAATTAATATTTTTAAGGACATTCATGTGTAAAGTAAACTTTTGAATGTGAAAATAAATGCATATGAAGGAAACCCCTATTTAATAAGGAGGGTGGAGGGAATAAGGAGGGTGTAATACTGCTCTTTCTATAACTGAAATTGGCACTGAAGGGAAACCGATTTCCAAGCATCTCATACATTCAAGCTGTTGTTACCAAGGAACTTAAGACAGTCTTAAAGGAGGATTTTTTCAGAAGTTTCAAAAACTTGTATGAACGTAGTCGGAAATGTATTGTAGACGAGGGGAACTAATTTGAAGGATAGTGATGTATTTATCTGCAAATATACACACAAAGGAAATTTGCACATAAAAAACCGATAAAATTGCTTGTGATGGCACCCATGTGAACTTTGGCCTCTGTCAAATACGAAATTCCACCGTGCGCCTTGATCGCGTTTTTGTTGGCGGTTCGCAGAGCTGTTTTTTTACGCGTGCATAGCACGTACTTTTTTTTTGTGATACAAGTACCGTTTTAACGCGCATTAAGGTTTCGCATGCGCTGAGCATTTTGCGACAGGAAAAAGTAGATGTTGCCATTCGAAAATTTCGAGTTTCTGTACCTATAACCGTAAACGTGAGCACCATTTTGTTGCCATTCACAGAATATCAAGCTCATACCTCTCAATGACTGTACTTGAAATCTCATCTCGACCTGTTGAACTGGACGAAAGCTACAGAACCATGTATCGACAAAGTTACTTTATGACCACACTATACATTAAAGTGGATCGGAAAACCTTCTTTTCTAAATTTGTTTTAGTACTATGTTTTTTGGTGCCATTTGGGGTCTAAACCAAGACCCTAAAATAGGAAGTACCTGAAAAGATATCTTAGGGTTCCTCAAAGCTCCCCAAAATTAGAATTTTTCATAAAAAATGCATAAAATCGAAATTTTTTAAAAAAAGTGTTAAAAATACAAAAACATAAATGTCACCATGCGTATTAATTTCTATAAGGTACTCTAAACAAGTATGTAAAATACAAATTACGTGAAGCAATTATTTAGGGATCCGAAATCCTCGGGAAAATTAACTTTTTTCATGAAAATTGCATAAAATAGGAGATTTTATAAAAAACCTTAAAAATAAAGAAACAGAAATATTATCATGTTCAATTATTACTTTAAAGTGCAATGTTATAAATGTGTCAAATTAAAGTTAAAGAAAAAAATGTTTTTTCGATCCACCCTACTGTTGTGCAGTGTACACATAAGAGCTAGAAAGTTAGGTATCAAGTTTGAAAATTAATTATATTTTAACTATTTCATAATTTGTACTTACGTTTATCGTACATATAATATAAGGTATGAAATTGTTGTATTAGGGTAAAAAAAAAAATCGATGTTGATTCTTTTGGTGGTCTTTAAGTCCTGCATGAAACAAATAGGTCTTTGTTACTGGTCCGCAAGCAAGCAACAGAAAAAAATTCCGTTCCAGATAGTGCTACGAAGTAGAAATTTGACATTGAAGTCAGTTGTGACCATGAGATGCTACAGTAAAGTTTTGATTAAAACTTGCATGCTCATCAGATGATGTCTTCCATTTTTAAATTTAGATTTTCAGAAAAATGGTTCTAACAAATATGATAAAATCATTCTTGTAATGCTTTTTAGTCAATTAATTTCATTTCACAACACAAATTGAACTAAAGACCGTAAAATTTTTATTTTAAAGTCAGTTGTGTCTATGAAATGCGACAACAAACTCTTCATCAAAATCTCGTATGCTCAGATGTCTGACATTCTTAAATTTAAATTTTCAAGAACCTGCAAAAACGGTTCTAACGAACTTGATAAAAATCGTTCTTATAATGCTTTTGAGTTTATTAATTTTATTCCCGAACCCAAATTGAGCTAAAGGTCATAAAAATAAACTAAAGACGTAAGGCATTGAAAAATGGAAATATTTCAACATAATTAAACTTTTCACAAAAACTAACTTATTTATGCAGCAAAGCAAATGGCAGGTCACTTACAAAGGCAGGTTACCACAAAAGATGTACCTAAATTCAATAAAATTTAAATTATTACATTAAAATATCAATATATATTTTTATTGTAGTTTTAGTAATTTCTTTTTTTTTTGGTAAACTTTAAAAAAGCTTTGTATTTCTGCTTGTATTTTTAAGGTAAATTTTTAAGCTCAAATAAGATGTTGGTTGGTTGTTTTCAGATTATCTGTCGCCGTCAGCAACACGAGGGCTATTATGCGCCGAAACATTCGTCATTAGACAAGCCATCATACATTTACAAAGACCCATGCCTAACACGGGACTAGAACTCGCAACCTCGCGGTCTAGAAGCTTGCATGCTAACCACTATACCGTTTGGTCGGCAAATAAGATGTTGGAAACTAATATTTTGCCAAAAAATGATTACCAGGATCTTCCCACTTTGCGACACATATGAAATAATCTAATCGAATTAAAATAAATTGGAAATGAAAATCAAATGCCAAAATTGAAAATTGGGCATTATTCCATACCCATACTTAAGAAATACCCTTCTTTCAATATGAATTTTTGAATAATGGATAATAATATATTTTGGGATTGAGGAATCAGAAAATTATATTAATGAAACATTATGTTATTTATTATTTATAGACTGAAATACTTATGAAATGAAACACAGCAAACAATAATGTGCAGTCGATCAATTATTATAATTTAATTGCTTGATTATTTAAAGTAAAGATTCGCAGCCGAGAGCTTTTAGTTCGTGCAAACAGGAATATCCTTAAGGTACACATTGTTTCCAAATTAGAACACATTTTATAGTACATATTGTACGATGCTAATTTATAAGTGAAGTAACTCATGGAATAAAATTTAAATATTTAAAGTGATTAATGTTAATATTTGTATAGTGCTCCGTAGCTTAATGTATAAAATGAAGAACTTAGAGAATCATTTCGTTATCTGTCTGTTCACAAATAAGATTAAAAATGAATAACGTGGATAGTTGAAATCATATTTGGAATTCAACTTAGTTTGTGCATACTAGGGTGGATTTAAAAAAAATAAAAAAATCACAATTTCAAATCCTACCTATGAGGAAAAGATATTCTATGGTATATAGATACATAGAAAAATAATAAAAAAAAATTAAATTTTAAGTTCAATACTTCCACAAGGAGGATGAAGTTTAGGTATTTGAGTCTTTTTATAGCAAAAAGTCAAAGTAAATTGAATTTTTTTTCCTGTAGAATTTCAAAATCTACCTATACGGAAAAGATGTTTCAAGGTACATTGATTAAGGGGGGGGAAAAAAAAGATATGTTAAGCTCTGCGCAAGGGGGAATGAAGTTTTGGTATTTAAGCTTTTTTATGGTAAAAAGTCGAAGTGGTTTTTGTTTAAGTGAAGCAGGCTTTTAGTACTCTAAAATGTTTATTAGAATGAGAGGACATATACTAAATGGTTACAGGAAAAAAAAAGCTTTAGGTACATATAACAGCTTCTTAAGTATTAAATTAAGAAAAAAAAATCTTCGAAATTACAGTGAATGGTAATCACGTTTGCTATTAAAAACTGGCTTGAGCTTTCGTGATTCCAGTCAATTTCTTATTAACCCGTCTCTTCTGTATTACCCGCTTACAGCAGCAAATGTTTCTGTGATTATTCGTTCTGTAGCTTGAGTATGACAGTGAAACCCCTTGATACTAAGTATATTGCCGTAGCAATGATTGCTGGGTTTACTATTGCTCCTGAAATCATGTCATCACTAAATCGTTCTGTCACATTCTCCCACTTAATCAAATCCACATAATCTGTTACACAAGGGTCAAAAGTTGGTATGTTTAAGATACGGATATTATTCGCTAAAAGGGTTTGGGTTGCAGGAGACCGTTTGACTTAGCGCTCAAATTCAAAATTATTTGGATGACCGATTTTCTTATGTTATTTCTGTCGTCAGCTAGCATTGATATCAGGATAATTTCAGGAAAGCCAAAACCCCCGTTCCAAAAATTACTGGATCAATGATTTTCTTCAAATCAGTTGACAAATAACGTGATAGAAAGATTGATTGATGCAAATTATGTGCACCATAGATTACCGGTTGTTTGGTTTTGGTCTTGAACCACAAGGTGCCTAGACTTTTACGACGAACGTAATTAATGTCACTAAAGCTTTGGTTGTATTTCTTCTAAACCAAATAGAACATGAGAATTCTGTTGGAGGTTGTAAACCACCTTGAGTGGAAAATCTTTCCAGAGTTTCCTTCAACAGTACTTCGCTGCATTGTCTGCAGTGATGGCTTCACAAATTTCCATTAAGAACAGTTGATCAGTACTTAAGTCTTTCTTGTTAATCAGTTCGCATAGGTTAGGTTTAAGTGAATGAAACTACAGGTAGTATCTCACATCCGGTCACTCGTTGGCGTGTAACTGTCCCACAAACCATTTTAGTGGACGCTTCAGAATCAGTTCTATTTTTTTGTATAACAATTTCTTTGATACCTGTGTTGACAGACTACCTATTATGGCAACCAACTTTACATCTATGTCATTGTCGACGCACGACCAAAACTCACGATGTGCTTTCAAGTGATTTGTGCTCTCCCGGAATTTACAGACAAGTGATCGATGTATTTGGAGAATGGTTATTTAATTAAGCTTACGTCTTACGTGTTCTTATATAATGACTTTTTTTTCTATTGTCTTCCGGTGATTTGCATCCATCAAAGTGTCAACCAAACTGGTCATGGTCATAATCTTCTACAACTGATTGAGAGGATATATTGGTTCTTGCCTTTGTTTTCTCAAGTTGAATTTTGTTTCTGTCAACAACGTTCGATACATTGCTTTGTGAGATAAAGCCTACATTTTCAAGCGCAGCTGACCCGATGGCAGTACCTGCTCGGTCGGAAATGCCAAAGCGGACCAATGTTATAACAACGGTTGGGAATTTTGTCACAACAGGTATGACGTAGTCAGCGTTTTGGGCTCCTTTTCTAACGATAGATAATTGTGTGGAAAAGTAAGTATGCTCGTACATCCTCCGATTCCTTTAACATCCAATATTTAAATCCATTGAACTGAAAGAATCAGTCAGTGTTTTGTTTCTCTTCAATATCTCTCTAGCTTCAATTTTCATTTCGCGGTATTAGTATTATGGAGGATGACTTACCGATTCAGTGACTGGTAAAAATTTTTTTTCTTTCAGTTCTTTGATCCAGTAGAAATTCTCGCTCGTAAATTGGTACACTCCGTTCTTTCTTGCAGTTGCAGCTTTCAAAGTATTTACAAGTACATGTAGATATGTCAAACACTTGTCTTTTTTCGGAAAGTATCAATTAACTGTTGATAGCTTTCAGTTTATTTTCTAGCTTTGAAAGCGCGATATTTGTCGTGGTATGAACTTATTTTTCTTAAAATGCTGTAGTGGTCATTTATTGGTTTAAAGTTCATTTCCTCGTCTCTTCTAACTTACTTGCAATTTACTTACACTCGGAGAAAAGTGTATTCGAATACTCTGTTCATCGCTTTTCTTTTTGAATGCCAATATACGCACCTTATTACGTTTTCGTACGTAGGAAGAATAATCGTTGGCATATCACCGCTTGACCCAAATATAGGACAAATCATGCATTTTCTTAACAACGCCACAGTACAGTATTAGTCCAAGTACACAAACAAACATCACATAATAGAATTGTAATTTAGTTTACTTTAAAAGAACAGCGCTCACCGATCAGGCGTCCGATTCCCTAAGCCTCTGAAAATTGCACTCAAGGGTTGTAGGGCTTATTCAGCGCTGATGTGAGGGGAGAGGGGGGAGAGGGAGTTGGGTAAAAAAAGGTTGCAATGTACACTAATTATTCAGTAATCATCCCTTTTTTAGAATTTATATTGAAAAAAACAATTATTTTTAGTGTAAAATTATCTAACCAAAATTAAGACATTTTGCATTTTTTTTTTTTTTTTTTTCAAAAATTCACCTCCCTTGTGGCAGTGCTAAACTTTGAAATTATTTTTTCATTATTATTTTCACCCTAATCTCTATATCATAGAACATCTTTTCCCCATAGGTAGGTTCTGATTAATAATAATTTTTTTTCTCCATAGAAGAACGATCCACCCTAATACATACCCAAAAATATATAATTAAAATTAAGAAATTAACTTTTTACTTTCGTGTAATGTTTTAAACAAACTTTTTTTCTTAAGTAACGTCCTTTTTTGTAACAAAGAAAACTTATGAATAAAAGGAATCCTTTTAAATAAAATATCTAATTAGCTGCCTGAAAATACTGCACCCTCCCCCCCCCCCCCCTTTTCATATTTCTAAAGTTAGAAACAGAAAATTAAAAAGATATTTACAGCGGAATACTTTGGAAATTTACAAGAAAAGCTGTTTATTAAAGTATCTCAGATTCAAAGAAACGTAATTTATCGTTTGCGTTTATATTAAATTGCAATTGACGACTGTCTAAATATTAAGCTATATATTAATTTTCTGCACGTTAACATATTGGCTTAATTAGTAAAATATCTAAGTTTGAATAGAACTGGATTATTTCTCACTTGATCCTTTAACGTGTTACAGAACTAGAAGCGCGATTGCAAGTCTGTAAATTTTCATTAATTTTTCTTATGTTAGTTTTTTTGTTTCTTTTTTAACTTCAAATATGTTTTGAAAATTATATTGTGAAAAAGTATGGTTGGTTCTTATAACTATAGACTTTTATGATTGATTGATTCATTTGCAAAGATGATTTTTCTTTGCAAATTGATCACTGATGAATGAACATTCATCCAATTAACCATAGGAAGAAATGCACGTTCAGAAACTGCCTGCTGATCTAACGTTACGATCCAAGAAATGATCACGTGTAAGTACTTATACAACCAAAGATAAATCGGGTATGAAACTTAGGCGAGTAAGTTTCCAGACTTAATAATTTTTTTTTCTTCGATGCAAAGTTAGTTATTCATTGAATAAGAAGGATAATCAATTGAGAAAGCAACACTATCAAAGAATTTCCCAAATATTATAACTGAACATATTTTTGTTAACTAAACATAGAACTTGTTGCTTTTTTTAAAAAAGAAAACAAATCATCACAATTGTTTATTGTGAAACAAACTTTAACTTCTAAACATTAGCAAACTTTAACTTCTAAACATTGAAAAAAAACGTTAATTTCTAAACATTAACGAACTTAAATTCTTTTTTAAAAAAACGAACAATGCATCCTTCACTTCATAATTTCTTTACCTTCCTGATAAAACCTGGAACCACCGCCTCACTAAAAATTGCGCGCAAACGGAAGAAAAGCGCGCGTCAATGACGTCACCACCCACGTGGGTGGATAGAAGGGTAGGGGAAAAAGGGGTGCTCCGACCCTCGAATCTACCAACTCCATCTCACAACCGCTTCAACCACTCTAATACCTGCACGGCTCTGCTCCAGCTCTTTGTCTTCTGCCCAGACTACAACAAAATACTCTTACTTTGGTCGAAAGAGCGTTCCGTACAACAGGTGGCACTAAGAAAAAGAAAAAAAAAAAAACTTTGAGTGTGTTCGAGTTTTGAGTTTTTATTTTATTTTCGTGTTCTTAGGGAGAGGAGTTTTTATTTATTGTGAGTGACTTTTTTTTGGAGAAAGAGCTGTCGAAAGAAGTTTTAGGGAAAGGGTAAGTTTTTTTTTTTATGTTGGTTCTTGTGGTTCTGTATTTAGATGTTTAGCTTTTGTTTCTGCAATGAAATTGTGTCTTTATTGTTGTTTTATTGCTCATTTGAGTTTGGGTGTAGTTGGAATATTTGATGTTTGCAAGAATTTGAGTTTAGAGATTTGTGCATACAGGGTGGCCAAAACTAAATGAACATGGATGAAAAAAACAGGGGAAGTACAAGCCCGGGAAGTATAAAGATAAATTTAGTGTCATTATTTAGAAAAAAATCTGGGTTAATTTTATTTTGGTCCCTCTGTATACTAAAAAAATAATTTTCTAAGCTACATGCCGATTTTAAGTTTATCGCATATTTTAGTAGGATTTCTTTTTGAGCACTATATTTTTTTATGAAACAAACTATCACATAATTTTATTCAATTTAGAATATTATTTAGTTTCGAACAAATTAATCTAATTTGTATGCTATTTATTTTTACTTAAGTATGTTAATAAATAAGCATAGTGAAATTCATATTTCAGAACAATCATAAAGAAAGAGAAAGAGTGTTAAAAGGAAACAGATGAATTCAAAGAATTTCAAAATTTAAATTACAAAAATGTCGAAATAAAAATTGATTTATCATCTACTAAAAGTTGAAATTCTGTGTCTTATATGAATTTCCAATCGGGCTCCATACATTTTTATATTTGTCGAGAAGTATTTAAACTAAAAATGTAATATGTTTTGTTCCTCACAGAACTAAGTTTTCCTGAAAATTTAAAAATTTTATTAATTAAAGTTGACGATTTCATAGTTTTGAATCAATTCTAATAATAAAAATAATAAAGCATGACGTTAAAATGTTTTTTGCTTGTTTCTGTTCCTGACTCTAAATTAAAATTTACAATGTTTTACAAGCTAATTATTTTCAGCATATCAACTGATTTAATAGTAAATTTTTTTCTGTTTTAGAGTAATTTAGAAAGAGAGTAGTTTTTAACTTATTATTTTGAATTTTTTTTTTATCATTTGAATAAGTATAATTTTTCTCTCCAAAAATATTTAGGAAGTTTGTTTTGATTATAATAAAATTAATTTAAGTAATTATTCATTCGTAAATTTCTTTCAGAATTTAAAAAATGTTTTACTCCATAAATAATTGTCTTTTAAACACAAATTTCTTCACTCGAAAATTTTCTTACTTATATCTTTAACGCATTTTTTTTTTGGAAAGGTGATAAACTTAACTTATAGATTGTACAATTCATGTAAACTGATCTTTTAAACTGACCAAGTGTAAAAACATACACGCCTAATGTTACGTTTTAAGTAACACAGCGGTATCGGTCAAAGTCGGATACAGGGTTTTTGGGAAGTTAGGCTAATCTATGCCGAAACAAAATCGAGCATCGTTTCAAAATACAAGATTTTTTAAAAAATAAACATGTCAAAACCATCACTAAACAGATTTTTTTTTATCCTTCCGTCCTTTCTTATAACACTGTATTTCAATTTAAAAACTCTGAATAAACATTTCAAAAATTCCAGTATATTTTACTCTAAACAGAGCGAGTTTGGTCAAGATTCATAGCAACTGCCAGTTTACAATGGTTTACATCGAGATTGGCCAGTGTTGAGTGATATTGGCCAACGTATTTTTGCTACTGGGCTTATTTGAAGAATACGTACAAGAACTTAAGATTTTTATATTGTATCCTTTTGGTCAGACTAGCGATCTTCTACAGTTTACTATTTAGATAAGAACGATTAAATTAGAATTAATCGGTTCGTCAACGTACTAAGGCTAAGATATACTCTACTCTACTATACTATACTATACTATACTATACTATACTATACTATACTATACTATACTATACTATACTATACTATACTATACTATACTATACTATACTATACTATACTATACTATACTATACTATACTATACTATACTATACTATACTGTACTGTACTGTACTGTACTATACGTTACGGTACGGTAATGTAGTGTACTGTGCTGTATTATACTGTACTATACGGTACGGTACGGTATTGTATTGTACTATACTGGACTGGCTGTACTGGACTGTACTATACTATACTATACTGTACTATACTATACTATACTATACTATACTATACTATACTATACTATACTATACTATACTATACTATACTATACTGTACTATACTGTACTATACTGTACTATACTGTACTATACTATACTGTACTATACTGTACTATACTGTACTATACTGTACTATACTGTACTATACTGTACTATACTGTACTATACTATACTATACTATACTATACTATACTATACTATACTATACTATACTATACTATACTGTACTGTACTGTCCTGTACTGGACTGGACTGGACTGTACTGTACTGTGCTCTAAAGTATTGTAGTGTACTATACTAAACTATACTATACTATACTAATGTTGAGGTTATTGAAACACATGAAGAAATCAGCTTAAAAATAGTTTCATGATAAGCTTTAATTTTAAATACAGGTATGAATTTAAGAATATTTTTCTGTAGCACAATAACTTTTTTTTAATGTTTTGGTTGCAAATGTTAGTATTGAAAGAGAAAGAAGGACTGTGTTTTCTACGAGTTAATCTCACAAAAAACAATTAAAAGTTGCCTTGAAAAATGAACAGCCATAAAAAGTTAAGAAATGTAATAGTTGCCACGGATCATGTTTCCTTTCTTCGGAGAACTTTGTACACAATAAAATAAATTGGGATCATTGGGAATAATCATTGTAAGCAACAGAGCATGATAGGCTAGATAAGATTTTCCCTTTATATCAAAAATCTGTAACTTTTTATGCACTTATTGGATTTAAGTTTATAGAAGTAAAGTTGTCCAAAAATATAAACCGATATTACTTCGAAAAATCTTTAGCCTCCCAAGTACTGATTGCCTAAAGTTTTACTTAACAATAATCCCAATTTAATTCATTGTGAATGAAACTGCCCCCTAAAAAAAGAAATTAATTATTATATTTTATAACTTAACGGCAATTATTATCTTATAACCTTTCTTGGAAGACTTGCACTTTTTTTTTAGAAGGTTTAGTTTTTTGGTTGGTTATTTTTTAAAGTATTTATTATGTTCGATGAGTAATATGTATAGAAAAATGTTTTTTTTTCATTATAAAGATACGATTACAACAACTATGCTAACTTTTCTAAACCTTGGTACAGTTCAGAGCGGTAATAAATATCAAAATGCATTATTGTAGAAAGCGTCTGAGATACTCGTTCTAAAATTTTCGGAAATGTTTAGCCTCTTTTTCACTTTCAAACCATTTCGGGACTTTATAGAGATTTGGTCCCTTGGGTTTGTACTCAAAATACCAATTTTTGGTCATATACTTCAAATAGGACTCATCCGTTTCACACCGCGAAATTACACAAAAATAAAAACATGCATTTATTTCTTAACTTGAATACAAAAATATTTTATACTTTTCTCGATAAATCGCCAAAAAATAGGTTTCTCTTACCTTTTAAAATTTTGTTTAGTTTCAAAGTTTAATTTTTTTAAATTTCTGAGATATATTGTTTTAGTTAATTCAATCTACTGACCCCTTTGTTAAATTTCTAATATTTCAGATGGACATAGACATGAAGTGAATGGAGTTTAAGGTGTTCCCTTTTTTCCATTTAGGTCATGAAACTTTAAAAGGAAAGTTAGATTTATAACTGCAATTTTATCTTGGATTTTCTTTTTACTTTCTATAGTGAAAGAATATTTTCTGCTATATTTTTTTGATGGGGGGGGGGGGGGGGGAGGGGGATTAATAAACTTAAATTTAACTTTGAAAATGGTGCGAATATTTTTTCCCATTACCGACTGAAATAAATCCAAAAAACTATGAACACATAAGGCAAAAACTAATTTTTTGGAAAATTATTGAAATCAATTTCCAGCTTTGTACTGGATTTTGAATATTTAAAGGTTAATTATAAAATATAAGAACATTCTATTGCCTTCACTTTTGAAAATGTCATTTAAAAGTTTCATCGTTTTTAGAATTGGGATACTGGGCTAATTTCCCCCTCTGTGAGTAACCAAAAAACGTTCACGTGTGATGTGTCATAAAAATAAATTGTTGGCAATATGTACAATCTTTTATTTTCGTTTAAATTAAAAATTTTACATGCAGAGTAACTGACTTTAAAACAAGATACTAGTATTTCTTTTATACAATGTAAGTAGTATACCTGTATAAAATTTTCTTTGGATATTTAAAATCGGTGATTCAGTAGGCAAAAACTAACGTCGAAACTAGCATAGTTTGTTTTAAAAGTCTCAGTATAAAACTTTTTATCCACACGTGTTTTGTTTACATTTGAATATAATTCTGTATAAAAGTATTATCTATGTTATTTATTACTTTCAATTACCCATATATATATATATATATATATATATATATATATATATATATATATATATATATATATATATATATATATATATATATATATATAAAAATTTCGATTTTTTTTTTTTGCATTTCTCACGTTTTGGAACATCCTGATTTCAAGAGAATGATCTAAAAAATGTCTGTCTGTGTGTGTATGTGTGTCTGTGGTCAGCATATCTCCCGAACAAATTGACCTACGATGTTCAAATTTGGTATGAGGTTTAGTGATGGCCCAAGGACCTACCATTAAGGTCTTAGTCAAAATCGCGCATGTGCATAGGGTAGCTGCCATTGAAAAAATCATGTTATTCAGTAATTGCTAAAAAATGGCTCGAACGATTTTGATAAAAATCGCTGTGGTAATGCCACTTAAGGTGTTTTAAACACCCTCACCTCCCAAATTCCCGTAAAAATGATTTTATTGCTTAAAAAGTTGAAAAATGAATGCCTTCAACACAAAGTTCTCTTTCCTTGAGCATATCTCATCAACGATCGTTTTTTCTTCTCCTCCCAGTTTCGCTTATAATAAAGGATAATATAAGGATTATCGGAGAGTATATCGCCAAAATTACCATTTTGACGATTTTTTTTTCTTTCTTTTTTTAGAGATCCAAACAAGAATTATAGCAAAAAATAACGCCAAACTGGCCATTTATTTTAAATGAAAGATGAAAATATACAAGCGGTAAATGACTCAAATCCACGTCAGTTTTATAATGTAATTGAAAGTTGTGCGATGTTACACACCCCTATCTTTTAAATCATATTTTGGCAAAACTTTGGAAACTTCACCTTAAACCCATATATTTTTACCAGATAATAAAATTCCAATTCAAATTTTTTCGCTCTAATGTTTCATTTTAATATTGAAAAGCGCTCAAGATATGAGCAAAAATGAGTTTTGTGGATCCTATAAATATTGTATTAGATGTAGCGAGAAAATACATTGGAGAAGAAAAATATATGTGTTGATATTTATGAAAAGTTTAAAATATTTTTATTGATTAAAATTTAGTATTTTTGAAAAAGGTATATTCTAGGAGCTGTGTATTTTTTTTACCCCCACCAAAACCCCCAAAACACTGACTATCATTTTCTTGTAATATCACGTTTTGAAAGTGTTTCATTACTCGAAATGACATACATGGTTTTGAGTTGTTTAGAACACACCACCAAATATATCTCTAGAAATTTTCTTTGCAGCTGTAAAGATTGACCAAAGTTAGGGACAAAGAAAATTCCCAAAATCGCTGCAGTTGAGGTAGAGATAAATACTTTGGGAAAAGGGCTCATTTTTCAGTTCGATATTCTTTTTTTGGTAAATTTGGTGAAACTACAGGACTGAATGAAACTTTTGAAGGAATCTCAAGAAAGGACTCAATCTGTTCGTGTTTTCGATACAATGGAGCTTAGCTAATCAGTTTCAAAAAATGTGTAATCATTTTTTGTAAATACTAAAAACACTTCACGAAAGAGAAAGAAAAAAGTTGTACACTTCAAATATTAGTTTCCTTTGTTAAGACTTTTTTCTGTGTGTTAGTTTGTCAAGTGGTTAGAAACATTGATAATAAACTCGATTCCTGAAAATACATAGTTTCGGAATTTTGAAAGAATTTTGGAAATTTTCAGTACATTGATTTCGATTTATTTATCTTAAAGGAAACAAAAAATAAAAGAAGGGACATCTAACCAAAACGCTACTATACTGGCAAAAAATAATTTCCACCAAAGTTATCAAACCAAAATAATACAGAAATCTGAAATGGTCCACGCTAAATTATAAGTTTATCATATTTAACATTATGCCGTTTTGCTTCCAATTCTTTTGATCAGTGATGTATATTTTAGTTGCTATGCTTGAACCAAAATTCTTTCGTCATCAGGTTTGGCATTTTACTAATATATATATATATATATATATATATATATATATATATATATATATATATATATATATATATATCTGCACAAGCAGGTAATGTGTTTAATTTTATAGGCTTATTATTAAAAATAAATTGGTCAAAAATATAAACTTTTTCATAAAGCTTTTAATACATTTTGATTTTAGAATTCAATACTTCATACAGTATCTTAAATTTTATCTTTCTAATAGGCATTCATCCCTGGAAAACGTTGGGCAATGTAACTTTTTAAATTATAAGTATTCCCATTTGATATTTAATGAAGTAGTTTTTGAATCAAAATGTAATAAACTATGTTTATTCGTTGCAGATTGTTATTTAGAAACGGATATTTCTTTTTGAAAGTCAAGTATGTAACTTTTATTCAGTCACTTGGTAAAAATTAATGAAGGTTGAATTTCGATAATTTTTGGATTCTGAAATCAAATATTTAACACAATTTTGGTGTCATCATTGAGATTTTTAAAGTTTGATTCAATTTTAATACATAAAAATTCCTTATGGTAAAATATTATCGACACATATAAGATACCATTTACTAATTAAAATGACTTTTTTTAAACTACTTTTTCATGAATCATTACAGAACAAATAAAATAGTGTTCAGATTGTTTTTGTCAAATTTACCTCAATGATAATATGTTGAAGTAGAATTTTACTGATAATAGGTCTCCACAATCTTATTTCTTTCTTTAACAAAAAGTAGAGCACGTGCTTTTAAGTATGGGAAATTACACTTAATGGTTACAACACACTAATGATTTGTAACAGATAATTTCTAGCACGAAGAAAACATAGACTTCCGAAAAAGGCAATCCATATACTTGACGTTTGCATAAGACAAAATAATACGAATTGAGAAAACTTCTTATGTTTCCAACAAAACTGGATCAGGTAGCTATGTATCTCTTAGAATAATGATTTCAATGTGATGTGAAATTTTAAACGATTGAAAAAATATTCAAATCCTTGTCATACTTCTAGCTATTCAAGGCGTTATAAGCATAAAGGTTTAAAAACAAGTTGGAAAAGCTGTTAGTATTCAGTCATCACAGTCTGAAAGTTTTCAAATGTATGGAAATAAAAAAATTTCCAGGATTTTGCAGTCTTCTTGTCAATAATATTTTTTCAAAGAAGAATAGACAAAAATGGATAATTTCGTGATCAAAATGACGCGGATTCATCAAAAAGAGAGACTTTGCAAAAGTAGATTTTTCAGATTTCATGGGCTACTGGTACATTTTTAAATGGTTCTTTACCACATCTTTGATACATATTTGCACGAAAATGTTAAATTCATTATATAATAGGAATTTCCCCGATAAGTGGAAACACTCACTTAATGAGTTTTAAGGTGCCCGACTACGTAAATGGCAAAATCAATGACAATTTTTTTTTTTTTTTTTTTTTATTTCGTTTCATATGAATTGAAAATTTCTCTTTTCAAATCTGTTTGTGTTTTTCTTGTACTTTAAGTAGAAGTTTAGTTACAGTCGTTCATAAATGGTTTTTAATAGGAAAATCCATGCTGAGAGATTCCAAAATCGTGTTTTCAAAATAGATTTTTTGCTAATACTGAAATATGGCCTTTGTTCTATCTCCAAATGTATTTATGATAGAGTTATAATTTTGTGTACTGTTGTTCATTATACTATGTTGAGTATAATGACCTACAGATTTGATTGTACCTATTTTTTTCGAAAAAGTTATTGTTATATATACATAATAATATGTTGTGAAAATATTGAAATTTATGTGTAATCTTATACAACAGCATATATCTTTTTTATTTTTGAAAATATAACTTAGATTTTAGGTCATTATACTCATGAATATTATAGAATAATGTAGTAAAAAGTAAAACAAATATATATTAAAACTGTTTTTTTTTTTACAGCATTAGCCGTTTTGACAATATATTGGTAAATTTCGACCAAAAAGCTCCTTTTAAAAATAAAAGAAAAATTGAAAAGGTTAATATTTTTGTCGATTTCATGTTTTTACCATAATATGAACATTTTAATGCAAATAAAACATTAATAAAGTTTTTTAAAGAAATTGCTCCGAACGTATTCGGATACTTTAAAAAACTATAGGGAAAAAAAACTAAAGTAAAAAAAAAATTAAAAAAATGCTATAGTGAAAGGCGGGTTATAGATAAATTTTCATTACATGATTGTTTACTTTGGTCATAAATGTTAAACATCTATTTACGTAAAACCTAAAAATATAACATTCCATATGGGATCCACCGAACGTAAAAAATACCCTTTTTAAAAACTTTATAAATAAAATACCATTAAATGCTACTTACAGTGGCCTTAAGTCTTAAAAAAGAAGCACACGTTTCAGTTTTTAAACAGCGAATATTTAAGATACATCCACTATATGATGGAAGTCTCAAATTTAGTCTTAAGAATTTCGCGAGAAGGCCTAACTTGATTAACTTGCTGCACAAAAGACTGAAACAAAAAAATATTTCTTTCTGTCGTCATTGCATTAGATGTAGTATTTCTAGGTTGCAGCCAACCTCTGTCCTTTCAATAACATCGATTTTCATACTTTGCAGTAAAAACTATTAACAGAAAAGTTAATTAAGCGGAAAGGAATTTTAAGAAATACAAGAAAAGTTAATTGTCCAATCTGTCGTTTGCTCTGTGTGTTTCAAACAGCGTTTAAGTTATTTAGTTTCCGTAATTTACTTTTCTTTGCAAAAGTGAAAGAAATTACTCTTTGGAGTGAAAATGAGTTATGAAAACATATATGAGGATAAAATAAATTATCAGGATTATGATGAAGTTCATAGACAACACCAAAGCTAGATAATATTCAGTTTTAGCATCTTGCTATTTCGTTACATATCACGCGGCGAGGGATAGAAATTTTCTACGCTAAGCTTTTGCGTTCTTCCTTACAATGGACAATTCCCGCATTTTTTAAAAACGAGTGAAATTAGTATATATTTATAAATAATTTCTTTCTGATTCCAAATATTTAAACAAAAGTTCTTTAAAAAAAATTAGTTATTTAAATATTAAGAAAAGAAAATGCCCCAATACCAGTTCGATCAAAACAGTCAACAATATTCGTGACGTAAAGAGACTCTATCGTTTCTATGGTTATCGTGAGGTTTCTGCTAAATAGATGGCGTTGGTAGACCATTGCCACATTCCGTACAGGTTGGCGTGATTGGCGAGAGACTTGCAAATCTGGTTTCCACTGCTGAGTTTCAAGCCAAGATGTTTGCGAAGCCGTGACGTCACATTCAATGCCAGCCGAATGAGTCGTTTTCTCGCCAACGTCGAACAAGGTAATTTTGATCGCAAATTAAAAAAAAAAAAGGAAAAGGTACATTGAGCAGAAATGTTTGCGTTTATGGCCTTTTCGAAACATTTAGAAATGAATTTAAAAAAAAAAAGAAAAAAAAAAAAAAAAAAAAAAAGGCGGGAACTGTCCATTGCTGTTTTTGCGATTATTGTCATTACTAAGAGACGTTACAATTGATGTAGTTACAAAGATATTTTCAGTTTTTAATGTAAGAAACTTAGCAAAATCATTAGTATTATAAATACTTCACAATCTCAAAATAAAGAAAACAAGGAGAAATTTCCTCACAAAAACGTTTTGAATGCAAAGCAAAGATAAAATACTTCTGTTAAACATCTTCAAAGTATCCACATTTGCATTGAACTTGTATTTGAATTTTTTTTATAGAAGTTTCATAAAGGTTTAAATTAGTACCTGTTTATAGAAATAAAAGCTTCTTCTAATGAATATCGATTCTGTGGTCAATCTGTTGTCTTTCGAGTAACACAACAAAAATTTCCCCCTAATGCATCCCCCCCCCTTTTTTTTTTTGAGAAACCAAAATATTTTAACAATTAAAACAAATTCCTTAGTCTGCCATCTGTCGGGAGTTTTGGAACTTACTATGAATGGTAATATTAATTTAATTAATTGAAAATAAATATTGAGAAAATTTTCGCATTCTGGTTGTCAAAAGCAAAACAAAAGATCGAATACTACTTATATTTGAGATTTCAGTTTCGGATAGTAGATGCTAGTTTCAATAGCCAGTAAGACAGACACAGCCACAAAAAAAACTCTATAATATTAGCATTTATTAATTACAACAGACACAGTCTTTAAACGGGCACAGTTTAAATATGTCCGCCCTGCATTAGATGCTACATAACTAATTAGTCAATAGGTTTATACTTTCAATTACCCATATGTTTAAATAGGGCAATGAAAGTTTAGCATTCAGTAATTTTTTTTATTTTTTTATTTTTTATTTTTTCTGCATTTCTCAAAATCTAAGAAAAAATGTATATCTGTGTGTACGGGGGCAGCATAACTCCCGAACAAATTGACCCTACGATGTTCAAATTTGGTATGCTGGTTCATGGTGGCCATGAGACTTATCATTGAGGTTTTCGTAAAAATCAAGCATGCGCATAAGGATTAAATCATAAAAATTCATGAAAAAATCATGTTTTTCAGCAATTGCTAAAAAAAACGCCTTAATAATTTTGATTAAAATCTCTGTGCTAATGCCTCTTAAGGTGTTCTAAACGTCCCCACCTCCTAAGTTCCCGTAGAAATGTGATAAAAGCTTAAAAAGTTGAAAATCGAGTGCCTTTAACACAGAGCTCCCTGCTATTGAGCATCACGCATCAACGATTGATTTCTTTCTGTTCCACAAAGAAGAAAGGACAATGTAAAATATATCAATTATATATCAAATATATCAAAATATATCAAATATACCAATTTCGCCATTTTGTGTTTTTTTTTTTTTTTAATGTTTTCCCTATGTATAAGTTAATGTCAAATATATCTCCAAACTGACCAGTTTTTTTAAATGAGTGAAAATATGAAAGCGGTAAATAACACCATATAAAATATTAATGCAATGGCCAATATTATAGCGTAATTGAAAGCTGTGCGATGTTCCACACCCCATCTTCCCAATCCTTCATTACTCCTCGTCTTATCGCACTATACCTAAAGTTTTTTTTTTTTAATGCAAACGTCTGAAACAACGTCCCGTATTTTTGTCCAGTTATTTACTGAACCACATTAATTTTTTTTGGACCCAGAACAAATGCGCATCGAATTAGGCCCTGAATAGAACCATTTTTAATCTTTCGTATCGTGCCAACCAACTGATTCAACAGGAGAAGTGAATTAAATGCCTTCACAGAAATTTGAACTTGGAAGTTTACTTATAAATAGATAAGGAAAGTTCATCTAGCCATTAACTTAAATAAATTGAAACAGCCTTTACCACCAAAGCTTACTAAAATAAAATTTCAAATAGTAGGGACAACTTCCCTCCACATCCCTTCTTAATCCATGTCTCTGAGTTTTACCATCACTAGAGTGGTAATAGTAACACAAATAGTCTAAGTATTCAACGTTATGAACCTTATTTGTAGAAAATTGCTTCTATAAAAAAGGAATTTGTCAATCCCCGTTTTCCCTCAACGGAAAATGCAGCGAAATTTCATGCTTGACAAGAGGTATTTACAATGAATCCCATTTAAAATTTTTGACTCAACTGCTCCAGATTCTACGTAATGGACACGGAAAGAAGTAAATTTAGATTTTCAAAAAATCCTAGATGATAAGGATTAAACACCAGGAGGACTGTTTAGCATATTAAAGCGTACCTGGAGCAATGTCACTTAACGGTATATACTAGTCGTCCATGTGGTCTCCCTAGTGTATGACTATGCAAAAGCTATTTCAAGTAGGATTATACAAAGGTAGAAGAAAAGATTAATAAGATCGTAAAAGATAGTCAATTTTACACAATGCTTTATAAAAAACGAATACTGTAGGCCTGTTCTAATGAAGAGGTGCTGTTGGGTGAAGTGGCGATTGGTGATAGATGATCTGACTACATTTAGAATTAATAGATTTAATGAAAACTAGGGTACAACAATTATAACAAAGGATTTAGAAGGAGGAACGGCACACAAAAGCTTCTCTCTCTGATGATAGAGGCAGTCTGATGATTAGTTGCTATGCAGAGTTTGAACTCTGATTTAAATATCACGTGCACAGAGCGTGAGAGCATAGTGTTACCTGCTTGGACTGTGCACCTGACTGCAGAGGCCCTACACCAGCTTCGTAGATCAAATGTTTCAGGGTTTTTTTTTTTATAAAATATATACCGAATCTTCATATAACATAAAAATAGTAATAAAATAAGTTCATTGTAAAACGTGGAGGAGCAATTAATAACCGTTTTACATTACACTTTAAAAAGTTCTTATAAGCTGGAATATACAAAATTATATTGCTTTGCAGTTGCAAATGTATATATTAACAACAAAGGACCTTATACAAATCCTTAATTTGAAAAAGTTTTCATCGGTTGGAAACACGTTTGACTAGATTGTGACCAATCATAAACGCATTTCAAAATAAATTAGAATTTCCTAATTCCATTAGCTAATCGCAATGCGCATTTCCTTTCCTTTCTTATAGCAGCTGTCTCTAACGTCACATTTTATAAGCAGCAGTAATCCACAACAATTTTTTGCCTTTAATTTAGAATTTAAGGCGAATGTAAAATTGTTTTTATCTGCTTCACATTTAACTCAGATATAAAATCGTAATAGCAAATTATACGTAGAAATAGAGCCTTGTCTTACGAACATTTCTTTTTCTAAACTTAGTAGGCATATATTCACAAAAAGGATGTCAAACGCGAATGATCGATCCAATAATAGTGTGATGGTGCAGAAAATTTTGCTCGATGGCAGTTTATGAAGCTCGTTGAGAATATTAATTAACCGCGATATCGTGAAAATAATTAAAAATTTATTTTTAGTTTATTTCCTCGTTGAAAGGCAAAGAATAGCGCTCTGCTTAAATTAAGAAGTGGACAGACTGCAATTGATTTATTTCGTGGCAAGTCTTGTTCTATTTACAGATAACGTGCACATAAACACGAAAAAGGAAAGTTTGCGAAGTAGGTTGCTTACGGCGAAGATTCCCCAAGTCACGTGTTTCTTTCAAACCAGTGATAACGAGATTTTAATGCCTGTATGTGACGTCAGAGCTACACATTGATTTAGTTTCGGAGGGGATATTTGGAATAATCTGTTTTTATGTTGTGAGTTGGATGTCTCGTTAATTGAAAGAAAGTTTTCAAGACGTGTTAAAATGGCAATTCTTTTCTTTAAAGTTTTTTTTTTTTTAAATTATATTTAATTATTGATTAAATAACTTTAAATTTAATATTTATCTGTTCAACAGGTATGCTTCTGTATTGAAATGAAATCTATAGTTCTGTTTAAACAGATTTCCGGCTGTCAAACGAATTAAGTCCATGCTAATGGATTTCGTGAAACATGCAAATGAAAGTTTATTATTTCATAAAAAGGGTGTGTTACTGGTTTTCTTGTGGGTAATATTATGTAGATTGACAGGTTTTTTTGTAGCAAAAAAATAACATAACGTCAAAGTTAACCTCAAGGCGACATGATGGCACTAGTAATTTAATTTCATAAAAAATAAGGTCTAAAATAGTTTTACCTAATGGTTTTATCAACTATTCTTTTCTTCTGGAAATTTCTTCGGTGATGAGTAGATTGAAATTGATTTTCAAGAAATAATATTTCTGTATTGTATTTTTATAACTTCTTTAAATTTGAAGGGTTTAGGAATATAATTTTTTAGACGGGGGTGTAATCTCCTCCGATGAGTGCCATTATAAAAACTTTTTTTCTAGACTTTCTAAAATTGTCTAATTTTATTTAGCTATTATAAAAATAGTTAATCTTTATTAAATATGTTTTTTTTTATACCTGGTTATGTTTCATATGTTACATATTAATGGTTTGCCATTTCTTATTAAATACTTGTTGAATTCTAACTAAACAAAAATTTTTTTCACTACATCATAAAAAGATACGTGAGAAAAAACTTCAAAAAGTAAGAAAAGAAAAAAAGTAAATTTTGACTCCTCAAAAGCAATTAAATTATATGCCTATTTTAGGACTACATGGACTAGATTTCAACAGTATTAAATACCCCTATTATTAATTAACTACTGATGGCCTCGACTTCACTTGGTCTTATGGTTGGTTGTTTTAAGATTTTCTGGCGCCGTCAGCAACACGAGGGCTATAATGCGCCGAAACATTCGTCATTAGACAAGCCAACATACATTTACAAACACCCATGTCTAACACGGGACTCGAACCCGCAACCTCTCTGTCCACTTGGTCTTATGATAACATGAAAGCTTTTACTACTTCAATTAGATAATTTTAAGCCAGCTTTATTTCGAAAAATTTATTTAATTTTTGTATTAAAATCATATTTGCATAAGATTGATCTAGTAAGTTAGGAAACTTTACAATAAATGATTGAAACTTTTGACAGTACTTTTTTATCTTAGTAAATTTTTATTTTACTTAAATATTACTATGGGAAACATCCTGTTTTGATAATTTGAAATATCCTGTTTACATCATTAATAAGGAATACATTTTTAAAGAGCTTAATTAATAAAAATTAATTGGTTCAAAAAATAGTTTTAGATATATATTTTAATAATAGAACTCAAGGCCACATATATTTTTTACTGAAAAAATATACTACGAACAACGGTGAATGAAGTTGAATAACAATTTACCTTATCGTTATACACTGTCCAAAAACTGAATCTAAAAACTCATTTTCTGTTATTTTTGTTAAGTCTTTCCTTATTGATCAGAAAAAGAAAGAGCATAATTTTCAAATATAAAATTAAATAAAAAAGAAACATTCGACTACATAAGGAAACAAAATTAGATTCAATGACCTGGTAGAAAATAGCTTTCCAAAAATCAATTGAATAAAATATTATACCTAGACTTATAATTCGACTGTTACAACTAGGTACTGAAACTGGAAAAAGGAGGGTAGTTTAACAATCATTACTTAAATGGAATCTAAAAATAATCTCCGAAATAAATGTGATTATTTTGGATTGAGAAATGTAGACAACCGCATCCTTGCTTGTGTGGTCAAGCGTGCCATGGAGTTATCCAACATCTGTTTTTTCAATGTGTGATACATTTTTTTACTTTCAAGTACCCGTATGTATACATAGGGTAATGAAAGTATAGTATTTGGTCAAAAACAAAATTTCGATTTTTTTGCATTTCTCCACGTTTTGGAACATCCTGATCTAAAAAAAAGTGATCTAGAAAACATTTCTGTCTGTGTGTATGTATGTGCGTCTGTGTGTTTGTGGTCAGCATAACTCCCGAACAAATTGACCTTCGATGTTCAAATTTGTTATGCGGGTTGCTAGTTGTCATGTGACCTACCATTAAGGTTTTCGTGAAAATCGCGAATGCGCATAAGGTAGACACCGTTGAAAAAATCATGTTTTTCAATGATTGCTAAGAAACGGCTCCAACGATTTTGATAAAAATCGCTGTGATAATGCCTCCCAAGGTGTTCTAAACATCCCCACCTTCGAAATTTCCCGTAACAATGTTTTAATGGCGTAAAAAGTTGAAAAATGAATGCCTTCAACACAAAGTTCTATTTCCTTAATGCATACCCTATCAAAATCATTTTTTCTTCTCTTCCTCTCAGTTTCGCTTATAATAAAAGATAATATAAGGATTATTGAAAAGTATATCGCCAAAATCACTATTTTGGTGATTTTTTTTCCTTAGACCCATACAAGAATTATCTCAAAAAATATCGCCAAACTGGCAATTTTTTCTAAATGAACGATGAAAATATAAAAACGGTAAATGACACAAATTGGCATCAGTATTATAGTTTGAAAGTTGTGCGATGTTCCACACCTCTAGTATTTTCAGTGTTTCGATAAGCACGCAATTGGCATGAAAATATAAGAACTTTTTATTCATTACTTTTAATTCCTCACATGTGAAATATACATAAGGTAATGAAAGTATAGCATTAAGTAAGTATAGAAAGTATAGTTACCCATATACATTAAGTATAGCATTTAGTAAATTTTTTTTTTTTTTTTTTTTTTTGCATTTTTCCAGGTTTTGGAACATCTTGATTTCAAAAACGTGACCTAGAAAAATGTCTGTATGTGTGTCTGTGTGTACGTGGTCAGCATAACACCCGAACGAATTGACCTACGATGTTCAAATTTGGTTTGCGGGTTGGTGATGGAACAAGGATCTACCATTACGTTTTCAGTCAAAATCATGCATCCGCATAGGGTAGCTGCCATTGAAAAAATTATGTTTTTCAATAATTGCTAAAATAGCGGCTCTAACGATTTTGTTCAAAATCGCTGTGGGAATGCCTTTTAAGGTTCTCTAAATATTCCCACCTCCGAAATTCTCGTAAAAATGCTTTAATGGAGTAAAAAGTTGAAAAACGAATACCTTTAACACAGATTTCTCTTTCCTTGAGCATACCACATCAACGATCTCTTTTTCTTCTCTGCTGAGTTTCACTTACAAGTAAGGATAATATAAGAATTATCTATAAGTATATTGCCAAAATCATCATTTTGGAGAACTTTTTTTTAAGACTAATACAAGAATTATCGTAAAAATTATCACCAAACTGGCCATTTTTACTAAATAAATGATGAAAATATAAATACTTTATATGACACAAATCCACGTCAGTATTATAATGGAATTGAAAGTTGTGCGATGTTCCACACCCCTAGTTTCTAAGGACGATTTTTTATCGATGTAGTTTAAAGTATCAAATTCATTTTTTCTTTGTCAATATAGTTTGTTTGTTTATTGACATAAAAATGTTTGTTTATTGATATAAAAATGATTGTTTATTGTCATAAAAATGTTTGTTTTGTAAATAAAAGTATGTTTGTATTTTGTTTTTGTCAATAACAGTATGATATCTTCAATCCGTCTATCCTTTTTTTCCATTACACTGATTGAAATTATTTACAACAAATCAGTTTTTGGAGATCGGGACCTAACCAAATCAAGCTGAACTAAAATTATATGACCTACATTCCTGTAACTGTTTATACTCTAATTGTAGTATTTTTTTTATAGTCATAAGAAGAAGAATACAGAATATATAATGTATTTTCAACGTTAAGTTGTGAAGTTTTGTATTTTAGTGAAGTTCAAGCAAATGTTTTATCGGATACAATTCGGAAATTGGAAAAAAATTTAATACAAAAATGTTTGTAATAAAATTTACAAAGTTTTTAAAATCTTAACTTGTAGATAGTTTCTCACGAAATATGTTTTTAAACAGAAAAATGGAAAATCGAAACGATGAACAATTGCAAATAATATTATTTTGCGATCTTTAACACTCAAATGTAGTTTGATTTCAGATTTTTTTAATATTGTCCTTTTAACTTATTTAATAAAACTTGCCAACTTGAATTATAGTTAGCACTAGAATTGTTATAAAACATTTTTGGATGGAAAATAATTATTTATAAAATTCTAAGCAATGATTTTACTTTCAACTTAAATTAAACTAAAGCAACGACTAAAATCTAAACGCGAGCACAAATTATTTTTTTGGCATTTTCAGGACAATCTCGTCTGAAAAACTCTTCCAGAGAATTTTTTTCGTAGCAATTTATCGTTAAATAATTTCGCTACAACCTAAAATCAATTTAACATAGGACCGCTTCCTTCTTTAAGAAACCGTAAAGCATTTTCTTAAGGTTGGGGGAAATTGAAAAAGAATGCAAACCTTTAGGCTATAATCTGCAGAAAATTGAAGATTTAAAAGAAACTCGAACTAATGTAATTCAAATTGTTAGATTGAAAACGACAAAAGGAGTTTTCAGACACAAAAATCCTCTTCTGTGTTGTGTAAGGCTTTGTTTTCAAGTGCTGAATGATATATAGTACAGAAAACACATCTTATTAGAAGGAATAGATTGACTACGAAAAATATAGATGTTTAGAAATAAAGGACGTAACCATATTCTAGCCTAAATAGAACTCCTTATGGTATTCAAATCTCTTCCCAAACCTTAATTGAATAATATAAGAGTGCTCTATTGGGTATGTCACTTTCTTATTCACAGGTCGAAATTTCTGCTTTGTCCTTTGGGACAATGGTGCAGAATGGGTTAGAAGGAAAGCGGGTCCAATAAAAGCTCTGATTGGCTGTGAATGAGTTCTTTTCCAATAAGAGAGCTTATTGGACATTTTTACATACGGAGCCTATTGCCAACTTAGATTGAATAGAGTTTCAACCAAATAAAAATTTCAATGACTAACATAGCACATACAGTATAGGGAATACACCCCGAAGATGGTATCCTTTCTCAAAAATAATTAGAAGTTGTTCTTCTAAATTCTTTGATACCTTAATGCATCAAAAACAAAATTAGAACTACTTTTATTTGCAATCGGAATAACTTTTATACACAAAACAATCAGTTATATATAAAACCTGTGCAATAAAATTCTCAAACATAGTACCTTTTATTCTCGTTACACTTACAAACATGAACACGATGTCTAAATGTTTCTCGTCGATTAACAAAGTAATAAGAACTTTGTTAAAGTAAGAAAATGTATCAACAATTTTATGAATTTTGTTTCTAGAACTATGTTGTACTGTAAACAAAATGAAGGTAAACGTTAATAGTATTTAAAATTTATATTATACTTGCTGAGTGACCCAGCGTTGCGGAGAATTGGCATTGTGTAGAGGTCCCAGCTTTTGAGGCTTCAAAAACCAGTCTCGCTGTGCTCGTCAAAAAGTTCATTGCTATGCCAGCACAAAGTTGTTTTGCTCGCTGAAAGGTTCATTTCTTAGCAAGCATAGGCTCTCACCGTCAACTAAAAAATTCATTACTACGTAAACCCGCATTATTAGAACCCCTTCAATTGTCAAGAAAAAAAAATCCCCATTAATACAATCCCTCCGAATTTTTATATATATATATATATATATATATATATATATATATATATATATATATATATATATATATATATATATATATATAATAGAAATCCTTTTTTAGAACCTACGGTTAAATTAATTCCTCTTTCCAAAGCACAAAATCCTCTTTAACCAATTCATTCAACAACTTATTTATGATAACTGCCCACGTCAAATTAATGTGTGAGATCTTTGCAGAGTCAGCATTCTTGTTATTCATATCCCATAATTAGTATTCCTTTTTGGCGCCAATATGCTTGCCTTCTCACTACAATGTTTATAAAATACTCTTGCTAGCTCAGCGATTCTCATGGTTTTAACACGACGCTGCTAGACTATGCTCTCTGTTCGACAATACGACGCATTGCATTCTATTTCCTTCCAATCTTGTAGTTAAGACGTAACTTTCACGCTCTCTCTCTCCGGTTTATCTTAATCAATGTATAATCCTGTTTCAAATTGACTCTTCACTACGGTTCCACGACCACTCTGCCAAAAACTTAAATTAAAATAGAATAGTACATTATAGATATATATATATATATATATATATATATATATATATATATATATATATATATCATTACCTTCCCCCTTATCTACACTTCCTAGAAACAGTGATGTAACCTTTTCCAAGTAATACAACTAAATCGTTTATTTTAGAAACCACATAAGTCACTAATTTTCGAAATTGACATTTTGGTACGAATCGATTCCTTAGTGGTTGACGCAAGTATGTGACACAAACTAGAAGAGTTAGGTTAATCGTTTATTGTTTAAATTGTTCGTTGAAAATCCGTTTTAATGCAGAAACTAGTTAGTGGGAAAACAGTTTTCATTAATTTCCCAAGAACTAATCTTAAGTGAGTTATGTGGTTTCTGAAATAAACGACTCAACTAATTTCGCCTTCTCTTCCAACCCCTTTTGGGAAAACCTCTAATAAATCCCTCGTGGAACCAATTTAAACAAACTCTTTCTGAAAAGTAAAGTTAAAAAATAAAAACTAGATTTGTTTATAAAGTCACTGTGTAAAAAAAAAACAACTTTAAATTAAAAAAATTTAAACTTATATTAAAGCTTATAAAAACGTTAACCTTATGTTTGTCATAAGTACAAAATAGTAGGCTAAATTTACTTACGTTGAAAAGCATTTTAACAGAATTATTAACATTTTAACAGAACCATTAAAGCATTTTTACAGAAATTTCGGTTGGTTGTTTTCAGATAATCTGGAGCCGTCAGCATCACGAGGGCTATAATGCGCCGAAACATTCGTCATTAGACAAGCCAACATACATTTACAAACACCCATGCCTAAGACGGGACTCGAACCCGCAACCTCACGGTCTAGAAGCTAGCACGCTAACCACTATACCGTTTGGTCGGCACAGAAATTTCGTAGGTGGCGATGTTTAGAATACCTTAAGAGGCATTACCGCAGCGATTTTAATAAAAATCGTTAGAGCCGTTTTTTAGCAATCATTGAAAAACATGATTTTTTAAATAACAGCTACCTTATGCGCATGCGCGATTTAGACGAAACCCTTAATGATAGGTCCATGGCCACCAGCAACCCGAGTACCAAATTTGAACATCGTAAGTCAACTTTTTCCGGAGTTATGCTGACCACAGACACACACAAACATTTTTTCTAGATCACTTTTTTGAAATCAGGATGTTCCAAAACGTGGAGAATTGCAAAAAAAAAAAAAAAAAAAAAAAAAAAAAGATTTTTTTTGACCGAATGCTATACTTTCATTAACCTATGTATACATATAGGTAATTGAAAGTAAAAATGAAGATTATTTTTATTATTTATTCAAATATATACTTATATTAAGTTAATACATTTTTCTATGGATATACAAACATGCAGACGCATACACAGGTTCTTTATTTTATTATTACAGATGTGAAATTATTTAAATAATCAAAAAAAATTCTACTTCTTTGAATCTATTTAATTTCAAAAAAGTAGTAAAGTTTGAAAACAAGTCATGACTGTAGAAAATTTTACCAGCCACATTACGATTGCCACGAACTTAGCATTATACTGCACCTTATTGAAACTAAATTAATTAACAGTAAGTAGAATATAAATAAAAAATCACAATATTATTTATTATAATCTATAATATTTAAATTGGTTTTACGTAAATATTAAAGGAGTTCAGTTCGTTCTAGACTTTATAGCAATAAAAAAATACCCAGAACATTTTTTAAACCCTTTATATACCTTTACCATTTATTTATTTATTTGGCCACTTCATCCATAAACATTGCAAACTATGCGAAAAATGTCTAAGCAATCTTACTTGACAGTCTGATAGTTAAAACAACTTTCTATGGATGTACAGACATACAGACAGACTCATACACAGATTCTTTATTTTATTATTATAGATGTTAAATTATTTAAATCATCGAAAATTGCTCTACTTCTGTGGTTTGTTGGTTGTTTTCAGATTATCTGCGCCTACAGCAACATGAGGGATATAATGCGCCGAAACATTCGTCATTTTTGCAAGCCAAAATACATTTACAAACACCCATGTCTTACACGGGACTCGAACCCTCAAGTTCGCTGTCTAGAAACTAGCACGCTAACCACTATACCGTTTGGTCGGCTCTACTTCTGTGAATCTATTTGTTTTTGAAGTAGAAAAGTTTGAAAACAAATCCTGACTATAGAAAATTTTATCAGCCATTACATTTGCCCCGAACTTAACATTATATGTCACCATATTGAAACTAAATTAAATAACAGCAACTTGAATATAAATAGAAAATCACAATTTTATTTATAATAACCTATAATATTTCAATTGGTTCTACGTAAGTATTAAAAGAGTTCAGTTCGTTCTAGACTTTATAGCAATAAAAAAATACCCAGGAATTTTTTTAAACCCTTTATATATCTTTACCTTTATTTATCTGTTCCACTTCATCCATAAACATTGCAAACTATGTGAAGAATGTCTAAGCAATCTTATTTGACAGTCTGATAGTTAAAATAGATAGATGTACAGACATACAGACAGACTCATACACAGATTCTTTATTTTATTATTATAGATGTTAAATTATTTAAATCATCGAAAATTTCTCTACTTCTGTGGTTTGTTGGTTGTTTTCAGATTATCTGCGCCTACAGCAACATGAGGGATATAATGCGCCGAAACATTCGTCATTTTTGCAAGCCAAAATATATTTACAAACACCCATGCCTTACACGGGACTCGAACCCTCAAGTTCGCTGTCTAGAAACTAGCACGCTAACCACTATACCGTTTGGTCGGCTGTACTTCTGTGAATCTATTTATTTTCAAAGAAGTAGAAAAGTTCGAAAACAAATCATGACTATAAAATTTTTTATCAGCCATTACATTTGCCCCGAACTTAACATTATATGTCACCATATTGAAACTAAATTAAATAACAGCAACTTGAATATAAATAGAAAATCACAATTTTATTTATAATAACCTATAATATTTCAATTGGTTCTATGTAAGTATTAAAAGAGTTCAGTTCGTTCTAGACTTTATAGCAATAAAAAAATACCCAGGAATTTTTTTAAACCCTTTATATATCTTTACCTTTATTTATCTGGCCACTTCATCCATAAACACTGCAAACTATGTGAAGAATGTCTAAGTAATCTAACTTGACACTCTGCTTTAGTCATTAACTTCCCGAATGTTCCTGTGAAACTTTATACGGTGATCCCTTTTAGAGGAGTATTTGCTGGAGAAGGTATTCTGTCACGACTAAATCCTGTTTTATTGGAAATCTCTGTACTTCGAAAAGAGGAAGTATCGGATCCCATTGAATAGCTGTGTTGGTTTCATTGGAATTTTATGGTACAAGAAATACACAAGGGCTACCTTTAACCAAAAAAGTTTGATCATTAAAGTGTGAATGTTAAGGAAGGAGTGCATTGAGACAGTCTTTCAAGTGGAAACTGTCCTGCCTTTGTGTCCTCAAATGGGAACCAAGGAAACTTTCCTAGACGTAGTTCGACAGCATAATGCCAAATCCTACTAACTTAAAAATACAGAGGGTAGAGAAATACTTTCATTGGTTTCTTAAGAGGAAGTCCAAATAAGGATAATTTCTTATTGTAGCTATGTTGCAACCTTCTATCCCAGTGCATTTAAAAACTACTTTGTGAAAAATCTTGAAATTTGGTGAGTGAGTACTAAAAAGAATACTTTATGAAATGGCATAAATTGTTTTTAATTAATGTCTATCTATTATAAATGAAAATTAAAATAGTATGAAACAAAACGAGGTGAAGTCACTGCATATGCATTGATCTAAGGAGTTCAAAATATAAAATAAAATATATTCGAGTATTATTATCTATCTATCTATCTATCTATCTATCTATCTATCTATCTATCTATCTATCTATCTATCTATCTATCTATCTATCTATCTATCTATCTATCTATCTATCTATCTATCTATCTATCTATCTATCTATCTATCTATCTATCTATCTATCTATCTATCTATCTATCTATCTATCTATCTATCTATCTATCTATCTATCTATCTATCTATCTATCTATCTATCTATCTATCTATCTATCTATCTATCTATCTATCTATCTATCTATCTATCTATCTATCTATCTATCTATCTATCTATCTATCTATCTATCTATCTATCTATCTATCTATCTATCTATCTATCTATCTATCTATCTATCTATCTATCTATCTATCTATCTATCTATCTATCTATCTATCTATCTATCTATCTATCTATCTATCTATCTATCTATCTATCTATCTATCTATCTATCTATCTATCTATCTATCTATCTATCTATCTATCTATCTATCTATCTATCTATCTATCTATCTATCTATCTATCTATCTATCTATCTATCTATCTATCTATCTATCTATCTATCTATCTATCTATCTATCTATCTATCTATCTATCTATCTATCTATCTATCTATCTATCTATCTATCTATCTATCTATCTATCTATCTATCTATCTATCTATCTATCTATCTATCTATCTATCTATCTATCTATCTATCTATCTATCTATCTATCTATCTATCTATCTATCTATCTATCTATCTATCTATCTATCTATCTATCTATCTATCTATCTATCTATCTATCTATCTATCTATCTATCTATCTATCTATCTATCTATCTATCTATCTATCTATCTATCTATCTATCTATCTATCTATCTATCTATCTATCTATCTATCTATCTATCTATCTATCTATCTATCTATCTATCTATCTATCTATCTATCTATCTATCTATCTATCTATCTATCTATTTTCGATTATTCAATTGATGTCATTTCATTAGTGATCATTTTTGTGCATATTCATCAAATTTCAAAGTTTTCTACAAAGTAGTTTCTAAATGCACTGGGCTAGAAGATTGTAACGTAGCGACTATTAAAAATTATCCGCATTAGGACTTCCTCTTAACTGAAGCTAGCTTCTAGACCTCGAGGTTGCGGGTTCGAGTCCCGTGTAAGGAATGGGTGTTTGTAAATATATGTTGGCTTGTTAAATGACGAATGTTTTGGTGCATTGTAGACCTCGTGTTTCTGACGGCGCCAGATAATCTGAAAACAACCAACCAACCTCTTAACTGAAATTAGCAAAATGACTTTATGGCACGAGATGGAACAGTTTACAGAATGTCAGTTGATTTTGTAACTTCCTTCAATATACTATTGCTTTATATTCATTAACTATTATAGTACTAGATGCTTTGATATATATATTTCCCCTTACTTTGAATTACCCATATGGTAAAAATTATATTGTTTTCGGTAAAAATATATTTTTTTTTTTCAGTTTTGGAGTATATTGCCTCCAAATATATGGTATTCGCTTGAGCATCATCCATCAACGATTGATTTACCTCTGTTTCACTTACATGACATAGTAATGAAAGAATTATCGAAAAATTTATCTTTAAAAATCGCCTTTGTTGTGGTGTTCTTTTCATTTGAAGTCTCATACAAGAATTATCGAAAAAGTAGCTCCAAACTATCCATTTTTTTTTTTTTTAAATGAATGGTGAATTTAATATTGAAGAGGTAAATAACACCAATCCACATCAGTATAATTGTGTAATTGAAAGTTGTGCGATTTTTACTTAAAATTGAGAAACAACTTAAACCAGTTACGTTTGAAAAATACAAAATTTCGATTGCGAGAGAGAAAACGACGACTTGGGTGATGTTATTACTGACTTCAGCTAAGCTAACAGTGGAAGCACTCCTTTCTTTTCAGTGAGTTCTATTCAAGTAGAGTTTGGTAATATGTAGCCTGGCAATCAACTACACACTATCTGTCACAATTGTCGTCGTATCAAGCTATATTTTTAAAATAAGAAATTGCACAGGGGCTTTAATCTGAGTTACTTAGCTTGTTGCTTTTAAGCCAAGACTTCGACTAACTAAATGGAAACACTGAACATATCACTGACAAAGTGTTTCTCTGATAAGTTTCAAGCACTATTGATGGTGCGTTGTACGTATCAGTATGTTGAACAGCAGTTAATCCACTTAGTGCTCAGTATGTTGATCAGTAAGTGGATTAATTTATCAGTATTAAATCATTAAATACTGATTTAGATGCGAGTATAAAAATAGCCATTTTGTGACTGCCCCAAAACGTGATAGAATCTAATGCAATTGACCATGAGTATATCTGCCATGTTTCAGTGAGATTGAATGGTGGCAATTGCGGTAATTAGTCTTCTGAAGCGATAATAAAAGCTTGTGTAAAAGTGGCCTTTTAGTGACATTGCTCAAAACTTTATAGAATGCATTGAGTACAAGAAAGCTCTTTTCTACGTTTCAACTTGGTTGGATAATGACAAGTGGGTTAATTAATCCTCCAAATCTGCAATAGAATTGTGTCTAAAAGCGTCCTTTTAGTGACAAAAACGAAACCTATTATAATGTATAGTCATCAACAACGAACGAGTTTATAAGCCTAGTTCTAAATCGATTGGATGACAGCAAGTGGGTTACTTTGCTTTCTGCAAATTAGCCTACCACACTCACAAACATGCAAAATCGGAGTCTATCTAGCCGACCAAACGGTATAGTGGTTACCGTGCTAGCTTCTAGACCACGAGGTTGCGGGTTTGAGTCTCGTGTTGGCATGGGTGTTTGTAAATGTATGTTGGCTTGTCTAATGACGAATGTTTCGGTGCATTATAGCCCTCGAGTTGCTGACGGCACCAGATAATCTGAAAACAAAAAACCAACGGAGTCAATCTAAAGGATTTAAAAACTCAAAATCGTCTGGATTTTTGTCATCATCCATAATCGTGCAAGAGTTTAGTCAATGAATGCTACCTCGTTGTAAATGTTTGGTAACTTGACCTGGTATACTTTCGTACCAAAATGTATAGAATTGGTGTTCCAAAGTCCCTGACTGCCATAATCAAACTGGTTTCTATCCAAAAGGCATAACTTTCGAGTTACTTTATCTGCCATTTCATATATTTTTTTCATTGTGGTTACTGATTTTTTAAATTTTTTTAATTAATAATAATTCATATAAATAATGCCATAACATCTGTAAATACAAATAAAGGAATTGCCCTAGTGAATATGAATTAATCTAACCGTAACTGTTTATGGGTAATGATAAATATAAAATAACATCCTCTGTTCCCTTGATATTTTCTTTGTCTCTCAACAAATCCATAGTTTTATTTGACAACTCAAGCACAGACATGCTAAAGTAGGTCAAAATATTTTTCTAGTTGTTCTTCAAATTAACTTTTGATCCTTTTACTTTTTTTTTGTATTGAAATAATCTTAATAACTGACAATAAGCAGCTTATTATTTGTTCTCTAAAAACTTCTTAAAAGAGAATGTTTTCCCAAAAGACTTTATTTTCCGCAAAGCCGTTTTATTTTTGTTTATTAATAATCAATTTTCACTTTGGTTATGATAGTGCCTATTCGTTAAACCTAATAAAATTGAATAAAGCATGTGGATTTTAAAGATAAAGAAATATTAATAGTTTAATTAAAAAATGCTGAACTAATAGTATTTCTCGTAAAATGTTTTGGTATTAGTAATTTATTGTAATTATACCTTTTTTATAAATTTAAATATTTTATTTTAGTCCAAGATAGTATTTTTAAAAAATATATCTTATTGCGATTATGTTGTTAATTATGAACTTTCAATTGTACTATTTGACATATATTTGCAATAATCGATTTATAAAATTGATCTTGGCAGGTAGTTGATACAAAAATATGAACGATAAATTCCACCAAGTAAGCGTTAACTTGACTTTCAGGAGCTCCAAACGCCATCTGTTGTGGTCCAACTGAAAAAAAAAAATTATAAATTTCCCATAACAATGATTACTGTGACATAGTCGCATACAATGTTGGTCTCATAATAACAATAATAGATTGAACTGTCTTGCTTAACAAATAAAGTTGAATATTCTGCACAAAAATTTCTTCTGGACATCATGGAATTCTATGTACACGCATGATGTGCCGCAAATTTGTGCTACACAAAATCTGTTAAAAGAAACATCAACTTGCACAAATCTTTGATATTTTTTTTTTCTGTACTACTTTATCGTAGGTAAACATGGTCGTACTACAACATATTTTTTTATTTCATACTTTTAAATTGTATACAGACAAACGGTTGACCCGGCCGTATATTTCCTATCTTTACATGCATTCGAATCAGGGAAAATAATGCCACGCCCTGATTGGCTGGCTGTGGCTGATTGCATAAACTCTTCATTTTCATTATGGCGTCTTCTTCGAGTGTTAGCTATTGTTCCATCTTTCTTTATAAATGAGATGGAAAGCGCTCTTCGTCAAATATTGTAGTTATCCAATATTAAAAGTAGGATTGAAATAAACATGTTTGCAATAAATGGAAAAAAAAATTTGGGTAACAAGTAATAAAAGTTTCTAAATGACTAGAAAACTAATTAACTACATAAAATACTACAATTTAGATACATCTCATGTCTTAGCAAATAATTCAGTACCATTATGAGTAATTATTAGGGTGGTTAAAAAAATGTTTTTTCAGCTAAAGACCAAGACACCCTCTAATTTTTTTTACAGTTATCAATGGGATTACTCTCCTAAAACTTCAACTTCCTACTCCTACAAGAAGGTGGTGCTCAATGACCATTCATTTTTACACTTTTTTGTAATTTCGCATAATTTTCTAGTTTTATGCTGAAAAGAGCACGTCTCCATTTTTTACTTTCAATTATCCATTTGTGTACAAAGGGTAATGTAAGTATAGCAATCGGTCAAAAATATTTAGATTTTTTTGCAGTTCTCCACATTTTGGAATATCCTTATTTCAAAAAAGTGGTCAAGAAAAAATAACTGTCTGTGTGTACTTGGTCAGCATAACTCCCGAACCAACTGACCTATGATGTTCAAATTTTGTGTGCTGGTTGGTGGTGACCATGAGTCACACCATTAAGATTTTAGTCAATATCGCGCATGCGCATAAGGTTGAAATCAGGAAAATCACGAAAGAAGCTCTAACGATTTTGATTAAAATTTATGTACTAATGCCCCTTAAGGTGTTCTAATCTCATTGGAGGAAGCGATCTTAAAAATATGACTGGAAATGTTTTTCAGATACAGGTTTTGATAAAAATTTATTTTCTATTAATGTTTGAGTTAATGTTAATACGACAAAAACAATGTTTTTCCTTTAAATTGCACATTAATACCATTGCAAAACAAACAGTAACGTGGAATGAAATTGTATTAAAATGGCGAGTTTTCCTTTCCACTGCATGCGTTAAAACACCAATAGAGCCATTCCTTTTTACTTGACTGTTTACCTGTACAATCAGAGTTTAAAAAGGTATACATATACATTAGGAATCTCGAAATTTGACTCAAATCTGCGTTTTTGTTTTTTGGTTTTAAAATATTCCCGAATTCATTACCATTAAAATGGTACCATTTTCTTTCTGAGACTCAAATTACTTTTTAAATTACAGTAAGTTTTGTGAACCCGTTTTGTATCATGTTCATTAAAGGAGTAAACTTTAAACGTTTTCTCTGATTATTGACATTTTGGTGTTATATGACTTTACGCCAAATGTCATAACTTCATAATATATGGTCCAATGTACAAAATTCTAATTTTATTTTGTAGACAATAGTTGTGAATGTGTTTTCTATGGAGAATGAAAATTTATATTGTTATAAATGCATTTTTTATGCAAATTTTAATCTTATTTTTTGTCAAAAACTATGTATTTGTTTAAACTTTTTATTTAAAAACTTATAATTAAATAAATATTATATCCAAATTAAAAATTCTCCTTAGGAACATACGTCAATATAATATATCTTATTTGCAATACAAATAATACCTCTAAGTTAATTACAAATTTATTTATGTATGCTCTAATAATGTCCTAAATAGTCACTTTAATTGCAATTATCTGATTAAAAAATTGACGGAAAAAAAAGTTTTTATATAAAAATGAATCATTTTTAATTCTGATATACTGCCAAAAAGTTTGAAATTATAACCTAAAAATTAAAGAAAATCATCTCAATTGTATATGCATTAAAAGTTTTAAAAGCCTTTGACTTGAATTTTAAAATCATGTCTGAAACCTTCAGATTAGATTAATGTTAAACACCTACTTAACTTTACTGAATAGGAGATAATCACACCAATGCGCAATTCAACGACCAACCTTAAATTACTCTATCTTTAAAATGGAATCAGTAACATATCATTAGGGTTTTATATGTATTTCGGAATTTTGTGAATCCTTTTACATAAAAGCAACGTCGAAAATCTAAGCGATCAATTGCATCGAAATCTCCAAAACCCAGTTATTTGGCGAAAAACATATTTCAACGGGATATCGATTTGTTGGAAGAAACTTCCTCCAACCACTAAACCAGACAAACAAATGATCGTCTGGTTGGAATTTTTAATGGGGCCATACACGTATAATATTAACTGGGGAAGGGGGGGGGGGTGCAGGTATAATAGAATAACCAGTTATAATAGAAGTATAGAGGTAAAATAGAAAAGCACATTAGAGTACTATTACTATCCCTATGTCGTGGCATTATTAAGCTATTGAAATGGAAATCTTCTCAAGTGTCTGATATATGTGAAAAGAGTAATTATCTTATGACTGAGGTATGATGAAGTTTTCTACTTCGGGTTTCAATATTATTTAGAAAGTGAGGTATGCAATGGTTTTTGTTTTAATATTAGTGTATATGATTATTCTAACATCATTGCACAAATTCTATATTTTTAGTATTGGTTCCCCTAATGATAAATGATTTCATATTGGGTACAATACCGTGAAAAGGGGTGACTTTATGTCAAAACGATTTTTGAGAGATTTGAACCACCTGTCAGTTTTTTTAGCAAACTATCCGAGTACGTAAGAAGTCCACTTATTTATCGGAATAGTGTTTATGTTTATCACGAAAATTTACATTTAAAATGTGTGGGTTTTTTTTATGAGTGCATTGCTTTTGAATAGTTTTGGAAGTTTAAGCCTCGCTTAGGTTTTCAATTAAACTTGTTTATGGTCAAATATCAATCAATAATAGGTTTCATCAGTACTAAGGTTTTTTTTCTTCGGTTGATATATTATTGAAAAAGTTTGCATAGAAATCAATTGTTTTAAAGTTGTTTAAGAGTTGTGACATGAGCATTAAAAAGAGAATATTTTCTTTAAGAAATGGAGTGCAACTGTCATATTCGTAATTTTTCCAACTTTATTCATATTATGAATATTTTTCATTGTAACATGTGGAGTGTTAGATGTAAAATGGCATTTCTGTCTTAATAATATGAATGCAAATTTAAAAAAGCATTTAGAAAGTATAAAATTCTCTATTTGCAGCTATCGAGCTAAAATTATATTTAATTTTTGCAATTGATATCTCCCTACATCACTTAAGAACTCCGATCATTTTATTGAACTAGAATAAGAAATGAGTATCTATTTGCTTTGGATGTTCAATTAAATCCTTTGTATACTAAGGCAGATATTAAATAAAGTATCAGAAAGAGTAAAAAGACATCCGATGAACAGTAATTTGATAACTTTTTTTTTTTGTTTTTGTTTTTTAAACTCTGTATTAAAATATTATGAAATAAAATTAATTTTTAATAAATGCAAAAAATCAATTCAAACATATTGAAAAACTATGCATGCGTAAGATGATAATACAAACAAGTTCCGAATTTCTTCGAAAATTAATTAAAAATTTAGAGACAGAAACATTTCAACAATGTAATAATTATTCTTTATGAAACTACGTTAATTTATTTGGTCAAATCGTATGGGATTAAAAAACAATAACAACTTAACCATCATAGTAGATCCATAGCTGCACATAGAAGATTATTGCTATAGTTATTTAATCGGTCAAATCACATTGGATTACAAAACTTAAGCATCATAGCAGATCCATATCTGCACACAGAATATTTTGTAATACATATTTAATCTGTTAATGATGCCATTTTCTTTTTGAGACTCAAATTATTTTTTAAATTACAGTGGATTTTGTGAACCTGATTTGTATCACATTAAGTGAAGTAAACTTAAAATGCGTTTTCTGAAGAATGACATTTTGGTGTTATATGACTTAATGCCAACAGTCATAACTTCATTATAATTGGTCCGATTTATAAAATTCAATTTTTTTTTGTAGACAATAGTTAAGAATGTGTTTCCATCTAAAATCTAATATATATTGTTATAAACACATTTTTTATCAATATTTTAATCTTAATTTTTTGTTAAAAACTATGTACTTTTTATTTAAAAACTTATAATTAAATAAATATTTAATCCAAATTCACAATTTTTGATGGAAATATGCTTGAATATAATATATTTTATTTGCAATAAAACTCATACACCTAAGTTAATTACAAGTTTATTTATGTCAGGTTCTAATAACGTCTTATTTAGCCATTTTTTTTTGCCATTAGTTAATTAAATAATTAACGGAAAAATATTTATAAATAAAAAAATGCATCATTTTTAATTTTTATATACTGCCAAAAGGGTTGAAATTATAACATAAAAATTGAAGAAAATAATCTCAATTATATATGTATACTTTAATCGGTCAAATCGTATTGGATTAAAAAAACAAAACAAAATTAAGCATGATAGTGGATCCATAGCTGCACATAGAAGACTTTGCAACAGAAATTAAATCGGTCAAATCATATTGGATAAAAAAAAAAAAAAACTAAACAAAATTAAGCATGATAGTAGCTCCATAGCTTCACAAGACTTACAAGGAGACCTTACGGTCTCGGAAATTCAGATCGGGATGAAATTTGGTAGATTGATAGTATACCTTAAGGGTATCCACACTGTAAAGTAATAAAGCGCACTAGCCAGAAGATTCCGAGAAAATAGGCTTTAAAGTGTTACGCATAGCTTAGACACTAGTAGAGATTTTTGATTTGCAACTCCCGGTGGCTAAGAGAGTGATGGATTCCCGTACGGGCGATCCGGGTTCGATACCTCGTGAGGTAGTTTCTTTCTTTTTTTTTTTTTTTCAATTTATAAAATGACTGTTACAGCTAATTGAAATTTGAATTAAAGATAATACTTTATTTTTAAATACGTAATGTATTTTTAATGAAGGTACATTAAAACTCTATTTACTATTTTCACAAACAAGTGATTATAAATATTGAGATATTATAAGATGTAGAGAAGTAAAGGATTTTCCCAAAAAACATGAAGAACCAGTTTCTATATGGAAGAGTAAGAATGTTGTCCTATTGTACTCAAGCAGGTAGTCAGAAATTTTCAAAACCCAAACGGCACTTTGCGACGTCTATTTTTATAGACAGGTAAAGAATCTACTAAAGCGTATGCAAAATTGCGCGTATCTGGTTGAAAATAATAGAGAAATAAATACCCGTGAAGACTGCATAAAAATACAATCAATAGTCCATCATCAATTTTTAATAAAATGATCCGGTATGCCTGGTATGCTTCCAAGTTTTCTGACGAAAGATATATTTTCATGAATGTTAATGAAGTATATTTTCCAACGAATCTTTTACAAAAAGGTTGTTCCTGTAAACAATCTTCCTTTATAAATTGTGCAAGATGTCAACAGTTTGTGTTTTCCATGTTTTTATGATAAGTGTCATTCTGGTGTATGTATATAAATAAATAATTGATAAATAAAAACTATATGTCAAAATCCATAGATAAATTAAGTCTACCCTAATTTTTTTGCCGTGGTAATTAGAATTTTAATTTATATCTATTTAATTTATCTCTATTTTCTCTATTAAAAATACATTACCGTATTTAAAAATAAAATATCATCTTTAATTCAAATTTCAATTAGCTGTAACAGTCACTTTATAAATTGAAAAAAAAAAGAAACTACCTCACGAGGTATCGAACCCGGATCGCCCGTACGGGAATCCATCACGCTGACCACTTAACCACCGGGAAGTTGCAAATCAAAAATCTCTACTAGTACCTAAGCTATGCGTAACACTTTAAAGCCTATTTTCTCGGAATCTTCTGGCTAGTGCGCTTTATTACTTTACAGTGTGGATACCCTTAAGGTATACTATCAATTTGCCAAATTTCATCCCGATCTGAATTTCCGAGACCGTAAGGTCTCCTTGTTAGTAACAGATATTAAATCGGCTAAATCGTACTGAATTAAAAAAAAAATAATAATTAAGCATGATAGTAGATCCATAGCTGCACATAGAAGACTTTGTAACAGAAATTAAATCGGTCAAATCATATTGGATTAAAAAAAACTTAAGCATCATAGTAGATCCATAGCTGCACATAGAAGACTATTGTAATAGTTAATTTTGCAAATGGACAATAGGAGAAAGACGTTGAGGAGTTGAAACGAAGAAATTAAGTTCCTTTTATAAAGTGCTGGCTTTCTCGAAAATTAAGTTTCTGAACAATCCAGGGAACTGCGAGTAAATAGAACTCAATGTTTGAGTGCAGATTGCTTAGAGAGCGATTACTTGCAATTGGCCAGTTCCCCTTAACTATGGTCACTCTTTATTTATCTTTTTAATTTGACAGTTGGGATACAATTGATTTCAGCTGATGGTTATGCATTAGCATTGAAGTGATAATGAATTTGGAGATTTAATCCAAAATGTATTGAGGAGATTTCAAATAAACATTTTAAATCCTTCTCCTATAGCTTTGTGTCCAATTAGCATTTCCAAGGATTTATTCGTGATGGTAAATTTTCTCGGAATGCCTGTTTGACATAACTTTATAGCAGTTCAACCGAAAACCGTTATTAGTATTATCTGTAAACAAACATAAGTAAAACGAAAGTTTGTTTTGAGAAAACATTGACACGAAATATTTCAGAAGCATCTACATTTAAAGTAATAAGTTAAATTAGGTTTATTAACCCCTGTAAAAGGAATAATTATACGTATATGAAGTGCCAAACGCAGTAATTTGAAGATATAATAAACCGAGCAAATATAGGAGACTGCCAATTTACGAACTCAATCACAGTAATTCAAATAAAGCGTCCCTCTGAGGGGAATTAGCATCAATATGCCTCTCTAATAAACGGCAAACGCGGCGAGTGACATATTTGCAAAGATAATATGTGATGGCTAATTCCATTTCACAGCTGTCATTCTATTTCATGATATTTTCGTTGTTGATGGCTAATTCATATCACATGGATACCGCAGATATTGTATTTGAAAATGAGATTACTGATGCATATAGAAAACAGATCAATATTCATAACTTGAAGAATATACCGATGAGGCTTAAATGCAAATGTGTTTCTAAATTTACATGGGTTATTGTTAAACCTGAAATTTGTTTATTATTGGAGACTGTTAATATGGTGTACTACAAAACTCAACATTTTTTAAATCCTTTATAAAAAGTTCGATTGTGTATGTGAGTGGGCTTGTATGTCGATGGTGGGAAAATCAGCGGACGCCTAATTAACCCTCTTGCCGTCATCCAATCGACCTGAAATTTGGCAGATAGATTCGATGTCGATGAAAATGCATTCTAACAAATTTTGGGTGCTGTCACTATAAAGTCACTTTTACGAAATACTAATATACCAACTTGACGTCTGAATTGAACTTGACGTATTTAACCAACCATTAAAGAGACTTTCATGTTGCCGAAATTGTTTTTATAAAAAAAAATAATAATAAAATTGTTTTAATCAGAATAAATAAAATATATTTGAATGTGAATACAAAAATTCACAATAATTTTTGATAATTGAATTTTGGAGCTTAGTTTGTCACATATTTTGCTGATGGAGATGTTTTTAATATTTAAAATTAGATGCAAAAAGCAAGTACACGCTGACAACAAAAGTTAATGAACATAAAAAGGGGTAATGGATATAAAGGATTTATATTAAAAACTTTTTTTTTATGGGTTATATTGTTTATAATTTACTTAATGAATTTGAGAAGACTTTTGCCACCCTTTTCTATTTAGATCCAATGTTTTTTTAATATTTTCAATCATAAAAATATTTTGTTTAAACTATGCACTGTGATTTTCTTTCAGCCAACTTAAAAATTCTACTGAATACTTACTTTTGGTTATTGGTCTTCTGAAGTCAGCTGCTGTCTAATTTGCTGCAATATGGGCAGTTATTATTATTTTTTTTCCAAGTATTAGTTAAAAGTTAAAGTGTATGTTTTCACTTATTTTGTCATTTTATTTTCTCCACTAAAAGCACCCATAGAAATATTTTAGAAATCATTAAAAATGATATTCAAACGAAGAGATATTTACAAAAAATGGTTGAATAAATATTTCGCTACCAATTTTCCTAAAGTTTCTATTGTTTGAGTCGCATAAATAATTATTTAATTGTTGCGCTGCTTTAAATGTGTTTTTAGCTTGATGTCAAATTGCTGCAAGTAAAAAATATTTCGTAAAGGCGTCCAATTTGTACAATCTTTAACTTAAATATTCTAATTATTATTACGAGTGAAAAAATTATTATTTCAAACGCATTTTGAAATGAATATCAGTATTATTTCAACCCTCTACCTTTTAAAATATTGTAAAATTGGTTAAACCATTTTGAATACGATTTGATTTAATGAATTTCAACTGTTTAAAACTCTTTCTTTGCGTTAATATGAAGATTGTAGCTTAAATAAAGTGTTTTGTGTATTTTATTGAGAACAGAAATATTTAATTAAGTAAAAATAGGTGTTGTAATTTTTTTTAAATACTCTGAAAGGGTAGAATTTTGTAAAAATTTAAACTTCTCCATAATTATGTGGATTATCAAATATTATATTTTAATCTAACATTTTCATCCATTTATGCCAATTAATTAAACACTCAAGTATTATATAAAAATTTGTATTGTTAAGTCGTAAAAACGCAATGGCATATTACATAACTAATGTATTAAATTCGGTACCTGCTAAAAATTAAGAACTTCTAAAGTACTATCCAGTTGTATAAGTATTTATTATATAATGCATTTATATCATCAGAAATGTTCAATTAGAAACTCGAAATATTGAACATTTTAATTTTAGAACTTAAATACATTCTCGAAAATAATGAGGCACGTATAAAAACTCTGCTCTATAACTTACTAATTATGTATAAGGTATTGATTGAAAATGTACCTAAAAACCTGAATATTGTTAATTTTAGAAAAAATATCATTTTTCAAAAAGAAAACTTATTCTGTATAAAACTTCTCCTTAAAAAATTTATCGATTTAAAACATGTACGAGCTAATTCAAACTGGGAATGTGGAACATCGCACAACTTTCAATTACACTATAATATTGGTCATTGCTTTAAAATTTGATTTGAAGAAAAAATCTTTTTCTGGCACTATATGTTACACTTTATATTTTCTACATTTATTGAAATTTTGCACCTCAAACAAGACAGGCCAGATATTGTTTTAAATTGCAAGCCTTTGATTCAGAAATTAAGATAGGGACTTTTTCGACTTTTAAAATTTCGTTGAAAGAATTCCAAATAAATACCGTATATCATTAAGTCCTCACCTTATCATTATTTTTCATTTGATAACCAACATAATATAATGATTACATCTTTTAGTATTAAAAATTTAGAAATATTAAAATCTGGCAAATTTGAAATGGGGGGGGGGGGGTGTTCGAAAATAGGGGGGATTGTCTCCAATGCATAATTAAAGTGTTTACTATTAATAAGGTGGTGTTAGAATATGTACTATTTATGAACTAGTGACTAGAACGATTTTGACATTAATTTTGTAAATGGGCATTAATAAATCGCGTACCATTTATGAGTTTTTGTTAAATAATGCATTGTTTATGTAAAAGAGAATTATTAAATTTTTTGAATATTTATGAGCTAGTGATCGGAAATAGGAATTGTTTAGTTAAAGGAACGTTATTAAAATATGTTTAATTTATCAGCTTGTCTTAGGAATAGGCTTTATTTACGAAAATTGTCATTACTAATATGTTTACGATTCATGAGCTACTATTAAAAAATCCCATCGTATTAACTGGTCATAAAAATGCTTATTCACACGAAAACTATTAAGTTTGATCCAATTTTTAACTTTTTTTAACTTTTCATTATTTCAGTTGTCTATAAGTTAATATTTAGAGTCAGATATTTTTTTACAAAAGTAAATGATTCATCGACGTATATGAAACTTTATGCAAATAACGACTTTTAAGTGTGAATAAATCTTTTTTTACTCCACCCTCTCATTTAACCATTGAAATATTTATATAGGAATATATTGTAAACTACTAACTACTATTATGACTGATCATTAAAAATTAGCTTTAAGAATACACATTGCAAAGCAAATCTTTACTTCTTCCTTGAAAACTGAACGAACTTTTCCAAGAAGAAAAGTGTTAGAACTTTATAAGATAAATTTCGTCTTCCAATATTCCTTCAGCATTACACTTTATTTCAAAAATTCTTTTCACAAGTATACATAAATCACCATAAATCACCCAATACCAAAACTATTCTATAACTATGAAGCATGACAAATTTCAAATTAGGGAATTTGTGTTTGTGACACGATATCCCTCTTGTCGAAGTTCTAATTTTTATGTAGTCTAAATAGAAAGTACTTTAAGAGGCTGATTTGGCCCTCCAATCGACTCAAATTTTTAGAATGATCGAGGCAATTTCTCCAAGATGCATAAAGTTTTCTCTACGAGTGCCATGGAAATAATTGCATCGCTCTGGGAAGAATTTTATTAGAAAGAACTTCCAATCTTTTGAACTGAAAATAATTATAGTGGTCATAATAGGAAATGCCATCGATTGCAAAGCATTAAGAATTCTTTTGTGTGGTATATTTTGGTTCCGGAAGGGATTAGGGAATCCAATGGATCCACTTTGTTAGTGTGGGCGCTGTACCCAAATCACCAAACGTTATAAAATGAGACACTGATTTTATATCGAGATTGGAAATCGACGACGGAATGAGTTGATATTGTTGGTACATCGCCAATAAAGTTATATGAAGGTGGAAGCAGCAGAAATGTTATTTCGGTATTATATTATCAAAGCACAAACTTTATAAGATATATTGAGAACTTGAGAAGATACTCTTGAAGTTCTGGGTATTTTAGACTCGGAGTATAAATTTTACTAAGTATTCTGGATTGTGACTAGAAATTGAATGTATAAACTAGTTAGTTTTGACTTGAAAGAGATATTCTAGGTTTTGAGTAGAATGATATATTCTAAGCTTTGACAAGAATGAAAGATTCTTAGTTTTGACTACAAAGAGCTTTTCTAGGTTTTGACTAACGCTAGATCTTCTAGGGTATTTGAATAAAATGAGATATTATAGTTTCTGATTTAAAACTCTAGCTATTCTAAGTTTTGACTAAATATTTGAGTTTTGTAATTTTAGATTTTTTTTCTGATCAAATAATCATTTTATTCTAACTTCTGACTGAAACTGCGATGTGTTTGAGGTTAAGACTAAAACTTCTTTATGTTCATACTATCTAAATGGTTAATTATGGAGGCTAATTTCAAACATAAATTGATGTTGCTAGATTGAAATGACTTTTACAACATTATAATGGTTTTTCATATTTTGCCTCTGTGTAAATAAGCATGGAGGATGATTTCTTTGAAAAACCTCAAAGAAGACGAGTTGAATTTTATGAATGACTCAAACGCAGAACACATGCTTTGTGTTGCCATTATCCGATGCAATCAACATAAACTACAACATAAATGCAATGAACATAATTAAAATCCAATGTATTCAACATAAAGTTAACAGTGACAAATTTTAATTTAGAGTTGATTCTTTACTGTGGCTGTTTGACTCGTATATTCATATAGTGATAGTTTACAAGTTATTAATAAAATATAATTGGGTAGGTTTTATTGCAGTTCTAAGTTTAAACATGTCGCAAAATCATGCAAAGCAATGTGGGGATTAATCAAAGTCCAGCTCATCCCAGTGCAGATCAATAGTTTAACGTTTTGGAATTGAGCTAACGTGTATGTCTCTCTGGGTTTTTTTAACAGCGGGAAGTTTACGTTTCTGTTATTGTTGATTTAAGATAGTAAAATTCTGGTAAATTATTTACTTCTGCAGTTTCAAGAATTGCAGAAAGTTTTTTAAAACCCTGTATCTTTATTTCTTATGAGAATAAATTCATTGTAATATTAACTCTTTAGAATGATAACCTATTTTTTTTACCAGTAAATTAGCAACTCTGACAGCCTTGTGTTTTAACAAACACACTAAAACTGCGCAAATTACACTGATGTTCTCTTGATACATTTATTTGAATATATGCGTGCAAGATTATTCATGGAACCACAAGATTATGCAGTTATGCATGCCCACTGAAAACTGATCTTTGCAATCTCTGACTGAAGAAAATTATATACGAGTTTGGCAATGGGGGCTTGAATGGGAATAGGCAGTTGGTTCACAAGTTTTGGCAGACAATAAAGTACCAATCCAAACAGCATCGTACTAAAATTATATTACCTCCCTTCCGTGAATACACTATTGCTCAGCAGTTTTGAACGTATATAGTTAAAACACGATACCACTCTAAAATCTCCAACAGATTAAACATCCATTATCAGTTCGATCGAAATAAGACGGTCTATTTAAAAATCATTCGATGTGGGATTTGAAAAGATTTGCAAATGACACTCGAGCTTTACCCTCGGAATGATATAAATGACTTGTTTAAAACATCTGCTGTAAAAAAAATAAAGAAATTTTTAACCAAGGTTTACATGAATTTCACCAAGCAATAAAAGAAAGTACAAAAAAAAAAAGGGTGACTAATGCTACCTTTCACATTCATCTATCTCCTCAGAACTAAATTCTATTTTCTTTTCTCACACGGGACTGGCAACAAGGAGTGAGTGAATATTTATAATGCGAAGAAAAATTTACAATGCATGAGGCCTGCTCTAGACTTGCCTGAAAAGTAAAATGCAGTGTCGGGTTTGAAGAATGAGCCTTTCAAAAGCAACGAGAGTGAACAAGACAGAGGGATCTTATGGGGGAAACGGATGGGATAGTAAGAGTTGGTATTTATCTCCTTTATGGGTGCCTTTATTATTGAAATGGTTTCGACATGCTCTGATGATATGGTGGTGGAGATCTTTACAAAGAAGACATGATTTGAAATATTTATTTGATTTAAAATAAGTCTTGTTGAATGTAGGTAGAAAGATGTGTATTCTTACACCAGTGGAATTTGATGATTTGATATATGTGTTGCAGTCAGTTTATGAAATGCAGGTATTGTGTGGAGTGTCTAGTTATTCTATAGAATACCTTATTCATATATTTCATACATTTTCCTAAGCGTTATAATGCCTAACCACAAAGAGAAAAATGAATTTAATTTATTATTTATAATACTTTAATACTTAAAAGTTTTTTTAAAGTATGATTTTGTTAAAGAAGGTTTTGTATTTTATTTTATTATTTTTATATAATTTGAAAGGAAGATAAGCAAAATTTATTCCTTCTTTATTACCACAATTAGGTTAATAATTTTTAATGCTGTTTTGTATCTCTTTAATTTTGAAATACATATTTTAATAAAACCTTTATCTTCTCTTTGAACTCTTTTTCTAAATAACATCTGTTATTCTATACAAACTCTATGCTTTACGCTGTGAAAAAAAAAGTCTATTTCGTCGACCTTTTGCTAGCTTAACTAAAAAAAATTGCTGGTGCACCCTTCAAGCAATGGCTTGGAGCACGTCAACCGCTAAGTTTCTTTTTTAAAAATAATTGTTGACATTAAACTTAATTAGATATATGTTGCCAAATTATACATTCTAAACACGATGTCAAGGAATACAGATCTTATCAGTAGCATAATATTAGAGGCAGTGACTTTAAAAGTTTATATTTTTTTATAAAGAATAATAAGCATCACTCCATTAATCACTTTTTGTTGCAAAACAATGAAAGATAGACAATCGCAGTCTTCCCGCATTCAAAGGGGGAAAAAAATAGATCCTATTTTAACTACCACTTAGCACCAACAAATAATAATGGAGACCCTTTCGAGCAGTTACTTATTATTACATGAAATAATTGCTCAGATGTTACGGCACATAAAACTAATCTCAATACAATGTATCTCTGTATACATACAAAAAATATTTTGAAAGGAAGATAAATAAAAACACTGTGTCTAAAAATGCACTAGCACGAAGCATATAAGACGCCACAAATAGTTCTCAAATAATCGCATACTATCGATATTTACCCAAACAGTTCCTTTTTTAGATTCAAGATAGGTACCTAATTTATTTGTTGCACTAAAATAAAACTAGGGGTATTGAACATCGCACAACTTTCAATTACACTATAATACTGTGTGGATTTGTGTTATTTTCCGTTTTTATAGTTTTATCATTCATTTAGCAAAGTGGCCAGTTTGTCGATAATTTTTGCGATAATTCTTGCATGGGTCTTTAAAAAACATTTCGCAAAAATGATGATTTTGGCTATATACTTTTCAATAATTATTATATAATCCTTTCTTATAACGGAAACTGGGAGAGAAGAAAAAACGATCGTTGACGAGATATGCTCAAGGAAAGAGAACTCTGTGTTAAAGGCATTTGTTTTTCAGCTTTTTACGCCATTAAAGAATTTTTACTGGAATTTCAGTCGTATGGACGTTTAAAACACTTTAAGAGACATTACCACAGCGTCGTTTGAGACCTTTTTTAGCAATTACTGAAAAAAAATATTTTTTCAATGGCTTTATGCTCATACACGATTTTGACGAAAACCTTAATGATAGTACGTCTCTGTGCCATCACCAACCAGCACACCAAATTTGAACATCGTAGGTTAATTTGTTCGGGAGTTATGCTGACCACAGACACACACAGACATAATTTTTTTTTTAGATCACTGTGTTGTAATCAGGATGTTTCAAAACGTGGAGAAATGAAAAAAAAAAAAAAATCGATTTTTATACATATGGGTAACTGAAAGTAATAAAATGCACACTTTGCAAATAATTACAATGCAATTCCAATTTTTCTAATCATCTCCTTATAAAAGAAAACTCTTTAATTTCTTTCGATTCTGTAAAAGGAATTGCCCATAACAGGAAATAGGAAAATATAAAATAATTCCCAACCTTTTCAAACATTTTAGTAAATTAAAACTGCATTCAGGATTAAAAGGGAACAGTCACATCCACTTATTCAGCTACTTATTCGATTTCATTCGCTCGAAATCATTTGGAAATTCTTTTGAGTCTCAAGTCTAGTCATTGGTTGGTGCAGCTGTCGTCACACAATAGGGTTCCAGAACGAAGTTCTTTTGAATACTAAAGCCCACCACCCCCTTTCTAGGCAAGCTGTTATCTCGAATTTTAAAGTGTTCTGAACCAACTCTCAACGAAGTTTGAGATAACTGAGATGAGTTCGAAAAGTTGGCTAAAAGATATATTGGCTCAGAGGAGATGATTCGAAGTGCATAATTCATTGAGTTTTGTGTTAAGGGGATAAGTTTATAAGTAAGATATTTAAATATATAATATTTAGAATGGGTCTGATTTATAGACTTCTAATAAATTCAATATAAAACTTTCTTTCGATCCACATTAATTGTACTAACTTCGCGAGACTTTAATTTTTGATGAATGTAATATTTGCTCAACTATCTGGTTTTTCTAGCATTTACAATTTTTGATATTTCGGTAACTAATATGTGAAGAGATAAGTTTTGAAATTGGCTAAAATATTGAATTAGATTCAATTTTCTGAAGCGGATAAGTAAGACTTTTAAATATCTATGTATTGGCTAACTTAATTTAGTATCGTCTTGTAATTTCATTTTCCCTTCAAAGCACTTCTTTCATATTTTATCCTTTTTCCGATCATCACTTTCATTTAATTGCTTTCCCACATTTCGACAACCTACTCATGTGAGAATCGCTTATGTCAGCGCTTTTCCAAGCTGTAAATTACTTTATATTCATTATTTCTCCTCATTGCGTAATACTGATTTAGTTTCCACACATTTGATATTTCAATTTTGCTGCGTTAACAAAACTCACTGTTCAATACAACGCATGTTTCCACCGATGACAACGACTTCATTCAATTGTTAACTTTTTTGTTAGTAAAACCCTTAACTCTCTCTCTCTCTCTCTCTCAATTAACTAAATAAATATTTTACATGACTGCAACTTAGAAGATTTTTCGTTACTCGCCGCACACTGTTAACTGTTTAAAATGATCTGAACATTTCAAATATATTTCAGAATATGTTTGCGCTCTAAAACCTTATTAATGAGTAATATAATGACGCCTTTAAATATACTTTAATGACCCACGAATGTTTCTTAAAGTTTAATGGATTGATTATTATTATTATTTTTTTTTTTTTGCTATGAATTTTATATTTATAACATTTTCAGGTTTTCAAGTTTTTAAAAAGTTTTATAGTTGAGTGACTGTGACGCTAAACTCGTAGAAAATTCCTCCAAATTGTTCGATTATTAAAGATGATTTGGAATGAGTACATTTTGTTAAAAAGGGATTATATTTTAAAAACATATGAATACAAAATTTCTAGAATGAGTTTTCACTTTTATTAATTACTGAGGAAAAACATAACCCGTCCAGAATCAAAATTCATACTTTATGACTTTTACTGCATGCTTATTAAAAATATTCAAGTGTGAAATTTTTAATACTATTCACGGAAAATATATATAATTTTTTTTTTTTTTTTTTTTTTTTTTTGTAGAATTGTAATAATAATAATTCAAACAAGGAATACTGATCCGTCATACGGTCGAACTGTATTTCTGTTTCATTTAATGGTAGTCAAGAGCCTCAATCATTGATATCAAACTACAACTTCTGGATAATTTGCAAGCGGTTTCTGCTTTGCAAGCAGAAGGAGGGAACTGAATACTTTCCCCAATAATACTATGTAATAGGTGCACAGTCATAAACTGATTTTAACTAGAATGAGGGAAGTTGCTAATACAGATCTCTATGACGAGCTAATACAGGGTGTCTATTAATGAGCTGGCCAATGGAGTTCAAATAGATCTGTATAACTCTTAATAAAAAGACATTGTTAACTATTCTTTTTCTCTAACTAATTTATGTCCACCATGCAATTCTGTATGCAAAAAAAATATGTTTATTTTGCCTAGTTATTATAAGTTATAAGATCTATTGAGCTCCATTGCCCAACTAATTTATAGATATCCTGTATATATCTCTTCAAGAGTAGGAAAAGATTACGGGCCAAACTACGATAGCTCGACTCAACAGAATCGAGCTATCGTAGTTTGGCCCGTAATCTTTTCCTACTCTTGAAGAGATATATACAGGATATCTATAAATTAGTTGGGCAATGGAGCTCAAATAGTTCTGTATAACTCATAATAACTAGGCAAAATAAACATTTTTTTTGCATACAGAATGTCATGGTGAACATAAATTAGTTGGCGCAAAATAATGGTTAACAATGTCTTGTTATTAAAAGTTATACAGATCTATCTGAACTCCATTGGCCAGCTCATTAATAGACATCCTGTATTGTACTGAAGATTTCTCTTGGACAATTTCTCGTCAAGGGTCTCATCCTGAGGGGCATCATTCAAGGGGCGTCCAAGGGCCTCATCCAAGGGGCGTTGGGGTCTCACCCTGGGCTGTCGTGCCAAATATGATGATGATGATAGTTAAACCTTCTTCGGGTTTGAGTTAATTACCAAGTATGCACTGTACAAATATGCATACTAAAAACACCAAGCATGATAGTTCCAGTTAGAGTCAGTGAACTCAATTCATCATGTAGCAATCGCTCTAGTTGGGAACACTGGTGATGCCATATATTCCTATCTCTATGATTACGACAGCATGGACTTGGACAGCGTCATAAGTAATTTCTTTCTAAGGGAATAAATAAAATACTCATTGTGATTGGCTTATGGAATTTAAAAATTCCTACTAGTTTTTAATGATGTTGTATGATTGGTTACAAGTACAAGTATGGCTATTCGATGCAACCTCACTCTTAATAAATATGCAGATAAGGTTCATTTTTTATAACAATCAAACAAATGAAGAAAAAAAAACTATTCATCACATTTTTAGAATGTTTTAATTGAGTTATTCATTAAACATGTAAAATATAAAAAAATATGACGCAATATAATGTATTACTAATTTATTACATCCATCAAGCAAAAAATATGTTTTATAACTATTCAAGTCAACCAGATTTGTATCAAGTCTAGATAATTGAATTGACATATATTACGCGTGGTGAATTCTATAAATGCTGCAAAGTATGATAAATTGATGCTTTCATAGACTATATATAAAGAACCGTATGGGAAAAATATTGAGGTGCGTCTAGATAAAACTTTGATAGAATATTCTGAAATATGTCAAAATTGGACGTGGAAAGTAATGACTCGACGTAGACAGGATTCAAATTTTCAGATATTCCTTGGCTTCAAATTCCCTTTACACTATTTTCCGGATCATTTGAGGACTCGAAGCAGAAAATTGTTGTCATAAATCTTATTTTCAATCTTCTTTTCTTAGGTGCCTAATGTTCTAAAGATTAAAGTCCCAACTAGTTGCCTTAGGGTTGAATGGATACACATGTAACAAAAGTTTCTTATACAGACATTATATTTATAAAGGTGTTTTAAAATTCTAATACGTGTTCAAGAACAAAGATTGTAAAAAGAAAAGAATAGCGTTGCTTCAGATAAAAAATTAAAAAAAAACCAAAAAAACCAGGGAAATTTGAAAGTAAAACATTTATGAAAACTCGATATTTCATGAACCCCTGAGGACAGAACAATATGGTTTTCGCAGAAACTTATATATATATATATATATATATATATATATATATATATATATATATATATATATATATATATATATATATATATATATATATATATATATATATATATATATATATATATATATATATATATATATATATATATATATATTTTTTTTTTTTATCTATCTATGAAAATTTGCATAAGAACCTTAAAAATTTGGATCGAGTCTATTTTTAAATAAAACTGGGAACTTGCTCACAGGCAACTGCAGCGCCATCTGTTGAGGAAAATTCAATACTAATTTTGCTTTTTGGGAAAAACTATAATTTTGTAACTTCTACTTTAAAGTAATGGATAGAGAAACTTGCACAATAACTCTATATATCTGATTGAGTATAGTATTTCCAAATAAAATTGGTTGCCACAAACATGTACAATTCGTCAAATAAAAGATTTCCACTCTCATATTGACTTCAACCGGAAGTGATGGAAATGATGATATAATGTCAATTTAAATGAATTTTACCCTTTACAGAGCCATTTTTTTTTTCTAATAATTTCATGTTAAAATATTTTTGGGATTGAGATTGATTTATAAAAACAATTCATTTAGCTTATTAACTAAAATTAATTTGATTTTAAAACCTTTTTTTTTTTTTTTTTTTTTTTTTTTTTTTGTTTGTAACGGAGTATGGTTTGCACATGAAGCTTCTCATCGATGTATAAAAATTAATAGAGTTGGTGGGAAATATGACCTCACTTCCCATGGCCTTATAAAGGATTAACCTAAACTATAAACTTTACAAGTGTTATATTCCAATGAGAAAATGTCTTCAAGACAAGCAGGGTTACATTCATTCCAACTGGAAATAATAACAGGAAAGTGGTGTCGACATAGGTTATTCCCGACTTGAAACGAGGTAAACTTGACTCTGTTACAGATATTGACCAACCTTGCTCCGATGCCGGAAAAAACATACCGAAACTTTTAAAATATTGTTGCACAGTTTTGAAATTGAAATATTTCATTTATCAGAAAGAACAGATGAGCGAAAATATATAGTTTATATACTTTTTTAAATGTTTATTAAAAAAAAAAAAATTGCGTATTTTGGAAAGATTGTTGTGCCAGAATTGACCAGTATTCTATAACACATGTTTCTGACATTGTCCAATATTGCTGTGCTACCTTGGGTCACTAACTGGGATGTTCAAATCTTTTCTACAAATAGAGGCATTGGTTTAGAACTTAGGTATTCAATAACGTTTATCACAAAATCTCTCTTTTAACTATGTTGCGATATAAATCTTGGATACATGTTCTCTTCATCGGCTAATTTAAAAAAGTCCTTACTTGATGAAGTAGAAAACGCTAAATGATCAGTTTTTTTTTAAATATTATGTCAAACTTAAGAAAGACTTGATTCACTAAAAATGTGTTGACATAGTTTATATTATTTGTATCTGGCCCTAACTTACAGCAATCAGACATATAGAAGCGTTCTTCTACTAATTGTTAGTGTCCAGCTTCCCTAGTAGAGATAATTATATCATAAAACATCAAAGCCCATATTCCCTCCCCTCCTTCCTTTTTTATAAATAAAATATTTCCATTTTAAAGCTGTGCATCAACATTTATAATCTTCTAGTATATTTTATCTAACATTAGGTGAGATTAGCCAATATATGTAACAACGGCTGATGTACAATGTTACAAATCCGGATTGGCCAATGTTGACCGATATTGGCCAGCGTGTTTGTGGGTTTTTATTATGAGTATTTCTGTTAAAACATCGTTACATTATCAAGTGTTCGTTATTTAATGATATTTCAAATATGCTGCTAATTTCTAAGTGAGCTGTATCTTTAAATTAAGATGTGCAATGTAACTAGAATTAAATATAAATATTATTACATGGGACAGCAATTAAATGCAAATCATTTATTTTTTGGCTGAGTGTGTCTAGGGGAATGGATTATGGTCAATGACGAGGCAGTTTCGCCTTTGCACTGGTTTTTAATAAATCATGAGGTTGATTACAAAATAGGCTGTTAAGCCTTGACTAAGGTCGTCTCGCTTGGACTACGGGGATCTCTGTTTCCAACAGGTTCGGAGGGGTCAATCACCATCTGTTATTCGCGATTTCTTTCTCTCTGTGCTACCGTCTATATCAGTTGGCGGCGCTGTAATCGGTGGCGTAGCTGATAACTGACGTGGGGTGGAGAGAGTCCGATATAACATTTAATTGAATATTGTTAAAATGTTTTGTTTTTCTTTCTGCAGTAGAACATCAAGACAAACTTTGCTGTGTTGTTTTGTTTCGAAACTTAATCTTCAACATGCCCTTTTTGGCATACGCTGGTTATTAGTATTACGTCAAATGATTAATAAAATATTTTTAACGTTACATCTTACACTTCTGCAACTATAAATTTTCTGTTGAGGCATTGATAAATATTATAGTTTATCATGAAGTAACGTGACTTTAAAAACAATTTTAAATTATGATGATTTTAATTTATGAAATTCGATGACATTTTTAACTCACATTGGAACGAAAATAAATTAGTAAATTGGTGAGACTTTTTTGTTAAATTCATTTGAAAGTAAATTACACCAATCCATTTCAAATAAGTAACAAGTCTTATAGGGTAATTAAAAGTTACACCACGTTCCTGGTTTTGTTTGTACTCTCAACGAGCTATTTGTGCACGATAACGGCTAATCGGGCAGGGATCTACAACTTAATGTCAATTCTGAACCACCAAAAATATCCATGCCTAACCCAAGGATTCGAACCCGGCACCTATGACATGCCAGCCCAGAGCTCTAACCACACAGTCGTTAGGTGGGTACCTATGTTCCTCTTCACAGTTCATTATATTCGATTTGAGTTTAATTCCTATTTTGCGCTGAAAGACTGTTATTCTCGAAAATCTAAAACTATGCACTTCTAATAAGCAAATAAGAACTTTAGAAGCGTAACAAATTTGGTTGAACACAAGGAAAGGAGTCTTCATCTTCTTCTTCTACTTTTTTTTTTCTTCTTCTTCTTTTTTTTTTTTTAACTTTAAGGATTTCTGCAGATGCATTCGAAATCATTCCGTTAAAAATTATGCTTGTAATACGCATGTATGCATTTCTACCTTATTTAATCTCATTACATACAATTCTAGATTCTTTAATTTATTTTAGGGGATTACGTGGGATTGATGAGTACTACAATCAACTGACTTTAATGATAAAGTTATGTATATTTTGTCTAGTTGTAGCATTCAGCGGATGATACGTTTCAAATATCCAAATTCCACTTGTTCGGAATGAGAATATCCGAAATATCCTTAACTTGAATAATAATGATGTAGGGGGAATTATTATTTTTCAAGCATAATATTTTTTCAAACTCAAGCTAGGTTGAGTAATTTTTTTTAATGATTTAAATGCATGAAGGGTGCGTTATTTAAGATATTCTAGGACCACCTACAGTAAAAATTGGAACTGATTAAAAAAATTGTGATTTTCATATCTATGGCATTTGTGGACCGGATCATATATTCTACTGCATTCTTGATACCTTTAAGATACATAAAAGTAGAAAAATCCATTTAAAACGTATTCGTGGTACTTATGTTCTTTACCGTCGATCTTTGGCGATCTTTTCATTGGCGACGAGAAGTTCGACAATTGTTAAATTCTTTTTTATGTTGCCCAAGTTTTTTTTTTTTTTTTTTTTTAAATCTAAATAAACTATTGATTGAAAATTATTTGATATCCTCATCATTCTCATTGAATGCATGAATACTTTATGGACAGTTGTCCAGAAAATCAAACTTTATAGAATATTTAGAATATTTAGGTAATTGAACTTTGTTGATAATGTTTCGCAAACTTTCTTCAAATCAAATAGTAATTTAATTTTGAGGAATAAAGTAGCTAGATAGTTCTAATGTTCTTGTAGTCAAATCCCAACAAATATTTCTTCAACGGTCGAATATATGTTACAATGGGATCATACGTATTAAACCGTCGACCTTTTTGTGGCACCAAAAATTTCGCCTAACATAGTAATCCAAATGTGGCAACGAAAATATTATCATCGGTTTCTTAAACAAATCAACGTTTTCTACCAGATGACACGAAATTCTATTTGAATTTAAAAAAAATACAAATACAATAAATAAAGAAAAAAATGTTGTCTTTCGTTTTCCTTATTGATCTTCAAATAAAATTCATTCGAGAATGCACATTCGTTTGGGAATGACTTCAAGGACAAAAACTCAATAAATTACAATTTTTGTTTTATCATTTTGAAAGCAAGAAAGAAATTCAACATTTGACGAGATTTTCTTTACGACAAAAAGGTCGACGATTTAATACGTAAGTACCAGCATCTTTTCCCAGAAATTGTTATTAATCGGATTTTTTAGTCAAAGTGGTGTCCAGCAGTAAGAAGGAAGGTTGATAGTTTTTCATTCTCAATATTAACATACTACAGGACACGTCTTCTTGAGAAAGTAAAAAAAAAAAAAAAATGAAAATGAAATTGCATTATTTGTCAATTTTTATTTTTTTTTTCAATTAGTAAGTAGTTTATTCAAATTAGTCAATTTTTCTTACTTTCATTACTCAATGAGTTCAAGAACCGAAAATTCTTCCCTGACTATTCAGCAAAATCTGAAATTAAAAATACTATTACTTAAGCTATATATACAAGCAAATGATTAAACTATTTTTTTTTTCTAATTTAATGCAATAAGTAATTGCTTTTTATTACGTTAATTGTGTAAAATTAGTTGCTTGATGAACCTTTAGTTTAATTTTTCCCTTACGTTAAAGTATTCACAAAGTGTCTTATTCAGGATGCTAATTGGCCTTTTTATAAAAACTATTCATAACTAAGCTATTCCAAAAACAGTTATGATAAAAAGTACATTTAAATGATATTTTTAGTTGAGAATTTTATTTCTTAATTGTTTTTATCACTTTTGTTTTTGGAATTTCCTTCAACTTCTTTTTTACCTTAAATAAGAAACTCAATAAAATTGAAAGTATAAGGTATAAAAGGTATTACACTATTTTTGGTGTTACTATTTATCAAAGGATATTAATGAAATTGTTTATAAAAGATGTCGGCAAAAAACTCGATTGCGTTTATTTTAACCTCCGGAAAAATTTGACTATACAAGTTTGTTTATAAAACAAAACAAAGAGGGCTTTATAGAAGTGACCTCAATATACATAGAGCTTTGAAATTTTCAACTTAAGTAGTTTGGATTTCTAATTGTACTATTGACAAACAGAATGTTCAAGTTTCTAATTAGTTTTAAATTAATTTTTTTTAAGTTCTCTTACAGTGACTTCCAATAGCCGTATAACTCTGAAAATTTAAACATAAGTAGTTTTGGTTTTCTAGTTTTGCTTTCATAAACAGGTGTTACAATTTTAAGTATTTTTTAATTAGCTATTTTTATTTTCTTAAAGTTACTTCTCAAAGTTACTCCCGATAAGAGTAGAATTCTACATTTTCCGGCTTAAGTAGTTCGGACCTTCTAATTTTGCTTTTCACCAACAGAATGACATTTTTTAAATTTCTTTTCTCGATTGGAGAGGGGGGGGGGGGGCGGTATTTTCAAGGGGTTACGTAGCAACTTAATCTTCTAACAAGCGATGTGAATTTATGCGATTTATGTGATTGAATTGTAACACACATTCCTCAATGGTCTGAAGTTTGTAAGAAGTACGGAACCTTATTTTATGGTTTGAGGATTGGTATAGTAATAGATTTACCTGTCGTTTCCCTATTTGTTTTTAGTTATAAAAAATGACTGTTCATCCGTGAAGATTCAGTTTGTTCTCAAAAGTGGGCAAATATTTCACGTAAAACTAATATATTACATATTTACATTTTTTTAAATGTATTTCAATATGGAGAAGCTCAGAAAAAAATATGTTATTAGAAAAAAATAGTAAAATAAATAATAAAATTTTGCCAGCATTTTCATTAAATGTGATTCACTGTTCCGAAACATAATAAAAACATTTGTAATCAGTTATTAATTTTAATTTAATGGTAGGGAGGGAAGTATGCAATAAATTTGACCTGTTTGAGTGCTAAAATGGAAGAAGATCCCAAAAATTACTACCAGGCAGCCCAAACTTGATATTAGGTCTCCGTCACAATCAACATATTTTTTTAAACCACAGTTAGATTCTTTGTTTGGTTTGTGCATTCAACGATCTATTTTTGTACACAATAACCGACAGTAAGGTCGGGATTTACTAGTGCTATTAACGGGAAATAAGAATTACAACAAACATCATTGCGTAAGACAGGATTTAAAGGGACGTTTTGATATGTGAGGCCAGAATACTAACCAACAATCATTCAGTTGGACAAACCATAGTTAGAAAATCCCCAATGAGGGAAATTGAACTAGAATGCCATCGTTCGATCAGTACATCTTCTGCCTCATAATAACCAGTTTATCACATATACTGTTTAAAACTTAAACAACAATCGCATAACTATTGGCAAATTATGGCAAAATTATCTAAACGATGACTCAAAACATTATAAATATGAAAATAATCAATAAAATACGACATAATTTGTAATGAATCTAAAAAAATATGGATTCAAATAGTTTAGGATTCTAAAATACAATGGAAACTACTAGAGGTCGGAAATATCGATCAAAATAAATATCGATACTATATCGTTGCATATAAAAAATATCGATAAAATATCGATATATCGATACACGATTTTTTTTATTTGATTTTCAATTTTACCCGAAACAAAATTTTTCGGGACAAATTTCTACTTTTCATGATTGCTTTTTTGTAAGGTGACTACTTTTTAAAGTGAAATGGATCTATTACAAAAAAAAAAGTTATATTTTCGGTTAATTGGTGCAGTGATTTTAAGAAAAATTTAGATAATTTTCAATAGCTTTTAAGTGTATGGAAAATATTGAATATTGGTCCCGTTTTAATGTCTCTCAGCCAAGTTCAAACATTAGTTTTGAAGTTTTTAAAAAGGGAATAAATAAATAAATAAATAAATAAAAAAAAAAAATAAAAAAAAAACACATGAAACTACAAAACGATCATAAAAAAATACAAAAAATTTGAAAATATCGATATATCGGTGACTTATATCAATATTTTTAATATCGATATTTTTTTTATAAATAATGATAAAAATATCATCGTATCGATATATCGCTGACCTCTAGAAATACGTTGCCTATACCAAACGATGCCAAAGTCATTTGGCGATTTCACTAAGGATTCTAGGTTATATACTCAACTACTTATCTACACTTAAATAATTTTCGTCTCGTTTGGCACTTCCAGTATATCTTCTTTCGGAAAACATAAGTCTGTTCTGAAAATGCCAACCTGGACAGATTCGATTGTCTCAATGCTTTCCTTTTTCGGTGGGAGTCATGCCAGAAACACGTCCCGTGGGAGTAAAAGGGTGTAGGTGGTTCAGAAGCTGCTTCCTCCCTCCCCACTTGAAAGAAAATGGTTACTCTATTAGTTGCACTTGTTGGCGGAATAAATTCTCGGAAGTCGTTTCAAGACAGTAAACGGATGCTGCTCTCATGGGATTAGAAGAAATAAGTATCCTGGAAAAGCATTAACGGGAACAGAATTCATTTTTTACGAGGATAAGAACATTTCGGTATTTACCTCTGATGTTCTTGGAAGATGGGATTTGATGCGTATCTTTTTTGTATGGTCCTTGGATCAGTTTGGTTGTATAAATAATGAGGGCGTTATATAGAAACGAGCGTTTATGTATCTTTTCCTTTTCTAAGTCTGTTTTAAACACGGAAGTTGAATATATAGGCTACCTATCGTAGTGTTGGTTTGTATGCTCAACGACCTATTTTTATGCACAATGACGACTAATTAGGCCGGGATTTAAAGCTTTACGTGTATTCCGGGCCAAAACATACATTCATGCCTAACTCCAGGATTCGAACCCGGCACCTTCGCCCAGGGTGTTAACCAACCATTCATCAATTGGGCTAGGCTAGTTATGAGTTGATGTAGATAAAGAAAAAAAAAAACTATTTACAGTTATTAAAATTAAACTTTAGAAATATAACTAATAACCTTACTTGCAAAGATTTTATTTCTAACAAAAGTCTAACAGAAAGGAAAATTAATTTTTTTCTTAAATTGACTGTAATAGAAGAATAAATTTCCTGCTGTTAGCCGATCAAACGGTATCATGGTTAGCATGCAGGCTTCTAGACCATGAGGTTGGGGGTTCGAGTCACGTGTAAGGCATGGGTGTTTGTAAATGTATGTTGACTTGCCAAATGACGAATGTTTCGGCGCATTATAGCCCTCGTGTTGCTGACGGCGCCAGATAATCTGAAAACAACCAACCAATTTCCTGGTTTTAAAGAAATTAATTTAAATTAATTTTAATAATCAGAACCCAATGAGCATAACAAAAATAGCATCTTCTCACATTTATAGCCTTTCAAAAAATTATATGGACTATGTTTATATGTAAATTTTGAGTACCTTCTCTACTATTTTAATAATTGCTTAGCTTACAAATTAAAATCAAAATAAAAGAGGTAAAAATCAATAATTGAACTTTCAGCACTCACTTTGATTTCCAATCACAATTTATCCTCAAGTTATAAATATTGTGGATGAAGTAAGCTGAATTCGTCTTAACACCGAATTTTGATCTCCATTTTAAATTTGTCAAACAAATTTACCTCTTGGAATTATCACAGTTTACATATAATTCGACTGTTCACTGCAGCAAGTTAATAAGCACTGCTCCATTATTTAACACTGTTATCACCATGAGGCAGAGTAGAAATTAATGTTGTAAATCCAACTCTAATATCACTTTATTATTCTGTTATGGTCCTGGAGGTGCTATAGAATAAATCAAATTACTCAACTCACAATTCTATGAACGTTTCAGGGCTTTATTAATATATTTGACTAATATGTTGTTAGCTTAAGATAAACGCTGGAGTTGTTAAGTTCACTCAGTGTTAAAAACGGGCAACAATTAAGATATGGAGTTCGGATTAATTTAACGAAACTGGAAACATTTTGCAAGGACTTCTTGTAAATTTCACTTAATAATAGGTATCGTTAGTAACAACTGATGTTTTCTGAATTCATTTTATTCGAGTTTACTACATTGTAATAAAGAGGGAAATTTAAAAATTATTCATAAATCCGTTAAAAACATTTACATAAGGTAAATGCTTATAGATATCTCCGAAAATTAGACATGGTGTTTAGAGTAGAAAAATATTAGAGAATTAAACTCATATCAATATATATTTTAAATGAGTGAGTGTCTTCTATGTGTTTACTTTCGTGCATTTGTACACATCGGGACAAACCTGTATGAAATAATGATGTATATTATCGTAAATTTAAGTGTATCGGTTGTTACTAGTATGGGATTTGAAGATATTAAATTGTCATCATTTTGTACTTTCTTTGAAATAAAGCATTGTAGTAGTAATTTGTAGATTTTTCATAAAAATTTGAAATTTGAGAATTACTTTTAAAAATAGGATGCTTTTATTTAATTCTCAGTTCATGATAGATGCTTACATGAAATCATAGTGACTATTAAAAGTAATTGTTTTTATGGAAGTGAAGTTGCTTTTATGGAAATAAGGACTACATTGATTTCTTTATTACTCGAAAACTTTAAGATATGTGCGTTTGAAAAAGAATACATGTTTATAAAAATTGCATGTGATTTTGATTAGTTCGCTGTAGCAAATAATTACAAAACTGTTTCTTTTTTCGCAAATTTTACTAGTGACAGCTGTATGTTATCAATGCCAATGGCACGAAGTTTGTTTAAATTATTAAGTTAAAATATAATTTAATAAAAAAAAAAATACTCTGAAAATACATCTTAAAATATCAATTGAAGGCTTAAAAAAGATATCTTGCTGCTAAAATCTCTAAAACTTTCATCATATTTTTATAAAAATTTAATCGTAATTTGTGATGAAAATTCAACAAACATAGTATTTTGGAATGCGCTGTTATCAAAATACATGACTCTAAAGGATGAAATTACCTTGATTCTTAATTTGAACGTCGGCGCTCAAATTAAACGCCATCATTTTTAATTATCTAATAACGTTAATTCACAGACGGCATTATATAAAAAAAAATCTCTCCAATTCAGTTAAAATTTCTCATCCCTATCAGAAAAACCGAACTTAATAGCACATTTACTTAGCATATTGCAAACATATTAAACTCAAGAAATCCATTCACAGCTTTTCTCAAGCCCTTTTAAAACCAAACGGGGGAATGTTCTGTGGAAAATTTCAGGGCAATATTTATTTTTTCCTTTGAGAGAAATAAGGTTTTCCAGGGAATTAATTGCTTGATTAAATTCCTGGTTTGCATCTTCACATTATTCGATCGGAAGTAATTTAACCCTTAAGGGCTTTGGGAAGGAGAAGGTAAATGGTTTGATGTTTAGTTGTTGTCGATTGTGTCACAGCGTACAATTGAAAGAAATAAAATTTTGGTTAAAGGTTTCAAGTTCAAGTATTCCCGTGTGATCATTGAAATGGAGTAAGTAACTATATAAATGCTACAAAATTTTCAATTGCGTCGTGTTGAATGTTGATAGTTAAAAGTTAGAAGGAAATTAGAAAAGTACATTGAAAGAGCGATTAATTTAAAGTGAGTATGTACAAGTTGCGCAAATAAAGGTTAAAAGAGATTTTATATTTAATTATGAAATTGCTATGGAAGTTAATTGCTAAGGAAAATTAAATTGCTGAGGGTTATTAAATTGTCAAAGAATATTATATTGTTTTGGAAGTAATTTTCCAAAATGATTTTTCAAGTATTCCCGTGTGATCATTGAAATGGAGTAAGTAACTATATAAATGATTACAAAATTTTCAATTGCGTCGTGTAAATGTTCATACTTAAAAGTTAGAGGGAAATTAGAAAAGTACATTGAAAGAGCGATTATTTTAAAGTGAGTATGTACAAGTTGCGCGAATAAAGATTAAAAGAGATTTTATAATTGGTTATAAAACCGCTATGGAAGTTAATTTCTAAGGAAAATTAAATTGCTGAGGGTTATTAAATTGTCAAAGAATATTATATTGTTTTGGAAGTAATTTTCCAAAATGATTTTTCAAGTATTCCCGTGTGATCATTGAAATGGAGTAAGTAACTATATAAATGTTACAAAATTTTCAATTGCGTCGTGTTGAATGTTGATAGTTAAAAGTTAGAAGGAAATTAGAAAAGTACATTGAAAGAGCGATTATTTTAAAGTGAGAATGTACAAGTTGGGCAAATAAAGGTTAAAAGAGATTTTATATTTAATTATGAAATCACTATGGAAGTTAATTTCTAAGTAAAATTAAATTGCTGAGGGTTATTAAATTGTCAAAGAATATTATATTGTTTTGGAAGTAAAATTCCAAAATGATTTTTCAAGTAATCCCGTGTGATCATTGAAATGGAGTAAGTAACTATATAAATGCTACAAAATTTTCAATTGCGTCGTGTTGAATGTTGATAGTTAAAAGTTAGAGGAAATTAGAAAAGTACATTGAAAGAGCGATTATTTTAAAGTGAGAATGTACAAGTTGGGCAAATAAAGGTTAAAAGAGATTTTATATTTAATTATGAAATCGCTATGGAAGTTAATTTCTAAGGAAAATTAAATTGCTGAGGGTTATTAAATTGTCAAAGAATATTATATTGTTTTGGAAGTAATTTTCCAAAATGATTTTTCAAGTATTCTCGTGTGATCATTGAAATGGAGTAAGTAAACATATAAATGATTACAAAATTTTCAATTGCGTCGTGTAAATGTTCATACTTAAAAGTTAGAGGGAAATTAGAAAAGTACATAGAAAGAGCGATTATTTTAAAGTGAGTATGTACAAGTTGCGCGAATAAAGATTAAAAGAGATTTTATAATTGGTTATAAAACCGCTATGGAAGTTAATTTCTAAGGAAAATTAAATTGCTGAGGGTTATTAAATTGTCAAAGAATATTACTCGTAAATTGCTTTGGAAGTTATTTTCCAAAATGATTCCAGGAATCAATTTAAGGCAAGTTAACCAAAAATCTATATTTGGTCAACCCAAAAATTGAGTTGAATATGAGTTGATATTGAAAAACCCCCAAATCTATAAATTATCGATTTTGAGTTTATTATTGTTTACTAAAATTTAAATTCTCCCCTTTAAAAGGAAATCTCATATGTAATAATACCTCAACTACAAATATTTTTAATTATTTTTTGAAGAAAAAATTGGTAACTATTAGTGAAAGTAAAGTTTTCTTAAAAATGCGTTTTTCTTAAAACTATACATTATTCAATATTCATGTACCTTTTTCTCAGAAACTACGCAAACTATCTTCCTGAAATTTTTACCCCACATTCCTTTTAAGTATATGTATATGCATGAGATTTAATTGTTATTTTAAAAATATTTTTTGTTTTAGCTTTTTTCAGCAAAAAAAACTGGTGATTTTTTTCTTCAAATTTGAGTGACTCACGAAAAATCATCTAAAAAAATGAATCACAATGAAAAACTAACTTTAGTAGACTAACAAGTATTTGCTAAATGCACTTAAAAAAATATTATTCTATGCCAAATACTTTCTGAGAAAAAGGTACATAAAATATGCGAAATTAACATTACCGGTTAACACTGATGGTTAATAATTAACACATTTATGGTTAAAGGGGCTGGGTATTTTACAGCAGCAGAGAAGCATGATAATGAACATAACAAAATAACCCGTGTAACACATTGAATATTAGTTGAAATGAAGAAATCGGTTTGTGTAGATGCTGTTTAAACATTTTAAAATTATGTTTTAAAAAAATTCACTAAAATAGGCTGAAAATTTATTAATAATCAATTATTTAAAACTTAGTTAAAAAAAATCGTGGTGAGTTAAAATGTGGTACTCTCGTAGAGAAATCTTAAAAATAAAATAAATGTTTTTGTGTTTTAGAAATGCCTATATAATTCATTAAATCCAATGCTCGACAAAGCGATATGAATTTTTTAATGCACTAATTTGTTGAATGTATAAAAATTTGCAATTTTTTAAGTATTATTTACTAACTAAAAATTAACTACACAGATTTTAATAAGTTTTTGCTTTAATAGTTAATTTATACGTTATGATTACAACAATGAACGATTTGGCTCTAACGATTGGTTGTCGTTTTTCTTGCTCAATGTATTAAAACATATGTCATGTTTATATATTTCAACAGATTTATGTGCATGTTATTCAAATGTTAAACAGGCATCTTTGTGTTTGTATTAAAAGTAATAAAGGTAATTCGTTTTAAATTTTGTTTCTCACCAAATTTTTCCTATACAGTCCATTATTTAGTAGATAGTCCTTAGATAATTTTAATGTGAAATTTTCTTTTGAAGATAAATTTTAATATGGGGACATTTAGGTAATTAATATTTTAATGCCGTATGAGAGCATATGTTACATTAAAAGTCTGTTCTAAGATTAATGCTTATTAAATAAATTAGAGTATTTTGATTACTGTTATGAAGAATTTATCATAATTTTATTTCCCCAACATTATATTTAAACAATTAAGAGTTAAGATTAAATGGCCATAGTTTTGAAATAGAATTTTGAATTTGTTGGTTTTTAAAATCAATTTGTATAAGCAAGAAAGTGAAATTTTGTATGAGTTATCCTTATTAAGGTGGCTTCTAATACATTTATTCAATTTTTAAAATTGTATATATTTTATGGATTGTTTTCGATATTATGTCTCGTAGTTTACTTTCAATCTATTTTGAAAACAATACTTTATTAGGTAAATATAGTTAAAATTTTGCGTAGTAACTATTAAGGTTTATTAACTGTCGATTCAAAAGTGTAGACTATTTTGAAATTATTTTCTAAATAATTTTTTTTTAATTGAGTATGTATTTTTGTGGGCAGGAAAGAAGTTTTAGCAAAAAGTGGATTAGAAAACCATTACATTTATATAGCGAGTTAAAATGTTATAAAGATAGGTAATTAAAAATGTTTAATAATCAGCAATACTCCAAACGCGTTTTAATCGTTATTGTTTCCCTATAATGGTTAAAAATAGTTTTAAATGTAAAATAACTCCAGTAGCATAACAGCTTTAACCAATTTTGGCTGAGACCGCATTCGCCAATCCCGATGTGGAACAACATTGCGTGGAACATTGTGTGGAACAAATCTCGCCTAATGCTGGATATGTCTAATACTGTACAGTTTTAGAATTTAAATATTTTTTTTATAAGAAAGAACGAAAGGCAAAAATATATGTTGTGATATTTTTGACATGTTTATTTAAAAAGAAATCGTGTATTTTTAAACAATGTTCGTCGACCAGAAATTGTTAATTTTCCAGAAACTCTTTTTCCTACAATGGTCAAGCCGACCGAACGGTATAGTGGTTAGCGTGCTAGCTTCTAGACCGCGAGGTTGCGGGTTCGAGTCCCGTGTTAGGCATGGGTGTTTGTAAATGTATATTTGCTTGTCTAATGACGCATTCTAGCCTCGTGTTGCTGACGGTGCCAGATAATCTGAATACAACCAACCAACCTACAATGGTCAATATTGCTGTGCTACCAGGGAACATGGAAGAACACCTATCTATTTCAGCTATAGAAAGGTTTCAAACCAAAAATTGAAAATGAATGTTTCAATTGAGTGATATCTGTTATTTTAAGAAGTTTGGTTACTGGTGCAGTTTTAGGGTATTGTAATTATGGAAATAAATTCTGCGATTAGTATAGCAATTGAATACGCCTTTTGCTTTTAAAATGCCTTTGAAAATGTTGCTCATGTGCTTACATTTACTTAAGGAAATCAAACAATTATTTGCTTTTACTTATATTTACATTTCAATCACATCAATGAAATGAGCATGCTTAGTATTTAATATACTGTATCATAAGAAAATAAATTCGAGCATTAAATAAATTGGTTATGAAATCTAGACAATAAAAATTCTGTAATTCAGTTTGTTAACACTTAAGATAAAAAAATAAATAATAATAATATTCAATAGATATCTGTCCCAGTGCAAACGTATCTTGAAACATTCTTCGCACAATCTTCAATTACACTATAAAACTGGTTCCCTGTATTTAAATTTGATATGGATTTGTGTAACTTTTTGTTTCTGTTCTCTTATTTTCATTAATGTAAAAAACGACCAATTTAGCAGTATTTCTTACGATTAGTAAGAAATACCCCCTCCCCCCTGCCAAATTGGCAAAACGTTTGGAGATATAACATTATTCATTTGGTTATATGAAACAGAGAGAAAACGGTCGTTTATGGAAACACTCAAATGAAGATAACTCGAAGTTAAAGCCTTCCATTTTTCAATTTTTTTTTTATAGAATTTATCAAAATCGTTATAACCGTTCGTCACGTTTTCAATGGCATATACCTTATGCAAATGCATTAGTTTGATAAAACGTATAATTTTTTCAGACACTTTTATGAACTCAGTAAGTTCCATAACAAGTATAAATAAATAAATAAAATAAATAAATAAAATAAAATAAATAATAAAATAAAATAAAATAAAATAAATAAATAAATAAATAAATAAATAAATAAATAAATAAATAAATAAATAAATAAATAAATAAATAAATAAATAAATAAATAAATAAATAAATAAATAAATAAATAAATAAATAAATAAATAAATAAATAAATAAATAAATAAATAAATAAATAAATAAATAAATAAATAAATAAATAAATAAATAAATAAAATCCCCAATGCAATATTGCCATTATGTTACATAAATAGTAATTGAATAAAATAAAAAAGAGAGAAAAAAACACACACAACAAATAGTTCTATAATGAATAATTCCTACCGCACAAAACTGTGAAAGGCAATTATCAGAATTAAGGAATTGAGCGTTAATAAGACAACTAATTGCATGCGTTTTTGCAAACATAATTTATTAAGGTTAATGACACTTTGTTAATGGGAAATAATTCAATAGAATGCAGTCAAAAAGGAATAACTACAAAAAAAACTGTTATCATTATTGTTATATAAAAAGGAAATATATTGTGCAGATGACGTTTGAATTGGATAATTTATGTATTTACAATAGTTCAGAATGTTTTAATGATTTTTAGAGAATAATTAAAACTATCTTCTGTATTGACAGAGTGTGTAATAAGTACATGGGATAGTTTTGCAATTGATTTTTTGAGAAATAGTGTTGCATTAAAATTATTCATATATAACGTTAGCGATTTTCAGTTCTTTAACTTTCTGCCAGAATTTTAATCCTTGTATCTTTTTTTTTCTGCAAAACCTATGAGATTTATCATAACAACGTCACAGGCAACTGCTCTTCAAAATTTCGGAAGGGGAAAAAGAAAATATGGGTTTGTGATTGGATAGTTGAATTCTAATAATTTTTTTTCTATAATTGGTATTGTGATTGGTTTTAAGTAGGGTTGATGAAAATCCAATTATTAAAGGATCGTGCATAGAGTTTATTCTTTTGAAGTGAGTTTGGTAGTTTTATTACTTTCTTTATTCGTGCATTGAACTTTTAATTTTAAGTTTTCTATTCCAGTATATCATTATAAAAAATACCTATTTTATTTGATTATTTAAAAAAAATATTTTGATTATTTTCATTGTATTACTTTAACAATCACAATTTTAAATTAAACACATAAGTAAGTTTGTGCTATTCATATAATTACATCATATCCGAAATATGCAACATCAATTTTCAAACCAAATAAAATAAGTTTGAATTTTTTCCCTTAACAAGAAAACTGATTAGATAGATGAAAAATAGTTAAGGTTACAATTACGATTATTGATTATTTGATCATTTCTTTCTGGTTTTTACAACTTTATTTCATATATTAACGATTGCATATCAACTTAATAATATGTATAATGCTAAGGCATAATCTGTGTACCATTTCTAAATAACTAACAGACGGATACTTTTGAAATTTTTCCTGAATATTAGTTCAACCTTCTTTTTTAATCTGAAGTTAACATTATGTGAATATGTTTCATTGGTATTTTTTAAAAACAATCTCAAATGATGAAACACCAAAAATCTCTGAGAATCGTATTTTTTTAAGAGAAAATAACCTGATGTTTTTCAATTTATAAAACGATTTACTTTCTGGATTTAGATTTTTAAGATTTTTCTGGAAGAAAATAATACTATCGAACTCTGTGATTAGTTTCTACAAGAATTGTTTTAAAAACTTACCTTAAACACTCGACTACCCACAATTACATCAGTTGATTATGTTAAAGTGTCTAAAAATATTTTTTTTTTAATGTTTGCATACTTGAAAGTACGTATTTTAACTAATATTTAACAAAGTATTTATTATTTTTACTTTATTTTAAGCATCCACTTCATTCTAACCCTACAGTATTATTTATACCACACCTATAATTTTATTTTTACCAAAAGCGCCATGTATTAAAATTTTCGTACGTTGACTGAGGTAAATGCGAAGAACGATAGGCTTTTTTTTTTTCAAGGTTTAAACAAATTTTGATTACAAAATTATGATGAACCTTCTAGTTATATTTTTGTATTCAATAATATTTTTTGATGACAAAGTTATATCGAAAAAATAATTATTTTAATTATGTCAAGTATACATTTATTAGACACTGACGCACGTGTCACGGAAGGGTGCGAACGTTAGTGGGTGATTATAAGTATATATTTAATTTCCATTATTACTTCTCTTTTCGTGTTTTCCGGACTTAGCGAGATATGCATTAGATCTGGTTGGATCTTGCTAGCTTAGACCGACTCAAACTAGTTCCCGTCATGTCATTTGCGCATGTCCCTTTGGTATCCCTTAAAAACCGAAGATTCTGTTTAGCTTTGCACTTTGATTTCTTCTTTTCAACAGTCACTACGCTTCTGCCCTCCTCGTGTCTGAGAACAAACTCTTGTTACCAAGGAAACCGACTACTTAATGACTTGGACACGATTTACTCCTTAAGACGGTCTACGTCATCTACAATTCTGCAAAGCATTTTATATTTGACCTAGTTTAAATAATTATATTTCCACCAAGTCATTAAGTAAAACTAAAGCATAAATAGTAGGTTCATCATAACTTTACAATTCTAAACTGTTTGTCATTACAAAAAAATAACTAAAATATCCCATAAGTTCACCAGAAAATTGCAAACAAATTAAATGGTAAAATATTTAGTTCTTTTTAAACAGTTACGGTGTGCTTAGAGTTCACATTTTAGCTTTTTGAATTAAGAATTTTATCGTTGATTCTTAGAAATACGAATAAAAACTTTTAACTCATCGTATTACTCAAGAAAACTTAATTATAGTAAGCATATAAAAGCGAAATTTTATTTCCTTTCAGCTTAAATGAATTTAAGATTTCATTAGAGAATGCATAAGTAACTTAGTTTCGATTTGCAGCTGTTTTAAAATAAATTCGTAAAAATTATTTTACAGATTTCAGAATACTTATATAATTACCAGTCGAGTAACAGTTTTACTAAAAAAAAAAAGTTTTATAAATTATTATTCTTGAAAATATTAAATAAATTCCTTTCATTTTATAATTTAATTAAACTGGAATATTATTGTGGAAGCACAGAATTAAATGTTAAAGAGATAAAGCAAAGAATTGAAACCTCCTATAACCGTGGTTTTAAAATAAGCGTTCATTGAAAAAACATCAATTAAATTATATTTATTTTCAGTTACACCCCTCCCCACTCTCCCACGTTAAAAGCGAACTTCAAATGCGTAAAAAAACTTCTTTCAACATACAATTGCATACAACATTCCTTTGGAATTAGAGCTCTCAAATTGAATCATTCTTTTGTTCTTTTTCGAATGACGTAACTTGGCGGGTATTGAGTCGTAGAATACTCCAGGGAAAGTTGCATTTGCATGAGCAAACTTAAGATGGAGGGGGTGTTAAAAATAAAAGTTGTCACAGACTACAAATCCAGTGTAATTGGTTGTACGCTTTAAAATTAATTGCATTCTTATAGTTATCCGATCAAGCTGAAAGTTTCTCAATGAAATGATAGTATATCTTTTTGCGTGTTGATTAACTTTTCTTGCGGGAAACGTATATACTGTTTGGTTTTAAACAATACCTTAGTGTTTCTAATGAAATGTAACCATTTTCTATTTCCATTTACTCTTAGTATCTTATACGTAATGAAGAATAAATATTTATTCAACTAGTTGGGAAACTAATACTTTTTCAAACGAGGTAAAATACTTATTTGACGAGGGAAACAGCACGAGTTAAATATTTTGCCGAGTTTGAAAAAGTGATTTCCCACATATTTCATGTAATATTTTTTTTATAATCACGAGTAAAAAATAACTTTATAGCATTTATAAACTAAAGTTGTCATCTCCAGTCAATGAATCCCATCTATAAATATAATTTCAATAACAACGAGCAAAAAAGTTAACCTTATTTAAGGGAAGTTGGTACTTTCTCTACCTGTAATGTTAATTTAGCATATTTCATGTAACTTTTTCTCAGAAAGTATTTTACATAGAAGTCTAATTATTTTTCAGTGCATTTAGAAGACCCTTTGTTATTCTACAGAAGTTAGCTTTTGATTGTGATTCATTTGCTTTTTTTTTAAAAATATGTTTTCGTGAAAATCACCAAAATTTGTTAAAAATCACAAACTATTTTTGTCGAAAAAGCCAAAACAAAAAATAATTTTAAAATATCAACAAAATCTCACTTCAGTACAAACAGATACATAAAAGGAATATATGGTAAAAATTTCAGGAAGATGGTTTGCGCAGTTTCTGAGAAAAAGGTACATGAATAATGAAAAATGTAGTTTTGAGAAAAAAGTATTTTAAAGAAAAATTTACTTATACTAATAGTTGCCAATTTTGTCTTCAAAAAATTATTAAAAATACTTCTAGTTGAGGTATTATTACAAATAAGGTATCCTTTTAAAGGGAAGAATTTAAATTTTGATAAACAATAACAAACTCACAATCGATTTTTTTATAAATTTTTGGGTATCAACTCCCCTTAATCTTTTTTAATCAGAAATCGTGGCGCAAGTAGCACTTTACCGCGAGGAGTGGGGGAAAGTGGTGTTAAAAAGTACTTTCTCGCCTCCTCATGTTCACATTTTATATAGTCTTGATATAGAAATCGCATATTTTCATAAGAAATTTATTGACTTGAGTTGCCAGTATTAGTTTATATATGGATTGAAGACATTTTTTTTTGCAAGTGATTATAAAAATAAAAAAAAAAAAATACTGTAGGCAACATGTGAGAAATCACTTTTTCAAACTCAGTAAATTATTTAACTCGTGCCAGTGCACTCGTCAAATAAGCAGTTTACTTCGTGTGAGAAAGTATTACTTTCTCAACAAGTTGCTAAATAACTATTCTATAGCAAAACTATATAAAATCTAATCACGAGGCTTACGGGAAAGTACTTTTTCACACTAGTGAGGGAAAGTTGCTTTTTGCACTTGTAAAAAAAAAGTGTCGTATTGGGTCATTTTGTATTGGGGTTGTGTTTTTCTGGGATATTCAATTTTTGGAAAGTCATCAGACCGGGGAAAAAAAGGGAAAAGGATAAAAATGCCAATATTTTTATTGTAATTTAACCACTTTCTAATTTATTTTACTTTTAATTACCTAATATATAATATAGGTATAAGAAAGTATTGCATTGTGTCAAAAATCTATCTTGGGTTTTTGGTGATATTCAAGTTTTGGAATGTCTACAGGCCAAAGGTGGATATTGGAAAATGAGAAAAGCTGAACTATTTTTATTAAACTGTGACTGTTTAAACTCTTCGTACTTTTAATAACTAATATGTAATATAGGATTACAAAAATATTGCAATGGATCAAAAATTTATGTTGGATTTTTCTAGGATATCCAAGTTTTAGAATGTTCACAGGACAAAAAAGTGGATTATTCTAAAAAATTCCAAAATTGATTATTCTTAAAAATTCAACTTGAGGTAAAAGTCAAATAGCATCCATGAAACGTTGTAATAGGATTTTCACAAAATCGCGCTAACTCCAAAGGTACTTTTGTCAAGTTGCATGAACGAAAATAAATAAAAAGATGCATGCAGATTTAATCAACTTCACTTTATACTATTATAAATATGTTTAATGTTGGTTTTCATACTGCACTAAACTCATAAAAAGGATTCTTGAACAAACATCTGCTTAATTGGGATTAATTTTCTCTGCCAAATCTTCGAATTGGCAACAGCTATTATCGCCAAATATTTCTTCCAATTTGGCGAGATTTGTCAAAATTATTATTTCCAAAAAATTGCCAGACTGCCAGCTTTTTCTATTTTTAACAAAATGGATATGCAAAGTTATTGTTACGTAAATCCATTTTTAATTTAAAAGTAGTAACCAGCGTTATGGAGCAATTCACACACCGCTAGCTAATAAGTAAGACATTTTCAGTTGTTTTTTTACATTATTAACAAAAATTTATTTCTATGAATCTTAAAGTTGTAAAATGTAATTTTTTTTCAACAAAGGCATTGTGAGGAAACTTTTAATACTCCTGACAGAAAACGAATTAAATTATTTTTTCAAGTGAATCATTTTTTGCAAGAAATGATAAACACGTTGTCTTTTCATGTAGAACTATTAATAATTGGATTGATAATTGTCAAACAAAGATAGGCACGAAGCCATATTAATGTTAAAGCCAGTATATGGAATATTGAGTTTCCGAGTGTCGAAGGAGGAATACCTTCTGGGAGGTCTTTCCAAGAGAAACTGTCCTGTATTGCTTCTAGTCGAAAGAAAGATAATCTAGAGATTTTTTAAGAAAGCGGCATTTTTGACTTACGCTGCATAAATGAAAGCACAGAGTTTTTTTTATATTTTTAAATGAATATTTAGATTTCAAAGGAGAGATTATAAATAACATAAAACTCTTTCTCTTATCTCAGTTTTAAATATTTGTAGACATGCAGTCTACAAATATTTTAAACATTGATAATAAAAAAATTGAAATACTCAATTGAAATTTTTAACTTATTCCCTACGCACTTTACAGTATAAAAAGAGTATAATAAATAACCTTACGAAGGGATTTACCAGACAAAAATGTAATTTGTTATTAGTTTCCTTCTAAAAAGCACAAAAATATTTCTTTGAATAAGAGTACTGATTGAACACTGCTAAGCAATTTCAATACACAAATATGTTTTAGTGCGTGCATTTCTACTCTATATAAGAACTGACGTTATTTTAAAACATAGAAATGTAAGGATTAAATTATTATTTTTTTATTGAATAATCTTATACACATATGAAAGAAAAGATTGATATTAAATTACTTTTTACTAATAGCATTTATTTATAATCAAATAAATTTAAGCAATTAAAGTGACATATTTTTATACTAATTAATCCAGATTTAATTATTATCATTTTGGGAACTCAAATTACGTTTTATTATTCCATTTGAAATAAAATTAATATTTAGCTTTAAATGAATAAAACGTTATAATTTTACTAATAATGGTATTTATTTTCATGAAATCAATACTGTCCAATTAAAAAAATCATTTTGTTACGTTACAATCATAATTAAAATCTCATTGATTCAAAATCAATAATAAAAAAAATCTGCTTGAAGACGGCATTTTTAATTGGATATCTTCCTCTCAAAAATAATTATTTTTGGTCACTATTTAAATAGTGGCTTTATTTCATTACATATATTTCATATTTAATTAATAATAGCATCGGAAGGAAAAAAAGTATAGAATCAATAAATTTTATCTCCCTTTGGTATTTTTAAAATTGAAATACCTTCTTCAAATATTTTAATTTATTTCAAACTATTTTGATTTTAAATTTGCCTCTAATTTAAGAAGAACAAAATATAGCATTTTAATTTTATTATATGCTCTGATAGAAAAGTTTATCATGTGTATATCTCAACAACTAATTATTTTTTACATACAGTGAGTAGTTTCAAACCCCTTGAAATGATTAATAAGTTAGAAAAATTTTACGAAATTAACTTTAATAACTAATTAAGTTTAGTAAAAATCATAAACTTTTTCTTAACGGTGAGAGTTTCATTGCATTATAGAGCATAATGCGGAATTTAGATGATCAATGAATTGTAAAGCCGAATTTTAACTATACAGTAAAGACTAAAATTAAATTTACTAAAATAATTTTCTTCTCTTAAACTCGCAATTGTCACTAATTTTTTTTTTTTTTTATTTCAACTGATTTCTTTCTACTTTTCTAATCATTTAGACATTATAGCGTAAACAACCAGACATTAAGTATTTATAAGTAAATAAAGAATACACAAATAATTTAACATTTACATTAAAGGTGCTGGCTGACTGAAGAATACTGTTCTTTTCAATTTTAGTTTGATTCACGAGATCTGATTAATAAATAATTAATAACTTTCAAATTTGAAATCTTTCTATTTTATTATAGAGTGCAAGAATAAAGCAATTTTATTTTTAAAATTTTAGCAATGGATTTAAGCATTTTAGAAAGTTGAAAGGCAATTTAAAGTGGGGAGTTTTGTAGAATTCTCAAGTAATTCCAGCTCAAATACTTTATAGATCTCAGCGTATGTATGCTTCACGGATGTTTTGAATGTATGTTGAATATGCTTCAAAGGAATTCTTTAAGCTATTTTATGTCACTTAGTAATCACAATACAGCGTGTCTTCATAATTATGTGTAAGATTAACAATTATAATTTTTATAGTTAATATAACATCTGTAGCGTTATTAAACTATTAAACTTACTATTAAATAGAATATATAAATTGTAGGTGTCTTTAAGGAGTCTAAGTACAGTTTTGGGAAATCGAAGAATATACATTTAAAGTAGAGGTCGGTGATATATCGATACAACGATATTTTTAACTATATATTTTTTTTTTAAATATCGATACAAATCACCGATATATCATTATTTTCAAACATTTTTAGTTTTTTTTATGATTGTTTTGTAGTTCTATGTGTTTTTTCGATTTTCTTTATTCTCTTTTCAAAAACTTCAAAACTAAAGTTTGGACTTGGCTGAGAGACAGTTAAAATGGCACCATAACAAAAAAGAAAACGTGCTGTATTAGAAAGATAAGATAATTTATTAGTAGTCATTAACATAGCGCCGTTTCTGTTGCCAGCGTGTGCCTGGAATTTGCATCTAATTTTAAATATTAAAAACATCTCTATCAGCAAAATATGCGATAAACTACTTTTCAAAATTTCTTTTATAAAAATAAATGTGAATTTATGCATTGACATCCAAATGTATTTTATATATTCTGATTGGTATTATAATTTATTTATTAAAACAATTTTTATAATTTATTTATTAAAGCAATTTTTATAATTTATTTATCAAACAATTTTTATAATTTATTTATCAAACAATTTTTATAATTTATTTATCAAAACAATTTTTATAATTTATTTATTAAAACAATTTTTATAGTTTATTTACTAAAACAGTTTTTATAATTTATTTATTAAAACAATTTTGGTATGAATTCCTAAAAAGTAGAAATGTGCCCCGAAAAAATCTGAAAAAAAAAAAATCACTTTCGATATATCGATATTTTATCGAAATTTTTTTCTCTGCAACGATACAGTATCTATATTTATTTTGATCGATATTTCCAACCTCTAATTTAAAGTTATTGAAATTCCATAGATTATTTTACAGTATTATCCTAAAGAGAAAATAAGAATTTAAACTTAAAGAACATATTACTAGTGTTGCAATATAAAAATTTAATGGACAGCTTGATTTTATTTAAACTCTTGAGTAAGATTATATGAATTTTTTTTTTTTTTTTTTTTCAATTTAATATTATGAAAATATAAGTCTCGTTTTTTTAATGTAAGATAAAGTTATATGTTTATTTTTCTTACAGAAGTGTATTAGTACTATGTGAAACAACGATATTTAACATAAATACATCAATTCTCGACATCTTCTCAAAGTTTATTTATTATTTAATTAAAATCATACTTAATAAATGAATATTATATTTAATAAAGTTTTATTATGAGGAACATCCTATAATTATCCTCCTAAAAATATAAATTCTTTTGATGAGAAATCACTATGAAATCTTACCATCTTAATTATATTGTATTAAAAACAAGGAAATTATTAAAAGTAAAAATATTTTCTATAAAATTCGTAAGTTATATTGCTTATATAGACTTAATAAGGTCATATAGTGATAATCCTGATTAAAACCTAATCAGCACTTAAATAAAATATTTAAGTTTTAAAAAATAGTATTTTTGTAATTTTCATAAAATATATAATAAATTTCTTAAAAGTTCATTTTATCTATCTTAAAAATATATAATACATATAATATACTCCTTTTATAAAAGATTTTCTAGGGCAAAATTTTAAATGACAACCAATTGTAAAATACAAGAAAAGAGTACTTTTATAACTATCTTCAATAGAGTCTTTCTTCGTGAAATTAAATTTTTTGCACTTACAAAAGAAAAAATATATTAGCTTCAAAACTTTAATTGTTTACATTATAAATTGCGAACTTTTAAAATTGTATCATAAAATACTAATGAGCAATTAAATCGTGATTTTTCTTCTAACAAAACTAAAATTTAATTTATATTCTTAGATTGAAAATTTGTATTAAAAGTTGTTCTTTTCTTTTCAGATTATGTTTTTATGGAGTTCACTATATATTCAGAATCCAGTTCAAGTAAATCAATACTTAAGTGAATATATTCCTGAAGAATCACTGATAAAATGAAGCTGAGTAATGAACTTAATGACAGATAATATTGATATTACCAAATACGAAAAATAAAAGTTAATTAGTATTTTAATTATAAAAAAGAAGTCAAATGTCTTGGTACTTACTTTTATTGACGATATTATCAACAATAAAAAAATAGACAAAGTAATTTCGATTTTAATAATCTTATGAATGTTCATTAAATGAGATAAAAGGACAAGCAATTAAAAATAAGGAGCGCCTACACTGAACTAATATCCATTTGTCCTCTAAAATAATAATTAAAAAAAATCATAAATCTTATAACTTTTCTGAAATTATACTAATTAGTAAAAATCATTCCTAGATACGAAAAAAAAAAAAAACTAGTCAAGAATTTGGTTACATTTTAATTGCAAGTTTGATAAAAGTATTTATCTAAGCACATTAATAATTTTGTAAATTGTAATTAAAATAAATACTTAAACTAAGTTGAAATTTAGTTTATAATTATTCGTTTTTTTTTGTTTGTTTTTTTTTAAATTTTTTTGAAGTTTTTAATTACTTTGTAAAATTATGGATATGAATTAACGATTATGTTGGAAAGAAAAAGTAAAATTAACCTGTCTGCATGCAGATAGATAGTGATTTGAAGATACATAATTATTCAATGGATTAAGTGTCATGAATAAATAAATAACAATGACTACAATTAACGTTATAAAATTGTAATTTTTGACAAATTAACATATATTCATGCAACTAACTTAGTTTTTTCCAGTTGAATTTTACAATGAAATAATTGATAACAATGTTTCACTTGCTTAAATGAATATTTAATTACAAAAATCTTAAACCAAAAACACATTAACAAAATAAGTTCAGCGATTTAAATTGAAAGAAAGTCAACTAAATAACTATTTTATAAAAAAAAAAAAAAAAAAAAAAAACGCAAGTTGTGTTGATTAAGTGTAAATTGTTGTAGAAAATTAAAATTATGAATAACTGACTGAACATGAACACAAATTTAAGATAGATTTTAACAAATAATAAATTATTAATGGGTAGCAAGTGGCAGAACAAAATTGTATCCTTCGGGAATCAGAAAAGAGCATGACTTTAAACAGGATACTCCTAATGAATTGCCCTAACCAATGTACCTAGATTTCTCATGAAACTAATACATGTGATTGAACATCACTGTACAAGAGCATAGCTTTCTAATCGCTAGAACAAATTGCCACACAAGCACAACAAAAACGTACAAACGCATAACGGATACAAAAGCCATATACGATGACGGCCTATAAGTGATCCAATTAATTGGTTAGGTTATAACTAGAACAAATACAAGTTGCGGTCCACCATTACACTATTTATTCAATATAAAATAACATAACCTGTATAGGAAAAGACGAAATAATACCATATCCCCCAATCAGATTGTCAATACACAGATCATCCCATCAACCGACGATGTACGACGACGGCGACTTCACCTCAGCAATCCCTACAGAACTAAACCACCACCAACCAGCAGCAACAGTTGGCCCTAGGGACAATTCCATCCCTACCAACTCCAGCGTCCTGTGCTCCAACGAGTATTGTGTTCCTGATGAGGACTACATAGACATGATCGAGGCTTACATCTTCCCCAGCACTTACGAGTGGGTGCTGATTTCGCTGCACCTTACCGTGTTCTTCGTGGGGTTGGTCGGGAACGCGCTCGTCTGCATCTCGGTCTACAGGAACCACTCAATGCGGACTGTGACAAACTATTTCATTGTGAACTTGGCAGTGGCCGATTTTCTGGTGATACTCTTCTGCCTGCCGCCGTCTGTGCTGTGGGATGTGACTGAGACGTGGTTTTTCGGGAGCCTTATGTGCAAGCTGGTGCTGTATCTACAGGTGAGTAGGATATGGCATTCTTACTTTATATTAATTTCCTTCACGATACCATTGTAGAACGTAGAAGACAAAAATTCCATATGGCCAAACCATATGTTAAAGAAAAATACAAGTTGCGCTCAGTGAAAGATAGCAAAGCAAACTATCAAAGAATTAAGGGTGCTGTCCACTTTGGATGCATGAAAAAAAAACACTTTTTTTTTTTTTTTAATTTTTTTTTTTTTTTTCTGATATGAAATTCAGAATGTTTATTGATATGAAACTTGTTGGGCTTAACAAAAACATTCGTAAATAACTAAAAAAAATAAAATTAGTGATTTTAGCCACTTTTTTAGCGTGAAAATGTCACGTAAACAGGAGTCTTCAAAAAGTAGGTAGATGTGAGCTGTTAAAAAAATCTGAACAACGGCCAGTCTGAAAAAAAAAAAAAAAAAAAATGAATGATTCTAGGTTTAGTGTGACACTGACTATATCCCGTACCTCTAATACTAATTTATATCCACAAATAACAATATGGCGGACAAAAAAATTTAAAATGTTTTTTTTTTTTTACATGTTTAAAAAAAAAAGAAATTAAATTTAAATTTTGCAGTAAAAATGATACGGGATATAGTGATAAGTGTACAGAATATGTGGTTAAAATTCCATAAGGACCAGTTCAGCAGTTTCTGAGATTTTTTCAACAGCGCACACTTACCTCCTGTTTACCTGGTATTTTCACACTAAAAAAATGGTTAAAATAAATATTTGTTTTTCGAATGTTTTTGTTAAGCCTCAATAAACATAACGGTATTCTTAAAAAATAAAATAAAAATAATAATAATAATAATAATAATAATAAAAATAGCGTTTTTTTCGTACATCCAAAGTAGACGGAGCCCTTAAGTAGTTTTGATGTTTTTTAGTTTTGGTTGACGAGCAGAAGTTCAAGTTGGTTCCAACTACATAAATAATTTGCTTATTACAGCAAATATATGGTAAGTTATATACTATGGTAAGCTCGGTTCTTCAACTAACTAAAGTAACTGTCGCCAGTGTTAACCCCGTTGTTTATGACTGTCACTTATACAGATACATTGCGTTGAACCTCACAGCTTCAGAACTTAGTACGTACAAGATGTAAATGAAATATTTTCGTTGAATATGTAAGGAAGTTTTGTCTGTTAGGCATCAAATGGATTATTATTATAATATTTTATCAATTAATTTTAACGTTCATAAAGTTCACTTTAGTCCTATTGTGTTTTTATATTTTATGAGGAATAGAATGAGAAGATAAACTTGGATCCTCGGGATAAATTAAAGACGTTTTGCAAGCCACATTCAATATACTACTCAATGTATGCTTTGTGTAGGAACAATCTGTCAAATTGCCTGCTTTTGGAAAATTAGAGAAAAGAACTTCCACGTCAATTTCAACGTGAAATCCGATCCACTTTTACCTGTCTTAAAAAAAGATCTTATTTAGAAATAATACTGGTGTTTGATAATGAATATGAAGCTACACAATTAGTGTCAAACTATTCTATTTAAAAAAAAAAAAATAGAACAGTTACACACTAATCCATTCCTTTCACATAAGTAATGTACTTCCAAAAGCAATTAGAAAATGCTTGTTTTGATTAGTATAAGTAAGACTATTTTTTAGTTAGGAGTATTTTAAGTATAACTTATATTCAAAATACTATTTATATTCAAAGAATCTACAGAATATTAAATTTTATCCACATTCGAAACACACCAATCGTTAAAATATTACATAGTTGATTGTTTTCAGCATTTTATTCAAGATTTTCTCTTTAACTGCAAATAATTACTAACTGTCATTTAGAATAAAGTTCAAAAAAAAAAAAAAAAAATTAACTTCCTTGGTGTAAAACATACGATTTTACTGTTACTCGCTTTTAAAATTGAATTAAAATTTCATTGCAAAAAGGGTTTTTTCCCCAAATAACCGAGGGACTGAGAAGCAAAGGGGTCTAAGGAACTTTTCTTAACTTGTGAGAAAATACACTTTAAAATTTATTATTTATATTAAATTTTATGAGAACTAGTAATATCTTCATTCTAGAGGATAGTATTTGACCAACAAATAATTTCCAGACAAATTTCATTTAAATAAGAAACTTTAAGGGGACAAGGTATTTAAATAATGACGAAAATGTCAATTTTTCAATTTTTATCCCATAATGAGGAGAATATCTTTCTGAATAGCTGTGCTTGTACTTGTACCTTTGATAGATAAAAAGTTATATTGTATTTTCTAAACCTTCTCACACTATCAAAGCTGAAAAAGACATCTTTAACACTGTTTTACTTAGTTCGTTATTTTTCAGCTTGAGTGTTTTTTAAATCCCTAAGGCTTTTTTCTAAATTTAGTTAGGTTTAGGAAATTTTTAGAGCGTATTTATACATATCTGGTAAAAAAAAGTTAATATGGAATAAGGTGTGCTATGTTTAGTTTTTTTTTTTTTTTTTTTTTAAATGAAAAATTTGAAAATTTGAAAAAAAAAACGTCGTTTTTCTTTTGTTTTTAGTGTAAAAACATATAAAAACTTTTCCATAGCTTGCATCTTCAAATCCATACTAACTATTGTTAACAATTATAATGCGAATATATTGTAAAAATTTCATGGAAAAATACTTAAAATTGTGGAAGGAGTAGCATTTCGAAAAAGTTTGAAATTTTTTTTAAAAATTGAATTAATAAAAAATTATTAATTCAAAATATTTTTGTAGCTTAAATTATGTTTACTTACCATGAACACAATGTAAAATTACTACAGTTTAAATTTTAGTGGTGCAATTTCGGAAAATAATTTTTTGGGTACCATATCCCCTTAAAGTGTATTTTCTCAAAAGTTAAGAAAAGTCACTTGCACCCCTTTGCTTCTCACGCCCTCAATTAAAACATTAAAGGCGAAAGTGTTTTGTTTTTTTCTCAATAAACTTCAATTCTGTTAGGATCTTGGCTCAGAAGATCTTGTATGCAATCCGTTGCTTTGCATTTCAGTTACAAGATGGATTATCTCTGTTGTTTTTCTGCATTTTTTGTAGGAAAGATAAATTTGGAACGTTGATGATAATGGAGAGAGGAGGAGAGGGGGGGGGGGGCGTTGATTTCCAAATTGTTTCTACATAAATACCTAACCTACGAAGTTACTTGATGACCAGGAAGGCAAACTTGTTCATTGTATTATATTGCTCAGTCACGTTCGCACCTGTTGCGTTCTTTTTTGCATTTCAATATGTAACCACCAGACAGAGATTTTTGTGCGTTGGTACTAATATATACATGAAAAACTGTTCTTTAAGATCTGATATTATTTTCTAACGATTGCATTTAAAAAATATTAGGATTACTTTCAGTCCATCATGTATTGAGAATCCAACCATATTGTGAAATTTTTTAAACAAACTTCTTTAAGCCTAAACTACAAGTATATCATTTTGAAGGTCTTGATAAAATTAGTAGCATTGCATAAAATTCGTCCAAAAGAGCTTTAAAATTTGACTTGTAGAATAGTTTGGGAAGTTCGCACTTTGCCTTCAAATAGAGAAATCATATTAGAACTGGAATGTTAATTGCAAAGTTTTCTACCGAGTTTGTCACCAAACTCGCCAACTTGGTGACATTTTCATTTAGAAACATACTATAAATTAGTTGCATTTTTTTTCTTCGATCATATGTCTACCTTTACCGTGAATGGGGTATTTTTCGTCATTAAAGATCATCAAATTGTGCTTCATTGGTATATGAACCTTACGTACCTTAATAGAAACGTTTGAAGAAGGTGACTTTTAGTGACACTAACGGTCATAATCCAAATTGTTCACATCAGAATCTGTCTCACCATTTCGTTTCTCAATTAATGAATTTAGATTTGTGAAAAACCTTTCGTGAACATTAAAAACAGGGCAAAGAAAGAACAAGCACAAATTAAAATTAATGATAATTTTGTAGTATCTGATGCGTTAGTCGTTCAAGTCACAGTTTCTAGTATCAGTAGTTTTTTTAAATTCTCACTCATAGACTTTTGGGACCCCGATTCGTAAGCGAGAAGCTCGTAGAATGAAGTAGATTCCAGTAGAACTTAAATTTCCTGTGACTTTTCTTTTTAAAACTAGTCAATCATAAATTTGTACAAAAAAAAATCCCAATAACCACCTGTTCGTCTTGCAACCAGAAGATACAGTTAGTTTCAAACAAATTTTCAGGAAATTGGACTGTTTTACAACCACAAATTATAACAGTTTCTTTAGATTTTAATAATTTAGATTTTAAAAAACAATATCTGAAAAGAAACAATATATAAAGTTAAATTACAGACCTTTCTTAAACTTAAATAAAAAACAAACATAAAATTTGGAGTTGGTGATGCTTAACTTTGGTTGTTTACTTTTAAGTTTGTCTTTGTAAATTCAAGGAACAAGTTAAAATAAGAAGTATAAAATAATACAGCAATGAGATTGCTGTGAAAATTGGCTCTTTTTTGTATATTAATATTAATTAACCTTATAAAGACCATGATTATTTATATGCAATTTCATTTATCAATAATTTATCATGAATTTAACCGACACATTTATTGTTTCTCTCTATGTTTAAAAAAAAATGTGTAAAATTTTTTTAGATAATACAAATTCATAGAAAGTTGGGTAATTTAAAATTGTAATTTTTCATAATTATAGTTTTGAGAGAGGTCAAAAAATTTTTATTAGAGGAACTAAACAGCAATAGAACCTCTAAACAATTTTTTAGTAAAACTATCATAAAATGTACGAACAAATATGTCTTTAATTTAATTTCAGTGTGGCCATGTTTAATTATATTATGGGATTTAATTAAAATAAATAACTATTCTTAACTTGTACTATTTTTCAATTTTCATAAAAATAGATAAATGAGATGACACTAAAATTCAAAAATATTAATTTTAATATCTTTAGAAGTTTTTTTACCCTTACTGTAGTCGCTTAAAGTAATTTTTAATTACACAATATTATTCATTAAAAAATCATAATTCTTGAAGGAATAGCTTTGTCAGCGCCTGTTTAATTTTCTCTTCTAACTTAAATGTTCGTAATTAAAGATTACGAAGTCCTTACTGTTTGATACTAAAAGCTCCATAAGTTTAACTCAAGAAGAGGTTCAAAATGTAACTATATAGTTACATGTTACATTTTTTTTTTTAACATTTTTTTTTTTTTTTGTGCTGGGATTCGGATATTATTTTTTTTTGGATAGAATTTAGGTTATTTTAAATGCAAAGAGTAGTTCCTCATTGTTCGTAAAAGAATACATTTTACTTTTATGGCGCCTTTAATGCAATTAACTCATGGATGGATTAGATTGAAAGCACTAGATAAAATTCTGTAAACGCTTTTAAAAACAAAATGTTAAAAAGTTCTTTTGAACAGAATACATTTCCAATAGGAATGTAGAATTTTTACTTTACATTTTTAGATTGAAAGCAATATTTTTAAAACGCGATCAGTTATAATCCAAATAAAGTCTTTTTAAGAAGAAATATCTCCAAGTGATATTTGATGATAGAATTTAAGTAATACAATAGAACAATAATAAGTCATTTAGTAATGAAAAAAATTGAGTTTAGGTATACAGCAATATTAAATTCTGAGAACTTTAACAGGCATTTTTTTTTTTTAACTTACCTAATAGCAGATACATAAATGAGATTTAATACCCATTACTAAGAGTAGGCTTTTAAATGATAATTGCACGACAATGATTATTCTCCATTTAAATATGTAAATTTTTGGCTAATACGTTCAAGAAATTGAAACATAGAAAAACAAGGTACAATTTAAAATGGTTTTAAGAATTAATGTTTAGTTTTTACTAAAATGTTACAAATGCATTTTTGAATTCAACACTATGTATCTTTTCTTTATTAGCATAATGGCGTAAAGAAAACATGGAAATTTATATGGTTCTTTAAAAATAACCGGAAAATATCAACAACGTATTTTTATTATGACGTTTAAAATTCCATAGCTACAAAATGCATCTGAATAGTTTTATCATAAGTTACAAAACTTATTTCTATGCTGGATATTTTATTAGGGAAGAACATATATTAAATAATTAAAGTATATTTTTAAAAATGTTCAATGAACAATATAAATAGCTTTATTTTGAGAGGAGATTCATTGTTTAGTAGTACTAGATAAAATGATGGTTATAATTAATAATATCAAACCTTTAAAATGTATTCTAAATCAACTGAAATGATATATAAGGCATTTTTAAAATTCACTTTTCAGAAGTGTGATACAAATAAACTCATAGATGACCTTTTTAGAAATAATTTGTAGAAAATTTGTAACGCAGAGCTGTAGAAATTTTTAAACGAGACAAAATTAAACATATTTATCACAAGACTATCTGAACAAAAAATGTGGCCAGCATTGGATTTTTTTAAATCTGCAGCATTTTAATAAAAGTGTCTTTCTTGTATTCATATGGTCAGTTCTCTGTAGTAGGTACTGTACATTTTCGATCTTATTTTTACTCGTAAATAAATTATAATTTTAAAATTAAGTTTTTGTTTTATATAAAATTAGGTTTTTTTTTTTTTTTTTTTTTTTTTTTTTTTAAATATTTTTTCTATATATATATATATATATATATATATATATATATATATATATATATATATATATATATATATATATATATATATATATATATATATATATATATATATATATATATATATATATATATATATATATATATATATATATATATATATATATATATACGCAGTTACATGGAAAAATAATTATTTTAGCTAAGTCAAATATGTATCTTGTTACACAGAAGCACGGGACACGTCCGTGTTCCATTCAGTGGTTGGCTTATAGATGTGTATTTGATCTACAGTCCGGGAGGACTTCCCCATCGAACATCATTCTGAATTTTTTATAGAAATTGTAGAAAAGTGAGTAGATTAGGAATCCACTGGTCTGACGTGGCAAAAATGGCCAAAACTGATCAAAAATCTACTTGGAATGAGTTGAGCTAAAATCCGACTGCCCAATATGTCATAGTCATAACTTGCCAAAAAGATAACAAACTTTTTCGTCTGGCAACCCACTGCATTTTGATTTCCAATGAGAAAAAGCGCAAACGGTTTCTGATTTCTGACTCGGAAAACTTGCATCTTTTAAAAGTAAGCCAAATTGGCGACATCAGTTACATCATCAGTGACGTAATGTTTATTGCCAATTTGGCTCATTTGTGAAAGGTGCAAGTAAGCCATAGCCACACATCCGAATCTTCTGCAACCTTCTTAATTGAAAATTAAAAAGTGAGGGTTACCAAATAGAAAAAAATGCTCCTTATTTGGCAAGTTATGGCGCATTTGGCAATTGGATTTAGTTCAACTTATTAAAAGTCAATTTTTGACCGGTTTCTGCCATTTATGCCACGGTAGACCAGTGGATTCGTAATCTACTCACTTTTCGCTAATTTCTATAAAAAATTCAGAATGATGTTCGACGGGGTCCAAAAATTGCAGTCGCCTCTTAATCTACTAATTAAAATAATTATTTTTCCGCTTAATTTTGCACAAACTAACGTTATATAACATGAAAACATAACTATTAGATTCATTATAATTGTAAAATTATAATCCATTTACAGGAAGAAAGTAGATTGAAAATATACAGTGTGTCATCCAGAGAATTGCCCATAACATGTTTTTCTTAAAGACAAACATATAAGTCGTGATCATTTAACCCCCCCCCCCCCCATTTGCTATAAATAATCCAGAATTTGGACAACACAGCACTTAATCTCCAAAATGCGTATTCTACGAAATACTTTTTACATTGTACTCGTACAATAAAATACTTCTTGAAGCGAAAAAATTCTTTCGTGATATGTTCGAAAGATTAAAAAGAACCCAAGGAAATTGATACTTTTGAAGTTCGAGAGCAACCGTTTAAATAGAGTTCTTTCAAAGAAACAGCTGAATTGGCAAACATGTTTTGAATAGCTAGCTAAAAAGTTACGCGTAGAATTATAAGCAGAAGAAAATCTTTTTTTTTTTATTTTTTTTATTAATAAACTACAAAACCATAGAAAGATTTTTTACAAATATATTATAATATTTAGTAAATGTTCTGTTTTTAAAATTCACTTTTCTCTACTTTTTTTTCTTTCTTTTCTTTTCTTTTTCTACTTAAACAATTTTCTTTTAGGAACTTTTTAAGATCCTCTTTAAGATTTTTAGCTATAAGCCTTTGATAATTTATTGAAATATTTAACTTAAAAAGAGTCCATGCAATTATAAAATTCTATTTATATAAAAAAAAATACTCACTAAACAAAGTTTTTAGTATAAATCCTTTATATACATTGCCAACTTTTATGAGTAATTTAAGCTTACATAAGTGATTTTGAGCTCAAATCGAGTTTTACAGTGTTTGACCACTATGAAGAAAGCATCAATTTCATCTTATCAAACAAATTCCCCTCCTTTCTTTTGTCCTTAAAAACTTGATAAAATGCATTGTTATTGACTGTCAATCTATCTGTCAAGTTTCCTCTCGACTGGATGACGGTAAATGGATTTATTTGACCTTCGACGGTTTTCTTCACCACAAACAAACGCACAAACACAATTTTAAAAATCAATTTCGATAATCTTCAAAAACATTAAAAAAATTTTAATATAAATAATTTATTATAATAAAAAAAAAAAAATTCCAACTTCAATACAAATACTTAAAAGTAAGTGTAACTATTTATGTCAATCAAAGTAAAGGTTCTATTAGTGCACTCAATGACCTCTTATTGTTAACAATAACTGCTAACTAAGTCCTGAACCAACAGCTTAACAGGGATTTCGAAGTATAACGAGCATCCATGGTTAACCCAGGATTCGAACCCGGCACCTTTAGAATGGAGATTTCAGAGCACTAATAACACAGCCATCAGGTGGTATCTAGTAAAAATAGAACATTTTCCGTTCATTTTCCCATTAGAAATGCAAACCAATTTTAATATAATGTACAACTTCTAAATTAATCACACTCCAAATTGAATTCTGATGAACGAGCGTTTAGCCAGACATTTAATCGAAATATATCGTTTTTAATCAAACTTTGCGCACCTGACCGTGAAAGTTTATCAATGAAATTTCTCTGAATGACCGATGAAGATTGATCTATGTGCTCCGTGACATAGCTAAGGACCTTTCTCTGATTCATATTGTTCTAAAAAGAAACCCTTCTCCTAAAAGACGTTATCCCGATTCACTAGAACAATCAAAAGAGAAATAAATCACGTCTATCCGAGCCCAGAAAGAGACCAGTTACGCCAAAATGTGGTCAAATGCAGGAAATGATTAATGATAGTTCCATGCAGTTCCAGTCTTTTGGAAAGAATCCTCGAGGTCCTTTGCCTCATCCACTTCAGGAACAGTGAAGAAGAAAAAAGTCGATAGTCCATTGAAACTAAAGAGTGGTTTGAAACTTTGTATCTTTTGGATGCGAATGCTGGAGTTTCGTTTGTTATGTAAGAAGAATACTGTTGTCCTGATCCAGTAAGTGGTTCCTTGAAATTTAAAGATTTTTTTATTTTAAGACTATGGAATTATCAGTTTTGGGGCCTAGCTTAAAAGCCTGGCTTTTGTGGTTAATTCAGGTAGTTGTAAATATCAGGTAATTATAAATTAAAAATATGTAGTACTAAAGTTAGACAGTCCAAATGAAATAATTATGGTTGTAATTTATTTATTTTTTTCATTTAATTAATCAGTTTCGCGGTTTGTATTATGAACCAACAGTAAAAGTTGAATATGCATTGAAATTTTGAAGTTGTAAAATAAAAATATTCAAATATTTAAAACTAACAGTTTTGAAAAACATATAAGTAAGAAGCTGGTATCAACAATTTACAGAAGGAAGTAAATTCGTTGACTCGAACTTATCGATGTAATATACATTTGCATTATAAACTAAAAACGTTAATGACATTTTTAAAGATAATTTTGTACACTAAATTTACTGAGAAAAACATTTCAAAATAGAAAAAATATGGCTACAATTTAATTTCTATGTAACATTTTGAATGGTTTTGACTGTCAAAAAAGAAAATCTAACTATTAAAGAAATAACTCCAGGTTATAAAATACCTATACAAGAAATTTCTAAATTGTATGGGAGATTAGAAAAAGGATTCTACTTGTGACCGTGAGGAAAACTAATATACAATAAAACTAGTACTTTCCATTGAAAAATAAATTTTGTTAAAAATGGCCTTGAATTAAACAGATACGAAGTTGAGCATATTGAGAACTAGCAGAATATCCGTGCTTTGCTAGGAAGTATTACCATGTGCATTTTAGCAATCAAACGATATCCATGCATTTCCCATTTCAAACGTTTGACCCCTTCAAATATTTGAAAATTAATGCATAAAAATAAATGCCTTTGTTGGCATTTTTATCAAATTTCAGAATTGTGATTACATTGGAACAGTGAGAAAGCAATATTTAATAAAAATTAGTATAGTATTACTATAGTATAAATTAATATAGTATTTAATAAAAAAATAAAAAAAATCTTCTTTTTTTTTTTTTTTTTTTTTTTTTTTTTTTTAACATTTTGGAACATTCCTGATTTTAAAAAAGTTGTCGAGAAAAAATGTCTGTCTGTGTGTACGTGGTTAGCATAACACTCCTGAATAAATCTACCTATTGTGTTCAAATTTGGAGTACGGGTTGATCATGGGACCTACCATTAAAGTTTTCGTCAAATTTGCGCATACGCATAAGATAACTTCCATTGCATAAATCAGGTTTTTCAATGATTGCTAAAAAACGGCTCTGACGATTTTGATCAAAATCGCTGTGGTAAGGCCTCTTAAGGTGTTCAAAACATCCCCACCCCCGAAATTCCAGAAAAAGTGATTTAATGGAGTAAAAAGTTGAAAAACAAATGTCTTCAACACAGAGTTCTCTTTCCATGAGCAGAGTTCATCAGCGATCGGTTTTTCTCCTCTGCTCAGTTTCACTTATAAGAAAAGATAATTTAAGAATTATTGAAAAGGATATCGCGAAAACCACCATTTTGGCGGAGGTTTTTTTTTAAGACCATATAAAAATTATCGCCAAACTGGCCATTTTTCCTAAATGAACGATGGAAATATAAAAACGATAAATAACACAAATCCATGCCAGTATAATAGAGCAATTAAAAGTTATGAGATGTTCCACACCCCTAATTCTACGGACGACGCACTCGTACCAAATTTATTCATTGCAAGTTATTCAATGAATCAATTTCTGTAACAAGTTCACAAATTACTTTCCTTGAATCTCCAAGAATTACGATCTATAAGATACATCCTCATGTCGCATTAGCATGGCACATAATTTGTTCCGTTCAATTTAGGAAAACTTGGTAATTCCAGACACGTTCTTAGCCATATATTTATCGCTGGGAAGTCTAAATTCCGGCAACATGTTTCAAAGTTTCGTGGGGTTACGTGCCTAGGCTCATGATCAACAATTTTTGATTGAAATATACATTTAAGACTTGGTTATTTTTAACGTTTATTAAGGATTTATTTTCGGGCAAAGTTTCACAAAAACATCACCAAGCATACATATTCACAAACACATTAAAAAAATTTACATATGTTCAGTGTTAACGCATAACACTTGCATGCAATAATTAAAATGTAATATACCCTTACCAACCACTTAAACAAAATTACGAACAGTAACGTTGATATTGAATTTTATAAATGACTTGGTACTAATTTCACAAAGTTTCTAATGTCAGGGAAAAATGACTTTAAATGAATTTTTTGTCATTGCAATTTTTTTAAATTTAATTTAAGATCGTGGTATTATTTTGCATGGTAATAGATTTGGAGTTTTTTATTAATATGCAAAGGATATTTTACAATAGACTTATCAAACATAAAGATGCATAAAAAGCTTGTACAACCTATTAATTTTAACTTAAATTTTATTTCAAAGTTAAATAATTTTTAATCATAACTATATGCATAATTTTATACTCCTAATTTAGAATAAATAATGAAATTTTTAAATTATTGGTAAGGAATTACTTGCTAAAACATTTTTAAAAATTAAATTTTAAGAATAGCAATTTTCCTATGAAAAATATTGCTGAATTTTTTTTTACATGTATTACACCCCACATTAAATACTAAAAATTGTTACCCAACTTCTCTTAAAATGACTTACTCACTTATAAAAGTTTCAAACAGTTCTTTTATCCCAAGTCTTAAATGAATGACTCAAGCGTGCTTATCTGGACCTGCAAACTTTTTTTTTTTGCTTCAAAAAAATTCATTCACTTCACTTCCTTCCGATTCCCTCCAAAAACAAAAGAATTCGAAGTCTTTCGTCAGATAAGAAAGTTGCTTACCCCACCGCAAGCTATAAGTTGGGCGTTAATCTGGGAGTTTATTTGTATTTTTTTTTTCTTCTTTTTGCTTTGAAAAACGGCTTTGTATCTTGAAACTGAGTAGAGCTTTTGTTAGTAATACATTGAAATGTGACTTGTTTTGCTTACTCGACTGGAAACATGATATGGAACTTGAAAGATGAGCTTAGAATGCTTTGAAGTATTTCAATTAGCGAGGATTACATTTTTCGTAGATTGACTGCTTAAAATTGCATATCTAAATCCAGGGCCCAATTTAGAAAAGCAATTACTATAAGCACAATATGCCAGATGGGGCCCCCCTCCCCCCCCCCATCGACGATTATTGGAGTTGTTTACATATTAAAGACAATTTCGATTATTATCTGTTACCGTCTTGATTAAATTATTAGTTATGAAAATTTTAATATTTCGACATTAAGAATTATTAAAATTTATTTTCATACTTTATGGAATTGATCAAGTGCGCTGAACAAAATGTTGATAGTTACATAATTATTCAGAATTTGTCAGGCAATTTGGGGGCTTTTATTATCCTTATGGGCCTTATGGTAAATCAAATAGAAATACAAATTTTAAGACCAAAAACAGGCATAAGGCCCAACAGAGTTGATCGAGTAAAAAATATATGTATCTACGTATTTGGAAATAGAATTTGCATACGTAACAGAAAATACGGAAATTGATGAATAACCTAATAGAAGATATTGGACATAGAAACACAAAAATTGCATATTACATAATATACCAAGATAACTAATTTTACAAAATTAACATAATTACACCACATACATTTTATAATTCAAAAGTTACCTACAATATACAATAACTACAGAATCATTCATCATAATACAATACAAAGTTGACAGCGTTTGACAATTATATGGAAAAATACAATACATAATACAAGAAGACAAAGTTTATAGAATCCAACAATATGCAAGCATAAATAACTATATATAGTACACTGAATAACCCAAATTAAATGCATACAAGTTTTGCAGCACAAATATAAATTATTTACCTTGTCAGTGTAATCCAATTATTGTCCATTGACTTTCCCCCAGGGTATATCTAAATGTTTCTTAAAACACTTTACGCTTACGGAATTTACACCATTTGATGGCAATTCATTCTAATCATTGATTATACTATTGTAAAAATAATGTTTTTTCCAAAATAGTTTTTAAGGTACCTGGTTGGTTTTGAACTACGCACCTTCTGATCACTAGTAGTCCGAGAGGCGACTGCAATTTTTTGACCCCATCGAAAATCATTCTGAATTTTTTATAGAAATTTGAGAAAAGTGAGTAGATTGCGAATTCACTGGTCTGCCGTGGCGAAAATGGATGAAACTAATCAAAAATCGACTTGTAATGAGTTGAACTAAAATCCGATTGCCAAATATGTAATAACTAGCGCCAAAAAGAGAACAAACTTTTTCGTCTGGCAACCCACTTCATTTTGATTTTCAATGAGAAAAAGCGCCAACGATTTCTGATCTCTGGCTCAGAAAACTTGTATCTTTTTGCTAATTGTAAATATTACTTAAAAATGAGAGTAAACAAGTTTGTGATTTTGCTACAGGGTGACAAATATTATGCTATAGAAAATAAAAAATGAAATTTTCAAAAACTACTGAGTTCAAAAATGTTATGCAAATTTTAAAAGTAACAACAGTTAGTAGGATTTAGTTTATGACTTGTTCGATGTATCCTTGCCATCAATGGCTATGAAGTTGTGTAGATGAATATAGCAAAATTCTGTAATAATCGCGAATTGTCGTAACCGGTTATATCGAACTTTTGAAATATTTTTTTGATTGTCATAAAATTTAGTCCAGTTGTATTCAGCTTGCTCTCGTATTTGTATTCAACTTGCACTCGTTCACAAATTTCTTTTGAGTCATAATCGGGCTGTTATTGCTCGAATAGTAGTCCTTGACGATCGATATACGCTCACAAAAGCTGTATTCAGACATTTTCACTGAAAATGAACAAGAACCATAATAATTGTGAGAATGCTAAAAAAAATTCTTCGCAACTTGCCCTGCATTCAACTACCATATTGATGGTCCAGCATTTGAAGTTCGAATCTAATCTGAATGCGTCAATCTAAGGAACAGATGCAATATTACAAGATAGATGAACTCTGCTTACTGTGCAACATGAATGTTATAAGCTAACTGGAAATGGGGACACACATTGTGGGGTGCTTATATTTATGCTCGGTAGGCTTTTTCTAGGTTTTCCCCTTTTCGAGATACGATTGCTTAGAAATTACTTGAAAGACCTCCTCAGGTGTTTTTTCTTTAAAATTCTCTTTTCCATAGTTTCTTTATTCTGAACTTGATTTCTCTCAATCAAAATCCATTTAATTTAATATTTGAAAGAGTTTATAATTCAATCCAAACTCTTCCTTTTGCCATTTTTTTTTTGTATCTGTAGAAATTAGTTAATGAAAACAAAAAAGTAATTGCATGAATGAATTATTGAACTATGGATTGTAGTCTGAACAATTGAACTTTACAGCAATAAAATACAACAATTTTAAAAGCTCCACGTAATTTAAGTATTTTGAAAGAGTAATGCCAAATATTTTATGAAAACTTCATTCCTAAGACTAATGTGAAAAAATTTTAATTTAAAAGAGTACTTTAATTAAATATCTGTGAACTATTTTTTAAATTCAAAGAGTGGTTTAATTGGATTGAATTGAAACATAGTATACCATTTAGATTTGATGTCAAAAATGTCTTTAATATGTAGGAATAATTTTAAAAGCACAAAAAATATTTTCTGAATCTGAAAGAATATGGGAAAGGGAGTGGAGGCTTCTAGGAATTAATATTATAAACAAATTATCGTGCTTTACAGTATTATATATATTTTGAAAATTTATTTTATACATACTGCCTAATCAATAAGCTTTAAATATAGTTATTATGGACATTCTACTGTGAAGTCAAGCAAACTTTTTACGAGAATATACATGAATCTAAAAATCGATTATGTAGCCATATAGAAATTATGATAAAATATAATATTAACACCTTTTTACAAAGAAACCCAAACAATAAGTTTTAGTGACATCTGTCATTTATGTATATCTATATTATTGATATGGAAGCGTAATCCATCAAATATTTCTGAACTATGAACAAGTTTACGTTAAAAGTAGCAACAAAAAAATATATATATAGCTACGCCTTGATTGATCCCTTTTAGTTTCAAACAAAATATGTTTGTTGTATTCCAGAAATTGTTTGGAAGATTGTATATTATGCTTCAAATATTTTATAAGGATTGTGTGTGGGTGAGCATTTGAAACTCATATTGGGCAACTGCCAAGAACAAAACTCTCAATCTTAATGCTTTTATTCATCAAGATATTGTAACTTTGTAACTGCAAGTTTTAAGAAAAAGTTAAATAAAAAATATCTAAATACAATTTTATTTTCAGGAACTTTTTTCAAGTTTATATTTTGATTTGTCAGCGATATTAATTTCACTAATAATATTTTTTCTTCAAGATTTTTTAGTATATTTTAACATATTCTTAAAATATTGCAATCCAAATTACAATAATCTTATCTTTTACTACATGCAATAATTTGAAAGTACAAGAAATAAAAGCAAAAGGGACTGCTCAAATTAGTTATTCATGAAATATTGAAATTTAAAATTGTATGTACAGTGTTTTCCGAAATTGTTCGTATACTTACAAATTACAATTATCTACTACATTATCCCCCTCAAAAATTAATATATCAGAATAGGATTTTTTAATAATATCTCTAACTTCATATCAATAAAACTACATAAAATAATTTTAATCCATAGAAAAACTTTTTTTAGAAAAATCCTTCACCTAAAAGTAATACATAAAATATTTCTCAAAAGTCTTCATACACTTACAATCTTTTTTACCTATTATTGTTACGAATTTCTGTGTAATTGTAAATATTTCGCAGTATTAATTATGTGAAAAGGAACATTTATGTACATTTCGCATAAGGCAGTGCAAGAGTTTGTCTTTACTTACTCTTAATGCTTGAAAACGAGTTTTACAGGGATAATGCTGGAAAACGAGTTTTACAAGGAGAAGGCCATTTAACATTTTGGTTAATGGCAATCTCGCCAAGTTGGCGACGGTTTTGGCAACTAATTTTTGTCACCAAATTCAGCGAGAAATTGCCAAAGGTCGCCAAACCTGGCCACCATTTGGCGATACTTTCGATCCCCATGTACCTGTATAGGGCTTTTCGACTGCGATCTGGAAAATTCTCCAAATTTCTTTCTCTAGAAGATTCGCGAAGGAAGCTTCCCTTTATAAGGCCAGGAGAGTGAGTAAGTGAGTTAGTTGTCTCTCAGAGAACATTCAGAGTAGTTCCGAAAGTGAATTGTAGTGCAGTGTCTTTTGCGTCGATTTTAGCAGTTGTGTATCTAGTTTTTAACTGCTGTTTGTGACCCATTGTTGTGTAAAGAGTTGTATTGTGTCTATTAGAACCTGAAGTTCTGGAGCTGTAAAAGAATCTGGAAAGAGTTATATCGGAGTAAATATTACAAAATATTACAATAATATTACTATTTATTGTAATATTATGGTAAATTATTAATTCGTAGCGGATTTTTTAGCATTCACATCAACTTTTAAGTGTATGGCCATTTTTTGTAATTTTGTAATTTTTCGCTCAATGTTCCTCCATTCTTCAAAAATTAATGTTTTTAGTTGGCATTTCGATTTAATCTCGTGTATTCTTAATTTGGACTCCGATTCTCTCCAAATCTGTTCTTCTGGACTCGTATCTGTTGACTGAGATGGTGTTTCTAGATTTTGTAAGCAATTATAGAGACAACGAAGGCGATCATTGAATTCTGAGTGGTCTGATCATTATCATGATAGAAAATGAAACTATTTATAATGCTCAAATTTGAGCTGACGCATTCAATTTAGATTTCAAAATTCTGAATGGAAATAAAAGAGATAAGATATTTAAAAGACTTCATCATTCATTATTCCATCATTAGACGCTAAATTAATAAGTCCTGATGGTGACAAGCACCCACACATAAGGACACTTCCATCGTCAATAATGTTTTGGGATCCTCCGATTTTCATCATCAAAATTCATAATTTTTTATTTTCCACAACATATGCTCTAAACGAAACCAAAAATGTTAAATTTGTTTTCACCTACAAATAAGACATGATATTCCAATACGTTTCTGGCTTATGTATCATTGCCTTTATAGAGTCAAGTCTAAATTTTTCTTGTTTTCGCATTTGAAAAAAAATTTCTTTAGGCAGATTTTTTACAAATTTTCAAACACTCTTTTCAGATTCAGATAACACTGTTGAACAAATTTTCTTAGCTGTTTTTTTTTTTTTTTTTTTTTTTTTTTTACAATGTTTTGTTATATACTAAAACGTTGCATCGAATAAATTAAATAAATTAGCAATATATCAAATGGCTTTACCAATTTGGTCAATTTTATACTGCTGTTTGTTCTTTCAATTTACAAACCATTTTAAATAATAAATTGATTATAATTAATAGGTAAAGCTAATATCAAAAGCAATTGATTTATTAAATGTTGCTGCAATGTAAATTAAAAAAAAAAAGTGTCCGAAAATAATTTTATTAATGAATTTTTCAGAAAACCTTAAAGTGTACAAACATTTTTGTAGAATTTTTGTCTCTGGTTCTATGAATTTATAGTTTTATTAAAACAAAACGATTCAATACTTCTTTTAAAAATATCAGGTTTCCTTCACATAAAAATAGAGATTCTACAAAAAAATATATATATACTCGAATTCAATTCCAGACAGCAGCACATTTTCTACAAATTTTTAAACTTCACCAAAGCATTTTCAAAACCACATTAACTATATCTATATAATGAATGACTACGTTCTTTTTTATATAACAAGACTTGTATTATGAAATGATTTATATATAATTACCTACTCATATAACATATAGTCGCAGATAATTTAAATATTCGAGAATTTAATGCAAATCATTTGTTAAGAGGAAACCAAATATTTTCTCAATAATTATATAGTGCTGTCAAATATTCAGTTATATTTTCGAAAATGTCTAGTCGATGTTTGATTTTGATTGATCTAACAAATTATTAAATTAAGTTGATGCTTAAATCAATATTGAACAAAAAATATATTCAAGATACATATTCAAAAAATATATATAAGTCAATCTATTAGTAATCTCTTCCAATCTATTCATTAAATTTAATGAATGAGATATAGTTCCATTAATTTATAATTTCGCATCTTGAGCCCCTGAATTCGAATTTGAATTTGATAATTTTGTGTAGAATTTAAGGGGAAAATTAAATAAATCTGTACAATATGAAATTGTTATTAAATTTTACAATAGGCTAATTTCTGTGGTTATTAAAAAAGACGAATTGACACAGAATTCCAAATTAACTACCTTTAACATCTGTTACACAATATAAAAAAAATAAAAAAAATATTAACATTAAAAAGCAAAGAGCAAAATACAAAAAAATGTAATTCAGTGGGATTTTTTTTTTTAAAAGACAATATTAATTATTGTGGAATATAATATATTGATTTGTATGTTTGAAAAGATCAATTTTTAATCTGCAATGGATTTGTGTTTCTTTTGGATGATGGTTATGTGGTGTTTTTTTAATAGTGCATTTGTATTGTTATGATTTTTATGTATCTTTTTCTAAGATAAAAAATTAATACATTTGATATTTAAATTGCTTTTGAAATTTGAGGGCCTGAAAAACAAAGGGGTCCAATTGACTTTTCTTAATTTTTGAGAAAATTAATTTAAAAGTTTCTTATTTATATTAAATTTGTATGAAAATTAATTGTTGTTCAAATAATAACCTCTGGAATAAAGATATCACTAGTTTTCATAGAATTTAATGTAAATAAGAAACTTTAAAGTATAGTTTCTCATAAGTTAAGAAAAGTCACTTAGACCCCCTTTGCTTCTCAGGCCATTATTTCATATTTAAAGATTTTTTGAAATTCCGAATACTAAGATAATTTTCCTGTATTGCATTAGTTGGCTATCCTCAAGAAATCACCATTTTAGGAGAATTTCAATGAGTAATTTCAGCTTATTTTTTCCTAATTTTATTTAATAAATTTAAATAAAAACTTTATTTAAAAAAAATACAAACGAAGTTAAGTTTGTAAAGAAACCTTATAAGCTCTTAATTTTTATAAACTATATTAACGAGGAATACAAATATTGAATTAATGTGATAAGAGACAATGTAAGGTGTACAAACAAACAAAAAAGTATTGTGGAAAGTCACGTGACTTCCCCCTGTATTTGAATTTGCTTTTAATTTATTTTATGGTAGCATTAATAGCTATATGTAGCCTGACATTTTACAAAAATGGAAAAAATACTATATTCTTGGAAAATAATTCTACCTGAAGTAGAATAATTCCAAGCCATCCTGAAAAATCTTATTTTGTCGTTATTAAGTGTTTAAGCTACTAATTAAACAACCAATATTACATTTCAAATTCTATCGACCATATTTGGGAAGATATTTACACGAAGAAGGTGAAATTTTTGTTGTTTTTAAAAATTACACCAGAAATAAACAAATAAAATAAGCGTGTTCTCTGTATTTATACATCTAAAATATGCCATAAATAGAAAATGAGACTTAACAGAGCACTAAACAATGAAATAAAGATTTATTAAACCATTTAAGAAAATCGCTTTTACCTTAAGGATAAGTTTTTCCCTTAATTTTGTTTTTATATTCTTACATTTAAGTAGATTTGGTAGTAAATTATGTTTATTCTTTTTGTGGAAATGTTGTTAAAATATTGTATGCAATTATTTACGCTTCGTTTGCGTTCATTTTTTTATTTTTTTTAGCAATCTTAATTTTCTGTAAATAATAAGGACATTAACTTAATGCAATAGCTGGTATTAATACTTCCTTTTCCATTATACCTGGGGAAAGTTGATTTTATTTAACTGTTCGTATTTCCAAATATACTATTAAATTGAAGATTTTAATTTTCATTTCATACACATTTTCCACTTAAAATAAAAATTCAAAATTTCAAAAAATTTAGGTATTTATGAGAATACATAATAATTGCTTGTTACTTTCAATTACTCTATATGTAATAAAGAGTAATAAAAATATTATGTTCGGTGATTTTTTTTTTTTTTTTTTTTTTTTTTTTTTGTATTTCGATGCGTTTTTAAACTTCCTAGGGGGTATGGGACTCAAAATTTATAAAATTCTCAAAAAATATTTTATTATTGTAAAAGATAATGCATATATTTTTAAACAAAATGGCATAATTTTATTTTCTATCTTTAGTAGAACTTGGAAATATTTAAGTTTTTGTTACATGGCAACTGCATCTCAGACATGCTATCTTGAAACTTTGAAACTTTTTTTCTCTGTGATGGCCTTAAGTCCCGTTTTTGAGTTTGAATTGATATAACTTAAAAATTACTTGATATAAATCTTTGAAACTTTCCACAATTATTTTTCATATATATTTCTTTAATTTGTCTTCATGAATTATGTTTTTTTATTTAACTTTAAAAAAAAAAGCTTTTGGAGCTTAGCATACTATGGATTTTATACAGTTTTTTCACAAAATATATTTTTTTTTTAGTTTTTTCTAATTACTTTATTGAAAAATCATGAAGACAATTTTTGAAATGAATTATAAGAAGTAGTTTTATGCAAAAATAAAGTGGTTTTTTGAAAAAAATTTTTTAGATATATCAAATTTAGGAAATATCAATTTAAAACTTTTTTAATTAAAAAAAAATATATATATTTTTAAAATTTGAAAATTTAAAATAGTTTTTAAAGTTTCAAAGCATCATGCATTACTGAATAAAAAATTTCTGAAAAATGATTATAAAAATAAAAAATTTAAAATTTGGAGTCCCAGACCCCCTTAAAGAAAGTGGCCTAGCAAAACTCTCTGTCTGTATGTCTGTCTTCAATAGTACTCCCTATAGAATCGACCAACGTTGTTTAACTTCTGTATACACGTTAGTAGAGATCATGGGATCTGTCATTAAGGGGACATGGTACCCAAAAAATTATTTTCGCAAATCGCACCACTAAAATTTAAATTATAGTAATTTTACATTTTGTTGATGGTAAATAAACATAATTTAACCAAACATTTTTTTTAATAAGTAATTTTTGATTAAATCAATTTATTTAAATTTTTTCAAACTTTTTTTGAAATACTACTCCTTCCACAATTTTATGTATTTTTCCATGAAATGTTTGCAATATATTCGCATTATAATTGTTAACAATAGTTAGTATGGATTTGACGATGCAAGCTATGGAAAAGGTTTTATATGTTTTTACAAACAAAAGAAAAACAAAAGAAAAACAACAGTTTTTTTTTTTTTCAAGTTTTCAACTTTTTTTTTTTTTTTTTTTAAACTAAACATAGCACACCTTATTCCATACTAACTTTTGTTTATCAGATGTATATAAATACTCTATAAAAATATCCCAATCCTAACTAAATTTAGAAAAAAGCCTTAGGGATTTAAACAACACTCCAACTGAAAAACAACGCACTGAGGAAAATAGTGTTTAAGATTTCTTTTAAAGCTTTGATAGTGTAAGAGGGTTTAGAAAATACAATACAAATTTTTTTCTATCAAAGGTCCAATTTTTGCACCGCTATTCAGAAAGATATTATCCACATTTTGGGATAAAAATTGAAAAATTTACATTTTTGTCATTTTTTGGGTACCATGTCCCCTTAAGATTTTGGTCAAAATAGCGCAATCATACAAGAATGCTATTAAAAATATTATGTTTTTCATCAATCGCCAAAAAACATCTCTAATGATTTTGATCGAAATAGCAGTGGTTCTGCTTTTCAATGTGCTCTAAATATCCCTGCTTACAAAATTCCCGTAGAAATGTGATCAAGAAGTAAAAAGTTGAAAAGCGAATGTCTTTAAAAAGAGTTTTCTTCACTTCAGCATCGCACATAAACAACTGTTTCTCCTTTGTTTCACTCATAAGAGAGGATAATGTATCATTTATCAAAAAAAATATCACCAGTTTACTTATTTGGGCAGGATATTTTGCCAATGCAATAATTATCGCCTAACCGGATATTTTTTTCTGAATTAGCTAATTTTGTAAAAGGAAACGGAAAATTACACCAATCCATGGCATATTTAAAACTGTGACCAATGTTATGTGTAACTGAAAATTGTGCGATGTTCCACACACATAATTTTTTTTTATATATTATTTATCGTATCAAAATTGTAAGTAAACTGTGTTCAACTTTTCTTATGTTTAATTTAAAGGTGTTGTGTAAATATAAAACGTCAATTAATAGTTATGTATTTTACATAATTTTGAAAAAGTAATTACGTGTGCAAAATTATTAAACATTAAAACATGTCTTAAGGTTAACGTGAAGACATTGAAGATAATATCATATAGAATTTACTTTTTCTAACATTACGAAGCACGATATAAACTCAATCATTTTTAGACATTGTTTACCGAAGAGTTTTTATAATTTGTTAACACATCTTTCCTACAATGTTTGTAAAATAAGTGCTTTCGATGACTTGTTCAAATCTTTGATGTCATGCTGAATTTGTTCGTAAAAACATATAAATAAACTTAAAGTTTATAAAATTTGAAATTTAATGAGCTTTAACCTGGGATGGATAAATGTCATCAACATAAAAAAAAGCAAATATATTTTCCTTTGAAGATGAACTACTCATTAAACGAAAATATTTCCTTAAGAATTAAATTCCTAAATCATTGCTTAAAAATTCGATCATATTACTGCAGTATTAACGAGTATGATTCCACACTTCAATTATAAAAAATTGGATTTGCCTTAGGTTGTTAAAATGTTAGCTTGAAGTACATATAGGTAAAAAAGACAAATACTTAATTAATAGCTTTTAAAAATAAAGCTAATTACTTTATATGTAATAAAGTATTCCATCATGCTTTTAGCTTCTTGATATGCTATTAATGAATCAATTCAGAATTGACCTGTTTAAAATATTTGTTTATGAAGAAGAAAAGCAAATTATGATAGTGAGCATTTTCATACTTTGTAACTACTGAATAAGCTTTTATAACTTTTAAAAAAAATCCAAACTTTCATTTTTCACCTCAGGAATTTTTCGCAAGTTTCATTACAAATATTTGATTTACAATTAGAGTTAATGAAAAGAGATTAATATCTTCTATCCGCAGAGATAGAATGCAGCAAAAAACTGTTTACTAGAATGTGGTTTACAAAAGAACTAGAATTTTTACCCATCTTAAGATTATTGTTTACCCATCTTAAGATTATTGTACGGATTTCTTATAAAGGGTTTACCTAATTTTTTTTTTATGAATACTTTTCTGACCACATAACTATATTAAATTATCTTAAAAAATAAATAATGGCACTTCTGAGTTTTAGAATAAGCAATGCTACCTTCCAATGTCTTCATTTCTAAAAGAGTAATTTTAAAATTCTCAGCTTTTTGTATTGTATTACTGGACTGCTTTGGTCTTGTTAATTCCCTATATCATAGTGAGTTAACAAAAGGACTTACGGTGAATGAAAACAAAAATATCTATAAAACCCATAAAAACTCAGCTTGTTTGTACAATGGTAACTCAGTATGATGGCGAGTGGGTTAATTAGTTTTACTAATTGGCAAAATAATTATATGTAAGAAGTGTCATCAGCTATTGGTGTCAGCCCTTAAAACTAAATACAATGAATTTCTAGCAGCAATGAGTTTATCTGCTAAGTTTCAGTTCGATTGAATGATGGTAAGAAGGTTAATTAGTCCTCCGAATCATAAATAGAAACGTGTGTAAAAGCGACCGTTTTATGGATACCCCAAAGATTGAATGTATTGTCATCGACAACAAGTCTATCTGCAAAATTTCAGTTCGATTGAATATAGGCAAGAAGATCAATTACCCCTCCACACGATGGTTTGTCCACCATAAAAATACAAACAAAATTGAAGTGTTTAAAAAAGATTTTACTTTTATTTTAATTTAGTTTCACGTTTTCTCTTTGTAAAAGAATTTACAAAATTTTTGTTTTAAAAGCATTCAAAACGTAGCATGTTTAAATCCATAAATGCATTCACATCAGCCAATTTTCGAACATCGCTAAATTGTACAATGATGGAATATTTCTTTTTATTAAACCCTGTAAATTAACTTCGAATTTGCTCCTTTGTGTGTGATAATTTAAAAGGAAAATTTTAAATTTAAAGGGAAATTTAAAATCAGATTGAGAAAACTTCTTTATATACTGAAACATACTTAAAAAAAAGTAATATATCCCAAAATATTTTCACACCAGCTGCGGAATCTTATTTCAACAATATTTTTCATATCTAAAATAACAGACGATTTTTGAAGTTTAAAAGCTACCAAAGATTTATAATTTTATGTTTGTATTCCATTCCTTATTTTCAATCTTCCGAGAAATGTCACGCTATAAAGACACTTTATGTTATTACCTTTAAGTCTTAGCTCTCTTTCGGAGAAAGTTGTTAAATAAACAATTTTTAAATTATATTCTTAGCGAATCTCTTAAATGATTTCAGTGGCTTTCCAGCTACGTAGAAAAAATGTAAATTTCAATCACACATTGCGATGTATAAATAATTTACTGTGAATGGTTGATTTACTTAACAAATCGAGCTCATTCATGTAATGTGTTGTTTACAAATAGTGCACTTCACATTAATTTATGTTTCAATCTCATGACGTTTCAAAACCTTTCTTCCGAGAAAGTAATGGTTTTCTCAAAATTTAATTTATTTCTTTCAAAAGATAAATGAAGTATAAAATGTGCTCCAAAGAAAATAATTCTTAATTTAGTGTGACTCGTAAAAACCAGAAAGAAATGTATTTTAGCAAAACACAGCTTTAAGTGATTTTTAGAAAACCAATTGTAAAAATACAAAATAAATTTTGATTTCAAGATGGTTCTTGAATATAAATTATGGTGTTTTGTTGTTATAACTAAAGGAAAATGTTCTGTTTGTAATATAAAATGCTATTATTCTAAACAAATTGCTTTTTATATTTGAATTACTTGAAGTGTAACATATGGTAAAATTGTGCGCATAACTATATATAAATAACAAATAGTGGTTAAATATCGATGCATTTTTGAAGTTTAAATAACATTGTAGCTTTTATATCAAGCTTAACCGATGGTCTTAGGTTTTATAAATAAATTGTTTCAAACATTTGAGCAACTTTTGATCATTAATACGAATTTTATACGTAAGTTTTATATAACTTGATATAATTTGTTACTTCTTCTACACTATGTAAAACTCACTTCTCAAAGCTATAATTTCTACGTTTTTAAATTTAAATAACAATTTTAAGAAAAAGGAGATTCTGACATTAAAGGGAATTTGAGGAGATAAAAAAACATAAATATAAAAAAAATATTGAACAAAATTGAAATTTTACTCTTAGAATTTTAGTAACAAAACTAATACATTTACCTCTTCGAAAAAAGGAAAAGGAAAAATATATTTTCTAAAAAAAAACAGAAATAAAGAAGGAAAAAAAAATCAGTATTATAATTTTGCTTATAACCTCCTTGGTTAAAACAACCCATGGAGGTTATAAATAAGTAAAAATAAGTAGATTGCCGCTCTTATAACCTAACATAAAAAACTGAGGTTACACTGGATTTGCTTTTAGAGAAATAGGTAGCTATTTGATAAAAGTTAATGGCAAAAGTATGCTTAACAATATAAGGAATAACATTATTGAACATGGAGGTTACAAGAACGAAAAGAACTTGCCTAATTTTTGAGAACTGGACAGCTTTTTCATAAATAATATAAAACTATGCACTTCCAACAACATCACCAGACAAAATGTTTGACTTGAGCTTCACTTCACCTCTGGTAAAGAAGACTGTACTAGAATTTTAATCAAGTTAAAGATATTACATGGAGGTTACCTCAGCACTCCAGGGACAACTTATTTGCTTAAAATAAAATGGTAAAATAAAATAAACTTATATTTCTTTGTGATTAGTTAATAATTGATATTATAAATAGACGTTTAACCCAGATTTTTAGAAATATATCATTAATCAGGTATGTGTCTTAAGTTAACACTAAAAAAATAGGGGTGTGGACATTCCATAGAGGTTACATTTCTCATACTTTAGATTTAAAAAAAAAAAAATATGTAAAATAGAGACTGAAAAAAATAAATATAAACTTTTTTCTACTTAATACAAATTTCCTCATTTAAAGGTTGGTTGTTTTCAGATTATCTGGCGCCGTCAGCAACACGAGGACTATAATGCGCCGAAACATTCGTCATTAGACAAGCCAACATACATTTACAAACACCCATGCCTAGCACGGGACTCGAACCCGCAAACTCGCGGTTTAGAAGCTAGCACGCTAACCACTATACCGTTTGGTCGGCACCTCATTTAAAGGAATAAATATTAAGACAGTAAAATCAGAGACTGAAATGTCCCCTTTCAGAATCGTCCATAAATTAAAGCAATTTATAATAAGTATGTTTTCATACATATATCATGCGCTTATTAATTAAGACTAATATTTTTTTAAAGAAAAAAGTACATGAATACTGAAAAATGTAGTTTAGAGAAAATGCAGTTTAAAGAAAACTTTACTTACACTAATAGTTGCCAAATTTGTCATCAAAAAATGGTTAAAGTTACTTTTAGTTGAGGTATTATTACAAATGAGGTATCATTTTAAAGGGAAGAATTTATTTAATTATAAACTCCAATACAAACTAAAATTAAATCAGTTATAAACTCAAAATCTATTATTTATAAATTTTAGGGTACAAACACCCCTTCAAAAATAAATAGAAGTTAATTTAGTTCAATAATTTATTACTCACACACACAAAAACCTCTAAAATCTAAGTTTATAAATAATACAAGAAAAAAACTATTTCTGTACTGATTGTTGTGCTATTTTTCATTCTTCATTTAATCTAGCACCAAACATGTGTTTTACTTACATAGCCTTTCTCTTTACTCAGCACTCCCTAATCCTCCAAATTTCTATACGCATCCCTTAAATTTGCGCAAGACCTTTTAGCCACGACCAGGTGTGAAAATCACTAATGTAAACTTAAGGCGCTTTTTATTTTCTCTTTATCTTTCTCTTTATCCATAGCTTTATCCGAAGATTCTGGATAAAAGCTGTTCCGGCATCCCGATGTAAGATATTTTACTTCAAAAGCTAATGGAAAAGAGATTGTAAAGGATGACGTAAGACAAAAAGCGACAAATTTGGATTCCTATGAGAAAATTTTATTAAGTCTCCTGAGTATTGATTAATAACTTGTTCAATTTTTTACTGTAGTTGATGTTAATTACGTTGATTGGTAGTTTAGTTATTTAAACTATTTCATGGTCAAAGTGTAAAACGACAATGCTGGGGTGAATATTTTGTAATTATCTACCCTCTTGAGTATTTATTGGTTAATTGCTTGATATGTTTGCTTTAATGTGTATACGGTCAGTTCTTTTGATTATTATTAATTTTTTCCAAGCTACAGTGTGTTGAATGAATTATGGTGGTATGACAACTTTGTAGTTATTTATAGTTTCTTGAGTATTTATTTGTCTGCCTGTTTTTTAACGTGAGAAGTTTTGTTGTAAGCTTAATTACTTAGAATAAATAGTTTAGAGCGTGGTGTGATGATCATAATTAGTTGGATGACTACTTTTTAATTGGTTATTAGATTAATTATTAAGAATTTACTGGCAAGAGTGTGGTGCGACAAACATTAATGGGGGATGATTATTTTGTAATTAATAATTCTCTTGAGTATTTATCGTCTTGCGCTGTTAACGAGGGTTAAGTTCTGTTGATTGGTAGTTTTTAGAATTCACCGACTAAAGTAGGGTGTGACTGTAAAAGTTAGTGGAATTACTACTTTGTAGTTAATAAATTTCATAAGTAATATTTACTGTGAATATTTGTACAATCTATTCAATGTCATTAGTTTTTCTGATTGTTAGATAAATTATTGAAAATTTATAGGCAGGAGTGTGGTACTGCAATTTATAAAGGTGGGATGAATAATTTCATGTGCTAATACTTTTGAGAATTTATTTAATGATGACTAGTTTGTATTTTAGTTAAAAGTCTACAATGCATTTATACACGAAGTATCGTACAATGCAACGTATCGTACTATATAATGTAAAAATTAAATAGACTATGGAAAAATAAAAAATTCAAGTTTGAAACGATTAAGGGATACAATCCCGCATTAACGTTTCGAATGAGAGAAAACTAGGAAAAACCACGTTTAATGTATATAAACTGTGAGGCATCAACAGCAATTACGTATATTTTAAAAGAAGTGTTTATAAGGCTCTGCACAGTGAGGAATAATGACAAAAAACGGGAGAAATTTTTTATTTTTTTATTTTTTGGATTTCAACTGGGCTGTGTTTATAACTATCTAGAGCATCTTGTCTCACACTTTCCGCCGAATAAATTTCCTTTACGATGGAGCTATGCGGGCACTTGGTTGACATTCGATGGCGAGTTATGGGTAGGGCGAGAAACACCTTTCAGCTAGTGCTTGTTCAAGTGGGTTTTAAAATAGATTTACTTACTTTGGAACCCATAGACCTTACAAGGAATCTATAGAAATTGATAAGTTTATATATGTAACGGTAAAATAGTGATGACACTCTTAGGATATAAAAAAGCAGCCGAGATTAAGCAAATATAAAAAATTATTGTCAGAATGGCTAGGAGCTAAGGGGTGATGCAAACTAGTGTCAAGATTTGATATTCTAAAGGCAGAGTCAAAACGGATTACGTAGCTTATATAAGTTTGAGTGACGTTCTACTATGTTCTAAGTGGTTCTCGTTAACTGGAGAATTTACTAGAGCAATCTAATAGCTACATTGACAATTCCAATGCGAATACATTACATATATGTATAACGTTATCCAACTTTTATAAGATTAGAAAGATGGGAAAATTGTGCTTTCGAAACAGATTTCTTAAAATTGTCGTGTAAAATTGTTGTTTTCTATTTGCCAGGAAATTTACAATATGCAAAATCAGAAAACTATATTTTCCATTTTGCTATGGGCAAAGGTGACCAACTATTGTTATACAAGTTTTAAAATGGTTATTTTTTTTTATTTATATTAAAACTAAAACTAAAAATTTAATAAAGGTTTTAACATTTTTCTAAAAATTACACATTTTATTTAAATCTTTTTTTAAACTTTCTTTCAAAAAATTTATTAACTCATATTTTGACCTAAAAGTATGAAAAAATGTGTAATAACAACCGAAATACAAAAAGAGAGAAACTTTAAAAGCCAGTAATCAATAAAAAACCATAATTTGAAAGTATAAGTTTTCACTATATGCTTAAAAAAAAAATTAATATTTTCAAAATAAGGCCCATACCTTCAAAAATTATTAACATTTGTTATTAAGAAGGTTTTGTTTCCATGACTGCATTTTTCAAATTTGGCCTAGTTTTCACTCCTTTTGCTCCACTGTGCACTGCTTGGGTTCCGAACCAAAATGAATAGCTATCCCACCACCATACCAATGAGCCATCAAGCGAACAGTATTAATTAACTCATTAGCTCAAACCGCATGGTATTCTTGGAGGTTCAGTACGCATTCAACAGTTTTTTAACTTTCTTGAGAAATACGTCATATGCATGTCGTACCTGGCATTCATTCGGTACAACCACTTCCATGGATTAAGGGATTCTCTTTTTATAATTTATAGTTGCCGAAAATATAATATTTTGGTAAAAACATTATTACTTCTTTGAAAATAAAATATTTTGCTGAAAGTATAATAGCTTTCTGAAAATATATTATTTTGTTGAAAATATATTAGTTTCCTGAAAATATATTAGTTTGCTGAAAATACATTAGTTTCCTGAAAATATATCATTTTGCTGAAAATGTATTAGTTTCCTGAAAATATATCCTTTTGTTGAACGTATAATATTCGTCCTGAAAGTAAATTATTTGAGAAAAGTATATTTTATTACCAAATATATATATATATATATATATATATATATATATATATATATATATATATATATATATATATATATATATATATATATATATATATATATATATATATATATATTGAAAGATAATTTCTTCAATGGATATTAATAATACTCAATTTCCTTGATAATAATATCTTCATATTTTATATTTTGTAGCAAAATATTGTATTTTTATCAGGATATTTTGTATAAAATATATCAACATAATCTTATATGTAAGTAAATGAATTAAAAATTCATAACATGGACATGTTGCAACAATTATATCCTGTTTCGACATAATATGTGAACAAATACATAACATTTAGAAAATTATGCATACATATCCACAAAAGTTTTACTACCATAATTTCAAGAATTAAATTTTCTGAAATTTTACTCCTTGTATTGAACGATTAAGTCGCGAATCTAAATTAGGAGAATCCTTTGAACACCAAACTCTATATACAGTATGTTCCTTTTGTTAATTTAGCACTTCAGAATTTCCATGCATTAATTCTAGGGATTTAAAATAACTCATACGTGACGGTTAGATCACTTTCAATTACATTTCCAGTATGACTTGGTGTGATAACGTAAGAGTTTATTTTATGAGCGTCTCCAGATTTCTTGAAATGAAGCAATTCTGGAAGATGTTATTCTGGCCTGCATTGAAAGCTATCTTCCAGATGCCACTCGTATTTCAAATATGTCCGTATGCATTGTAAGAATTTATTTCATTTTAAAGATGTATGTTTTCAATTGCGATAGAAGAGTATTGCGAGAATAGATAAACATTATAAATGTGTTTTGGAATATTATTTGAACAGAGTAATAATATTTGAACATTTATAGTTTTATCATAGTTTCTTTATTGACAAAAAAGTTATCTTAATTTTACAAGATTTGACTCAATTTCATCCACAAATTACATATAAGAAAAGAAAGGATTTGTAATTTCTATTTGAGTCCTATTATAAATGCATGTTTTATGTACTACTTAAGGAGATCTGAGACTTAAAAATTAAAAAATTCTAAAAATATATATATATATATATATATAAATATATATTATTGTAAAAAATAATACAAATATTTTAAAATAAAATTGGCATAATAATTTTGTTTTTATCATTAATAGAAATTGATTTTTTTTTTTTTTTTTTTTTTTTTTTTTCTTTACATGACAACTGTATCTCAGACATGATATCTTAAAACTTTGAAACTGTTTTGTCTCTATTTTGAGTTTAAATCTATATAACTTAACCGCTAGTTATAAATCGATGAAACTTTCCACAATTATTTTTCGTATATATTTCTCTAACTTGTCTTCAGAAATTCAGTTTTTTTTATTTAACTTTAAAAAAAAAATTGAAGCTTAGTATACTATGGATTTTATACAGTTTTTGCACAAAATATATATATATTTTTTACTTTTTTCTAATTACTTTATTGAAAATTCATGAAGAATTTTTTTTAAATGAATTATAAGAAGATGTTTTATGCAAAAATGAAGTGATTTTTAAAAAAAGTTTTTAAGGTATATCAAATTTAAGAAACATCAAAATTTTGAAGTTTTTTAATTAAAAAAAAAATCTTTTAAATTTGGAAATTTAAAATAGTTTTTTAAGTTTGGAAATTTAAAATTGTTTTTTAAATTTCAAAGTATAATACATTACTGCATGAAAAATCTCATAAAAATAAGATTTTAGAATTTTGAGTCCCACACCCCTTTAACAAGCTTTCTATAAAAGCGAATTCTTGGAAAACCAGATTCATTTAAGTTTCATTAGTTTCACTAATCGCTTACATTGTATTAGTAAGTTTATGTCGTCCTTGGGTATGAAATTGAATCTAAGTAGAATACGTCAGTATTTATGATTACGTCAGTATTACGTCAGTATTATCTTTCTTGGAAGAAGCCTTTAATGATATTCTTATTAATTTTGATGTAGTCAATTATGAAATTCCGTACCCTTTTTTACTATTTCTTTTTCTTGCCCATTAGATGTTGAAAGTATGGTAAACGTCCAAAAGATTGGATGCAATTTTGTTGAAATTTTCCAATGGAGTAACGAATTATAAAATTTAATGACATCTGTCTGTTTTTCTTTCGTATTCAAGAAAAAGGTCGTACCTTCTATAAGTCAGAAAATAGTGAATTGATTTTAATGACACCAGAAAAACAAAATACAGAAATTCAACAACACAATACGGGTAAGTGTAAGATTCAAGAAATTCAAAAATGAAGTTTATTTTATTTTTTGATTTCTAGTTTATTAATTTAATTAAATTATATTTAAGTCATAAAATAATAAATATATAAGGTAATGTGAATATTGTAGTGGGATATTAATACTTTTCTTTAAGCCCTGAGTTTAAAGTGAGGTTTTGGAAAAAATAGTCATTATTTAAAAAGACTGACTCCATAATCAACCTTTCAATAACATTAAAATTTGGTACATAAGTCAATAGTGTCCATGTGGCATGATAGTAAGATTTTTCGTTAAAACAAGCTTCAGCTGAAGATAACTCATTCATTGATTTTTTTTTTTTTTTTAGAAATGTAGAAAATCTTCTAGCAGTTTAAATCAAAATCATTATGGCCATGTCATTTCAGATCATTTAATCCCACACACCACCAAAAACCCCGTATAAGAGCATTAAAGGCTTAAGGTGATTGAGATGATTTTGTTTAATTTTTAGATTATACTTTCAAACTTTTTGGCAGTATATCAGAATTAAAAATGATGTATTTTTATATATAAACTTTTTTTCCGTCTATTTTTTAATCAGCTAATTGCAATTAAAGTGACTGATTAGGACATTATTAGAACATACATAAATAAACTTGTAATTAACTTAGAGGTATTATTTTTATTGCAAATGTGATATATTATATTGACGCATGTTCCTATGGAGAATTTTGAATTTGGCTTTAATATTTATTTAATTATAAGCTCTTAAATAAAAAGTTTAAAAAAATACATAGTTTTTAACAAAAAATTAATAATTAAATATACATAAAAATTGTGTTTATAACAATATATATTAAATTCTCCATAGAAAACACTTTCACAGCTATTGTCTACAAAACAAAATTAGAATTTTGTAAATCGGACCATTTATTATAAAGTTATGACCGTTGGCTTAAAGTCATATAACACCAAAATGTCATTCTTCAGAAAACGCGTTTAAAGTTTACTACACTAATGAACCTGATACAAAACAAGTTCACAAAACTTACTGTAATTTAAAAAGTAGTTTGAGTCTCAGAAAGAAAATGGTATCATTTTAATGGTAATGAATTCGGGAATATTTTAAAACCAAAAACAAAAACGCAGACTGAGTCATATTTCGCGATACCTAATGTATAAGTATACCTTAAAAAGATAGTAAATGAATATCTTTCAATAATGAAAATACGTCTCAAATACTCATAGCAAATTGTCAAGTCAAATTATCCTAAATAAATTAAACACTAGCGCGAAAATAACCACACTTGATTTATACTGTTATTAAAATGTTTATTTTATTTTCTGCATTAATTAATTTATAGAGCTTATATAGAGGCTATGTTGATTTATCTTCTCGGGTAAATTTTCTTATCTAATGCAACTAATTTGTAGTTATTTTTGAAGCCAAATACCAAGGATGTTTACACATTTTTAGAACGATTTCTGTGTGAAGCATTTAAAAAGCAACCTCGAAATCGTTATAAAAGTTTGTTAACACCCTATGTATGCATCCAAAATCACCCACTTGGCCAGATTTAAGAATTAAATAGCTCTAAAGTTTTATATATTTTTTTGTTTTGTTTAAATTGAAATGAAAACATAAAAACGTAAACGATACATTACGCAGACTCAAATCAAATTTTAAAACAGTGTCAATATGCTGAATCACGAAAGTTAATCGGATATTACAAACACCTTAGTTTAAATTTAAATTCTCTATAAATGTAGAAGCTGGATTTTATATTCTACGCTAATTTAGGAGGTAATGGTCAGTTTTATCAACCCCTACTCCTAATTGACCACTAACTTTGTCACAAAATATGTCCCCAAGAGCACGAATTTGGTAAAATTTGTGAAATTAATGTAACCAAAATCGAAAAATTTTAAATTAAAAAAAAATTACAATAAAGATACAAAAAATTGTAATGCAAAATAAGAAAATTCATTGGACAATTTATATCAAATTTTAAATCAAAGCATGAAATATACTCTATTGGAAAGTTTTTTAATGTTTGTCAATCCTAGTTTATTATTTGCTTCGATACCAATGTAGTGATAACCTTATACAAAGGCTATTTCCATTCAAATGTATTTACTAGGTTGATATTACAAGCCATAACTTTTAACTGATAACTATTTTTGCAGTCAATCCATCAATATTCTGACAATTTTATTAATTAATCATCACCAAAATATCAACAAATTTCTTCAGTAATCTAGCTTTTTTTGTAATCTCTTCTAACATTTTTTTTTTTTTTTTTTTTTTTTTTTTTTTTTGATTTCTACGCGTTCTGGAACATCCTGATTTCAAAAAAGTGATCGAGAAAAAATTTCTGTATGTGTATATGTGTGTACGTGGTCAGCATAACTCCCGAACAAATTGACCCACGATGTTCAAATTTGGTATGAGGGTTAGTGATGGCCCAAGGACCTACCATTAAGGATTTAGTCAAAATCGCGCATGTGCATAGGGTAGCTGCCATTGAAAAAATCATGTTATTCAGTAATTGCTAAAAAACTTCTCTAACGATTTTGTTCAAAATCGCTGTGGTAATGCCTCTTAAAGCGGTCTAAACTTCCCCACCTCCGAAATTCCCATAAAAATGGTTTAATGGCGTAAAAAGTTGAAAAACGAATGCCTTTACCACAGAATTCTATTTCCCTTGAGCATACCTCATCAACTACCTGTTCTTCTTCTCTGCCCAGTTTCACTTACAAGAAAGGATAACGTAAGAATTATCCATAAGTATATCAACAAAATCATCATTTTGGTGGATTTTTTTTTCTTTCTTTCAGTCCCATACCTGAACTATCACATAAAATTAGGCCATCTGTCAATTTTTACTAAATGAATACTGAAAATATAAATACTTTAGACACACATTCCCGTCAGTATTATAGTTTAATTGAAATTTGTGCGATGTTCCACACCCCTAGTTATTTTTCAGTGGACAATAAAAATGAATAGAACGATACTGTGTACAAAAATCACGGTGCTCACTTCAATAAGACCCAAGAACTAGAAAACAGTAAGTAAAAATTTCTTCAATTTCTCACATCTATATTCTTAAAACTTTGAACAAATACTATTTGTTCAAACTTTAACAACTTCCCCCAACGGAAACTTTTGAAGAAAACTTGTCACGCTCTTCCAAAACCTTTATCCATCTTCAAACTGAACCTTTCCCATTCCTCCCAATCAAATGAAACAGGAACAAATAAAAAAAAAATTAAAAAAATAGAACAGTGATCCAAAAAGTGAAATAAGATCCATCTTAACTTTTATCCGTTGCCGTTCTTCAGAAAATACGGTGGCAGAAGGCTTACATATAAAAGGCAAAGGATCAAGAAAATGTCTTCCCGCCTTATTTTAGATAAAAAGAACTTTTAAAAACAAAGGTAAACACACCTATTCTTTGCACGCCCTGTTCTCTTGATTGTTAGTGTAGATTGGGGGTATTGTGTTAAATATTTGCTTAAGTATTTTCTCACGAAATAAAAACTTAAAGTGCTGATTGGGAATCTTAAAAAGGATTACCGCTTGAGCGTGTTTAACGGTCGTTGGTTAAGGATCGATTTCTAAAAACGGTATATATAATTACCGATTACTCTTTGTTGAAATTGCTTAAATAATGAAGGAAAATAGTAAAGTGTAGAAAAAATGTTGATAGTATTTGTAGTTTTTCTAGAACGCGTTTCCTTATTCATGATGGTATAACTAGCATGCGAAATACATGTTATTATAGTGATGGTAAGAATTTCTGTCTAAAGCTGTAGTTTTTTATAGTAATAAGCTCAAAGGCAATAACTGTTTATAATACGAAAATACTCTGCACTGAAGTATTTAATCGAAAGTGTTTTGTAACATTTAAAGAAAGCGTTGCATTTAAAGAAATTAGAACTCTCTGTGGTACAGTACCCCCCCCCCCCCAAAAAAAAACAGAACAATGGCTATATCTTCGATTCTAATTATCGTAGAATCTTACGGTTTGCACCAAAATGTTTTGCTTACGATTTTCTATATATCTGATGCAATTTTTTTTCTTGAGGTACCGTATACTAAGTAAAAGTAACGCTATCTTCGAAAATTTCAATACGAACTCTTATTTTTTATCATTTCATTCGATTCAGAATACATCATTTACCCTATATACTAAATTGCAATGCATTATGTTGAAAAACACGTCACTTATGAGCGAAAATATTTCGACCATTTTTTGACCGATCTTCAGGGAGAATTTCCATAAAACGAAAGGTATTTTTAAGGTTCTTCACAGCGGGAGAAGTCGAACGGTTAATTTGGCGCGTTTCACGAAGATTAAAAAATACAAGTATTAGTCTAAAATTGCATAGAAAGTACTTGGATTTATAGTGTCATGTTTAAGATTAATACAAAAATAGCAAGTAAACGCAAAAGTAACATAATTTATTTACAACATTAAAGATGTGCATTCTTCACACGAAATAAATAAAATATCGAAAACTGTAATTGCAGAAATATAACGAATACTACTGATAGTTAAAAAATTAATAAATATTAAATGTAGGCATTAGTAAACAGTATTTAGCAAAGCATTAATATTTTACAGAAATATTTCAGAAATATAAACACAAATGTAACAAGATTGTTGAAATTATTTATAAAATGAAAAAGTCACATGATTCAGTAAAATTTTTAAAGGATAACTTATTGAAATTGCTTAAAAAATTTTGTTTTAAATAAATGGAATTTAGGAAAGCAAATTAAAAAAAATAAATTATAGTTTACAGGAAAAAATAATTAATAATTTAAAAAACTAAAAAACACGCTTTAATAGAAAATCAAACTAAAAAGTAGAAAATAATCAATAGATTAAAAAACTAAGAAACACGCTTTAATAGAAAAGTGAACGAAAAAGTAGAAGATAATTTTAAATAAGTTTGAAATAAGAATAGAGTGATTAACAAGAAATATTTATTTTATCGTAAAAAAGCGTGGGGTGCTTTTTAAGATATTTTCATAATGGCTCTACTTTTACCAATATCTGTCATTAAATATTTACAAAAATTGACATCAAGCACCCCACGCTTTTTACGATAAAATAAATATTTCTTGTTAATCACTCTATTCTTATTTCAAACTTATTTAAAATTATCTTCTACTTTTTAGTTCACTTTCCTATTAAAGCGTGTTTCTTAGTTTTTAAACTATTGGTTATACGATAATTGAACGTTATGCGATTTTCCACACCTCTAGTTTACCTTGAATTAATCTTTGATAGTTTTCAAAAATCGTCTACTATACGGTCCCTTAAAGTGAGCGTTTTTTACATTTTCTCTAAAAAATCGAGAACTAATAGTCAAAATGGGAAAAAAAAAATTATGGGGGGTTTTAGACCATGGTAAATCTAATGAAAGCAAAAAAAATATGTTTCTATTCAAAAAAAAATTTTAATTGCTTTATTAATTAATAATTAATTATTAAAAAAGAAATTGATTCAAAAGCTGATTGCTATTTATGTTTGGCCATTTACAAACTATCTTTTGAAAAAAATTACTGAAATATATTAATTATTTAAGTATTTATGGCCAAAAAACCAGCTTTTTTTGTAACATTAATTTATCATTTTCTTTTTATCATTTAAATTACAAACCATTCATTAGAAAATTACGAATTTTTGTATTTCGCATTCTTTTTTAATGCTGAATCCAAATATGGAATAATATTATGAGGTTGCTATTGAACTTTTTAAAGTTTGGTTCTGTTTTAATATGTAGATGACCCCTCATGATAAAAAAAAACTTCATACAATTATTAAAAACCTTTCACGATTTACAATGGTACCTTTTGTTTGTTATTTCAACAATTCGAACAAAAGATATAGCCATCGTTCTGGTTTTTTTTTTTTTTTTGGGGGGGGGGGGGTACTGTACCATGAAAAGGAGTATGTAGAAACTAAACTCTAAAACAACTGTTATGAAGCTTTACGTAAAATAAATAGCGAAATACTCAAACCACTAATATTAACATGTAAACTGAAAGAACTTATGTAAACATTTTCTATTGATCATTTTGTTTTTCAAACTTTTACAACTTCAAAATTTCAACAGTCTTAGTTATAAGTTTTTAGCTAACTATCCTAATTTCAACCAAAGATGCATTTTAAAACCAACTTTAAAATATTCTAAATATCTAAATACAGTTGTTTAAAAATTATAAGATTTATATTTTCAATGTTTGCATGTAAAGTTTATAGGGAACATAAGAAAGTATTTTTAGACCACTCGCATGTGTTTCTTACTTAAATTTAGTGCCCTATCTATTATTAAACTGAAAAGTTTTTGTTTTTTTTACATTATATATGTTTGTAGTATTTGCATATAAAGTTTATTAGAGGAATGAGACTGTATTTTTGGACCATGTGTATTCTGTTTTAAAATATTAATCCTCCATATGTTATTAATCCAAAAAAATTATAGTCCCTTCATTTTACCCAATATATTTATGTCCTTTATGTTACGACTCATAGATTTTTAGTTCATTTTTTGAGTAGCTTCCTATATGCTTTAAAGAAAAAAATAATCTTCTACGAACTTTTATATTTAAAATGACCACATCAACCGATAGCAGCAGGATATCAATACCCTTATAAGACCAACCAAAACTGTTAGAACAGGTCATTTACCATGGAAATAGAGCGTATTCCCACGCATAGCGGAACGCTTGCAAACTTTATAGAGATTTTTACTGGCCAATATTTAAGGTCGTTAAAACTGGACTCTCATATTAAAAGTCGCATTTGAAATTTAAGTATCAGGTTGGCGTTTTCTTTGAAGCACGGATGCCCATCGAAGCTTGCGACATGCCAAACGTCGATCGTTTTATTGATCTTAAAAGTTACACACTTCTCGGGTGTTTTAGGCTTTATTGCAAAAGCAAGATTTCGGAAGGGTTGTTTGAAAAAGCATCAAAATATCTCGTTTCTTCTCAAAGTGCTCTTTAGCAGTCAAACTCGAGAGTGGAATAGCAAAAGGTAAAAATTCACTGTAGTTCACAAAAGTGAACATTGGATTTTCAGGAAACACAATTTCACGGGACATAAATCAATATCGGACGATTTTTGTTTTGTTTTATCTTTTACAAAAGCTCAAAATTTGGAGACCCCTAGCTCCAACTGTATATACCCCAGTAACACAACAACGCTGGTCAATATCCCTCGATATTGGCCCGCCATTATCACTCGATATTGGCCCATTTTGATGTAGACCGTTGTAAACCTGTAGTTGTTATGGATCTTGGATAATTTCAAATAATGCTAGAACAAATGTACTCGAAGTTTTGAAAAGTCCAACTGTGTATACCCCAGTAACACAACAACGTTGGTCAATATCGATATTGGCCCATTTTGATGTAGACCGTTGTAAACCTGTAGTTGTTATGGATCTTGGATAATTTCAAATAATGCTGAAACAAATGTACTCGAAGTTTTGAAAAGTCCAACTGTGTATACCCCAGTAACACAACAACGTTGGTCAATATCGATATTGGCCCATTTTGATGTAGACCGTTGTAAACCTGTAGTTGTTATGGATCTTGGATAATTTCAAATAATGCTGGAACAAATGTACTCGAAGTTTTGAAAAGTCCAACTGTGTATACCCCAGTAACATAACAACGCTGGCCAATATCACTCGATATTGGCCCATTTTGATGTAGACCGTTGTAAACCTGTAGTTGTTATGGATCTTGGATAGTTTCGAATTATGCTGGAACAAATGTACTAGAAGTTTTGAAAAGACCAACTGTGTATACCCCAGTAACACAACAACGTTGGCCAATATCGATATTGGCCCATTTTGATGTAAACCGTTGTAAACCTGTAGTTGTTATGGATCTTGGATAATTTTGAATAATGCTGAAACAAATGTACTCGAAGTTTTGAAAAGTCCAACTGTGTATACCCCAGTAACACAACAACGTTGGCCAATATCACTCGATATTGGCTTATTTTGATGCAGACCGTTGTAAACCTGTAATTGTTATGGATCTTGGATAGTTTCGAATTATGCTGGAACAAATGTACTAGAAGTTTTGAAAAGACCAACTGTGTATACCCCAGTAACACAACAACTTTGGCCAACATCACTCAATATTGGCTTATTTTGATGCAGACCGTTGTAAACCTGTAATTGTTATGGATCTTGGTTAATTTCGAATAATGCTGGAACAAATGTACTGGAAGTTTTGAAAAGTTGATGCGCTGTTTAAAATTCGAAATATTTTATTTATGAGAAAGGACGGAGGGTTAAAAAATATGTTTTGTGACGTTTTTGACATGCTTTTTTTTTTTTTAAAGAATCCATGTATTTTGCAACGATACTCGAGATTTGGTCACGATTGACCACTCTTCCAGAACCCCTGTAACAGAAATTGACTAATACTTATGTGCTAAATGGATAGCTCCCAAGTATGAATCTCCAAAATGTCATTATTAATGATAATGGAAATTGAATATTTGTATTATGCCTGAAGATTTCCTGGTGATAAAGATATAGATGAGGACACTATACTGTTCTAAAATATAGACCAAGATTTGTAATAGTGAAAATTATTTTGGAGATAAGGAACGAATTTCTACTGAGAGATCTATCTGATAGAAGATATCTTTCATTTCTATCTTGCATGAGAAGAAATCTGGCAAGTTCCCAGGAGCCAGCCAGAAAATTGAAACGAGGCTATCTATCACAATGATCACGGTGTCTACTCATTTAAAACAAAAACTGTAAAGTACCAGACGAGATTCGATGTTGAGATCTTTTGTATGCTAGGCAAGTATTGTATCAATTTCTGTTATTCCTTGTTGAAGAAGTTGCTGAAAGCAAAAAATTAAAAATCTAGTACTTGTGAGTAAAATGATTTTTTTTTTTTTTATAAACTATCTATAAACTATCTAAACTTAAAAAAAAAGCGTTGGATATTAAACTCTCAACTATAGGTATTACTCTTGGCCACTTTTTTGGAATACTGCCTAACTGGTTGAAGTCGACATTCCTTGAAAAAACTCCAAATGCCATAGGCACGTTCTATATGTCAAAATAATGGTCACGTCGATATGAGCTTTCACACTAAGAAAGGAAATACCGGAATCGCAACAGGAAGTTAATATGTAATGAGTTAAGTCCAAGTTTTAAATCTCACTCACAAAATTAGGCATTAATATAAAATCTCTGTTAGATTAGTAAGATTTTAACCGAAGTGCTACATATTGCGACCGGTAGAGTGCTTTCATAATAACTAAAATATAATTTTCATTGAGGTTGGAATATTTTCCATAACAAGTTTTCTTACCAAGTCTGTTACCAAACTCACTAACTTGACGACTTTTCTTCTAATTAAACATTTCAAATAAACGGAATTTTTGTCGCATACGTCTTTGTCCTAATAATGGGATATTTCAGTCGTTATAACTCTGCCAAATTCAACTCAATTGGGATCTGGGCTTGATGTACAGAAATAGAAATCCGTGTAAAAGTGGTATTCTCAGATAGTTACTCTCATAATTTAACTTATATAGAAGTTTGTTGGTTGGCTGATTTTGATTTTCATGGCGCAAGGAACTTATATAGAAATTTTTTATCATTAACTCTTATTTTGAGATATAAAACAGACTAGTAAGATACTACAGCATTTATAATTGAAAGAATCCAGATGAGCGAAAGCTTCACGAAAAAAGATTCAGTGGCAACTATAAGTAATGATTAACCATATAATTAGTTTTAATTAAAAACTTCAAAAATGTTTAATGTAAATATAAAAAAAAAAAAAATTAAGTTTATTTTGGAAATAAGAAAGTGACGAAAATAATCTAATGATGAAGGCATCACTTTTTTTTTAGAGAAATTATAAGTCCATGTTTTATTTTTAAGTATGCTGGTATATTTCCAATTTTTAAGTGAACGTGCATTTATTATCTAAATACTCATTAACTATTTTTATTAGATAACAAATAATTAACTTTGTAATAAAGAGTGAAAAGCTTTTGACAAGAAATAAATCTTAAGATTTAAACTTTTTATCCCGAATTAATCCTTTTATATTTACTGGACGTATCTATAAATGGCGATGGGGACATGTAAAATATCAACTTTCTTTGTAAGTATGAAAGAGCACGATTTGTATTTTGTTAATTTTTTTTCCCGAGATAGTTATATTGGATGACTTTCATTCTGCTCTTCAATTTTAATAATATGAATTCTGAAAGTTATTAAAAAATGTAATATCTTATCGACATATTTGTCAGTAAGGGCATCAACGAATTGCAAACAAATAAAAAATGCCCCATGAAAAAGAATGCAATCAATATATTTCTATTATAAAATGGTTTTAATACTACAGTATGCAGAATGTGTCCAACAAAAACAATTTTTGATAAGTTCTGAATTTGCTGTCAATAATTCTCAGTTATTTCCCCAAACTCTGATTACTCAAACCCTTAACTGACGGCTCAGTGGTTTGATTTTTTGACTGAAGCTTAGGTCATCTAGAGCTCATATTAATCGCTGAAACTGCTTAAAAAAACATTAGACTTCTGGATTTTTATAATAATTTTTCAGTCTTTCACATAGACTTAATTCTTCATTTTTTGAACTACAATATTTTAGTGTTGGTAATGTTTTTAAGAAATATGAATTTCTTTACCAGGTATGAAAACACTAACTACAGGTTGTTTACATAATCTGAAGTAAATAAAAATGGCGCTTTTGTTACGTTAAATAAATTCGATAGTTTATCACATGATTTAAAATTTAATATTAAAACAATCGAGTTATTTTACATTTTCTAAATAATCTTTTATTAGTGTTTCTATACCTGGTAAAATACATATTTCATGTATTAAAGTAATACTTTAACAGACACTGGGACCCCCAAAAAAATAAAGGTTAAATTCTCTGATTGACGCACGGGACATTTTGGTTATTTTTTCTACTCGTAAACAGATAATAATTATAAAATTAAGATGAATCTAATACCTACGTTTATATTTTATATAATAATACTTGGTAACAAACTTAAATAGAAAAATAATTACTTTAACTTGGACAAATATGCATTTATATCTACTGGCCCGTGTCCCGTGCGTCGGTTGCATATAAATGTGTATTTGACCTAGTTAAAATATTTATTTTTCAATATAACTTTACCATCAACTATAGTTGTATAAAACAAAACCATAACTACTAGATTCATCATAATTTTAGAATTCTAATTTTTTTCCGAGTAGAAAAAAGTTCCAAAATGTCTCGAGCATACCACAGAGAATTGCCTAAAGTATTATTTATATGGAGCAGTGTATTCCTTTGGACGGTCTCTCTTTAAGGCATAATATCTGGTCTCGCTTCTTAGGTTTCCTGTTGAGAGTTTTCCGGGTTTTCTTCCTTGCGAGAAGCACACGAGCAATATTGTTTTCAGAAGGACGTCGTGAAAGGTGTATTTTGCTAAATATGGTTCTTTACCGCCATCTAGTAAACGACATGATCTTGAGAGACTATTTTTAATGATAATATTTTAATAGCATAATATTGTTAAAAAATAATCTAATGTAAGAATATTCAACAAATCATGTTATATAAGAATGTTCTTCTATTATAAGAAAGTTATAATATAATAGCATACAAATAATTATCTAATATAAGATTGTTCAAATAATCATCTTTAATAACGTTTCAATAATCCTCTAATATAAGAACGTTCCAATATAATAGCATTCAAATAATCATCTAATATAAAAATGGTCTTCCAAAATAGTAGTTTTCAAATGCCATTTAATGTAAGAGTGGTCTTAAATAATACTGTTCAAATAACCATATAATATAAAAATGTTCTATTATAACAACGTTCAAATAATCATCTAATATAAGAATGTTCTAACTTAATAACGTTTAAAAATCATCTAATATAAGAATTATCTAATACAATAAGTTTCAAATAATCGTCTATTATAAGAATTCTCTAATTTTATTACTTTTAAATAATCGTCTATTATAAGAATGCTCTTATTTTATTACTTTTAAATAATCATCTAATCAATAATAATGTTCTAATATAATAATGCTCAAATTAACATCTACTAAAAGAATTCTCTTCTTAAATAATACGGTTCAAATAACCATCTAATATAACAATGGTATTCTAATATAATAATATTATAATAATTTAATATAAATAGGTTCGTTTAATAAATTAAGGTTTAAATAATTATCTGGTGCGAGAATAGTCTTCAACTGTAATAATGTTCAAATAATTATCTAATGTAAGAATTTTCTACTGCTGTAAAAATGTTCAAATAATCACCTAATGTATTAATACTTTTCTGATATAATAATTTGCGAATTCTTATGTAATAATGAATATAATTTCCGCTCACTAGATTTTATCAACAATTCAAAAGCTAGCAGCAGTATAATGACATTTCATTTTACTTCCATACCTATTTGAAATTGAAACTAGAAAAAGAAACAGATGTTGTACGAATTCAAGAAAAGCTTTTCCAATAGGTCGTAAATTTCGATGTTATAAAGTATAGGTCCTTGTATTTGTTATATATCTGAAATTACGACAAAAAGCAATAATTTATTGCTTTCAACACGTTTATGATTCCGCGGAAAGCAATAAAGGGCGAAAAAAAACGTATCAAATAAATTCTTCCGAAATAGCATCTGCCTTTGGTATTCAGATTGGAAACAAAGAATAAATAATCTGTAAAATGCAGATGAATTGTTTATTATTTGTTAACCAATGAAATATTACTTTGACATTTTAAGTGTCGAAGTACTCTATTTGTTCGTAAACGCTATCCATATTAGATGCACAACGTTTTCTTATCACATAGTAGTATATTTTATTTGCACATTTTTTTGGTGTTAATATAAAATATAATCTATATTTACATTGACACCACTGCTCTAAAAATTTATGAATCATGTATCTAAATAAAGATCGGAAACTACAGAATGTATATACATGATATAAAAAAAATTAAATAAAGTGTATTTTTATGAAAATACAACTCTAATTGTAGTGAAATATTATTCTAGGTTTATTCATGTTACATATTTCATCATTTGATGAAGAATGATCTTAATTTTTTTATTTTAAATTATAAATTCTTATTTTGGCCTTTTTTAAAAAATCCACCCATAAATTATTTGTTGAATAAAACATTTAGTAATGAAGCAAAAGTATTTAGCCAATTTTATACATTTTAATGGTAATGATAAATTGCATTTTCTATTCTCATTTCTACTTAATTAAAATATAAAAATACTGTACTTTTCCATTACAGCCAGGCAACTGGGCGATAATTTTCCAGTTGGCGAATAAGGGGCTATCGTTTAAGTACCCTATTGGATAAAACCTCTTATTATGATTATAAAACACGCACCAAAATTTCTCCTGAGGATTTCGCAGTGTGTTTGGGTTTCCTTTCATAGAAACCAAATGGACCCAAACAGCGTGGTAGGTGTCTAACAGAAATGTACTAAAAATGTAACTATAAATTAGCTTAGAAAGAATAAATTTAGTTTATTTTAAAAATATACATGGAAAATTAGAAGAGTTTTAATTGGCACGAAATTAAGACTAAGCCTCCAGTGTAAAGGAAAAATATTCTACTTCGAAAGGAGAGAGTTTGCAATATCGATGCTTAAAGAAATAATAAACTGTTTTAAAACGTATATGCTTAGTAATTAATTAATATGATTAAATACCTCGAGTCCAACAGTATCCGCTTTATTATTAAAAAGTAAGTAATATTTTGTTACATTATTAACGTTCACAAAAATTTAGTTAAACAAATTTAAAATGGCCTGATTGGAATTTGTCGGTGTAATTATACTTCTTAAGTATTTAGCACGCTCAAGCCATAGTGAACCATAATTATAAATTTTAACTTACTGCATTAAATCATGATTGGACAAATTCTGCTTCATTACACTTTCATATTGATTAATAACGTCTGCCATAAATTTATTAACGTACAACACGCAATATGAAAGGAAAAAGATTTCCCAGTAGCACAAATAAGTTTACAAATACAGAGATAGAAATTATAACGACTAAGAATATGAAGATATAAGCAGCAAGTGTATTAGTCCATAATGTGGTTGCTACCTTCTGGTACTTAGAGCTGCAATTTTGTATATTCATAGATTTAAAACAACATTACTTAAATAAATATACTTCGTTATAACCTTTATGTTACACATAGTATATCATTTTCTCTTTCATCTTCTCATGTACGATAAATTCCCAAGCATTCAGCTAAGGCATATGTTTTTGATACTGTCTCGACTGAAGTAGACAAGGTCCAGCTCCCTATATATTTAAAGAATTGCACCAACAATAGTTAAATGAACATACTCCTTAAAAACTTTAAGTTAACACATTATGCCATTTTTTCTTTCATCGTCTCATTTACGATAAATGCTAATGCATTCATTTAAGTCATACATTTACAATACTATCTCAACTGAGGTAGTCAAGGTCCAGCTGCCTAAATCTCAACAGGCTTGAAGAATCAACAATAGTTGACTGAATATTCTCTGTAACCACCTTTAAGTTGCAAGCAGTATAGCAATTTCTCTTTCATTCTCTCAACGACAAATTCTAATGCATTCAACTGAGATATACAACTACAATACTGTTGCACAAATTGTCTGTATATAGGGTAAATAGTGACGTATTATTTTAAAATTCTATTGTAATTTATTTTTATCTTATTTTATTTATTAACAGAGATTATACAGGTAAGAAAAAGGTGGCAACACCTAAAGCAATCGAGAAATTTCGAGATGTTTCTTTTCCGACGAATTGGCTGGAAATTTCGCGAATGTTCTCTCGCGCCAAGTATAAATAAGACTGAAGAGCGGGAAAGTTGGCAGATAGACTTCGGACTTCGATGAGAGCTGATTGCTTTGTTTACTGGAGAGAGCTTGTATAATCTCTGTATTCGAAGCTGTTCTTACTGAAGCTTGTGTTGAAGCTTGAGATTGATTACGCTGTTGTCTTTGGAAAGAATTTTGTGCCTGTGAAGAGTGAATAAATAGAAGTTTTCATCTTAAAAACTGTGCCATCATTGCCCCAGTGGAAAAATTCATAACAATACTGTCTCAACTAAAATAGACAACGTCCTGCTCCCTATATATCAATCAACTTTAATCAACGATAGTTAAATGAATATACTCCCTATATATAAATGAACTTGAATCAACAATAGTTAAATGAATATAATCCCTATATATAAATGAACTTGAATCAACAATAGTTAAATGAATATAATCCCTATATATCAATGAACTTGAATCAACAATAGTTAAATGAATATACTCCCTGTATATCAATGAACTTGAATCAACAATAGTTAAATGAATATACTCCCTAACACTACTGCATACTACACACTGTGTACCATTTTCCCTTTCATCCATCGTCCCACTTACGATAAATGCCAATACATTCAGCTAAGAGATACATTTGTAATACTATGTCAACTGAAGTAGACAATGTCCAGCATCCACAAACCTATCTCTTTATCCCCTCTCTTAAAGTAATGCAACTCATAAGTCTTCTACGACAATAAATTCCGTACCCAATCCACTGACATTCACTTAGTACTTGCTCAATCACTGTCTAATCCTTCCCTCACACAGAAATTCGTTGAATTTATCACATCCTTTTCTCCTAAATGCCAAGCAATCATGGCCGTGGGGGGGCTGTTGTTGATGTGAGATTAATTACCAACGGTATTCCAGAGCCCATTAAATGCCTCCAGGTAAGATTCTTGAAGCATGCTCACACAAAAGCTGGCTGTGAGGATCAGAGCTGTAGATCTGTGGTATGGGACTCTCTGTTTTCAATTATTGCTAATCAGGAATGAGAATCTAGTAAATGAATATTTTATGTTGGAATTTGTATTGAACCGATTTTATCTATTTGGTTGAGAATGCTGATAAAAGTGTACGATTAATTATGCATAGAACTTTTACTTAATTGCTTGTGGAAAATTTACGGTTGTTTTAGTTTTAATTTTAACTAACTAGGCCTTGTCTACCTTAGGTCTTCTATGCCTCAGAATAGCTAGTAATGGAAAGAGTATTTGGTATTTTTATTTTTGTAACTTAATACTTTCAAACTTTAAAATGGGCATTAAATTATATAAAAAAAAATCTTTTACAGTAATTTTGCATGTAACTGAGTATGTTATATATTACCATCAATTTCCGAGATATCTGAATAGGATAAATTTAACATGCTTTAATTTTAAACAATAGGTTCTGTTTACTACTTGAGGAGCTTCAGAACAAAAACCTCTACGTACAGTTTTTCCAACATTTTAGTAAATCAAGGTATACGATTTGCTCGAGTTTAAAACTAAGAAGTTAGCCATTAAAAGGGAGTAATTTAGTCATTTTAATGAATCGAAATACAGGAACATTTCTTCACTGTAATTGACGTCATTGCTTTTTTCAAGAAGCACTTAAGTGGCTGAAATGCAGTCTGTACACTCCAGCTTCAGTGAATTTAGTAATTAAACTATTTCTTATTTTAAGATTTAGGGTGTAAGGTGTGTGGGGGGAGGGGGTACTGCAGGATCTTGTCAAATTTATCGTTGGTTAAGATAAAAATGTTTACAAAATAGGGAACGCAACTTCCATCATTTGTCCAAACCCCACTTTTAATCACCCCCATTCCTTACAGCATTGCAAACAAAATCCATTTTGCATAAAGTTGTATCATGTCTCCTTTATAATTTGTCTTGCTTTAGATTTTTCAAAATATGTTCGTTAAAATCTTATTATCCCTACTTCTTTTTAAGTAATTTCTGGACACTTTTATCACATATAATTGTACTTTGTAGACTGAGTTTTTTCAACGAATTTATGAACATGTAGATTTTAATACACTAAAGGTATGTTGAGATATTTAGCTTCCTTAAATGTGGTTTTGTCGAAGAATAAAACAATATTTTAATAGCTTATTTTATTATCAGACGTTGGGATACGATTTAGTTCCCTCTTTAAGGTTTCCGTAATAAACTTTTAATATTGGTTAAAACCAAATGTTATTCCAAATTAGCAATCATTTTATTTTTTTCGATCATGTCTTCAACTTGCGCATCTCAGTAGAAATTCACTGCAAGTGATGAAAATCACTTATTTTTCTAAATAGTTTCAACCTAAGTTAAAAGATAAATTTTAAGTTCTAATATTTCGAACGTAAAACTGTAGACCATTGCGTTTTCAAATCTGTAAAAAAAAAATAAACTGTCAAAATTTTAGAGCTAACGTCAAGAGCAATGGGACCATAAAATAAAGTTTTCAAGAAAAAACGCTAAAACAACGAATTTTGTGGGAAATTTGAATCGATCATTCCAACTTATTTGATTAAACTTTTTACCTATATTATTAAGATATGTTTTAGAGTAAAGCTAATGACATAACCACAGTCACATGGTGACAGAGGAACACGACTTTGAGAGGAAAAAAGAATGGTTTATAAGACCTAGTTATCAAGAGTTATTCAGATGGATTTGAACTCCATTGCCCAACTAATTTGTGAACATACTGTACATTGCATGTGGTTCTTCTATTCGAAAGTCGTGTTCCTCTGTCACCATGTGACTGTGGTTATGTCATTAGCTTTACTCTAAAACATATCTTAATAATATAGGTAAAAAGTTTAATCAAATAAGTTGGAATGATCGATTCAAATTTCCCACAAAATTCGTTGTTTTAGCGTTTTTTCTTGAAAACTTTATTCAAGAAAAAACGAATTATTTTTTAGAAATTCACTGCAAGTGATGAAAATCACTTATTTTTCTAAATAGTTTCAACCTAAGTTAAAAGATAAATTTTAAGTTCTAATATTTCGAACGTAAAACTGTAGACCATTGCGTGTTCAAATCTGTAAAAAAAAAATAAACTGTCAAAATTTTAGAGCTAACGTCAAGAGCAATGGGACCATAAAATAAAGTTTTCAAGAAAAAACGCTAAAACAACGAATTTTGTGGGAAATTTGAATCGATCATTCCAACTTATTTGATTAAACTTTTTACCTATATTATTAAGATATGTTTTAGAGTAAAGCTAATGACATAACCACAGTCACATGGTGACAGAGGAACACGACTTTCGAATAGAAGAACCACATGCAATGTACAGTATGTTCACAAATTAGTTGGGCAATGGAGTTCAAATCCATCTGAATAACTCTTGATAACTAGGTCTTATAAACCATTCTTTTTTCCCAAATAATTTATGTTCACTATGTCATGCTATATGCATTTTTTACTTTCAATTACCCATATGTATACATAGGATAATGAAAGTATAGCATTCGGTAACGAACAATTTAGATTTTTTTTTGCATTTCTCCACGATTGGAGCATTCTGATTGGAAAAAAGTGATCTAGAAAAAATGTCTGTCTTTGTGTGTATGTGGTCAGCATAACTCTCGAACAAACTGACCTACGATATTCAAATTTGGTGTGCGAGTTGGTGGTAGATATGGGATCTACCGTTAAGGTTCTTGTCAAAATCGCTCATGCGCGTAAGGTAGCTGCCATTGAAAAAATCATGTTTTTCAGTAATTGCTAAGAAAACGGATCTGACGATTTTGTTCAAAATTGCTGTGGTAATGCCTCTAAAGGTGTTTTAAGCATCCCCATCACCGAAATTCCAGTAAAAATGCTTTAATGGCGTAAAAAGTTGAAAAACGATTGCTTTTAATACAGAGTTATCTTTCCTTGAGCCCATACCTCATCAACGATCTTATTTTTTTTTTTTATCTCTGTGTAGTTTCACTTACAAGAAAGGATAATGTAAGAATTATTGATAAGTATATCACCATAATTCCCATTTTTTTTTTTTTTTAAAAAGACCCATATAAGAATTATCACAAACAATATCGCCAAACTGGCAATTTTTTCTAAGCGACTGATGAAAATATAAAAATGATAAATTACACAAATCTACATCAGCAATATAGTGTAATTGAAAGTTGTGCAATGTTCCACACCCCTAGTTTTTTTATTTTTCTATCATGCCTTGTTTTTAAGAGTTACATAGATCTATTTGAACTCTATTGTCCAACTAATTTGTGGACACCTTGTATTTAAATGGTGTTTAAACGTTACCCCAGCAGCGGTGACTTCACAAGCCATTGCTGAGAGCATTCGCTAGTACCTTTGTGAGAGTGATACTTCACTGGGTACCTTTTAGATGTTATTGGAGGCGATGGAAATGTCGTCAACACAGAATTGATGACCGGTGTGATACGTCAGATAGAAATCAGCTTGAAGCGTTCTTTGGAATGGGATGTAAGTTCGCTCCATTTCAACGAACTACCACTCAGACATTTATATCAGCATTTGAATAGAGATGCGACTGGGCCAAAGACTCTTTCATATTGGTGGAAATCTTAGTAGCTGTGAGGAGCATCTTGTGGTAAATTCAAGAGAATTGAATGTGAAATACCAAAAATTGACAGAAGAACCCTCAGTAAAGATCAGCAGTATCTTCCAGACCTATAATTTGCAGTGCGAGATGGTGATTGTTCAAAGAATATGTCGGTTCGCGATTCAGATCTTTCCAAGCACGATGGTTGACAAAGGTCAACCGAACTTTCGTTTGTGTATTTTCACTCAAAATCATTTATTTCAACTTGAAAAAATCGTTCTTTTCTACTTGAAATGTTACATGCTAGTATGGTTTAACATAAAGAAAAGCATCGAATTCACTGAAGGCACTCATCGCTTTTTTACAGCTATTGTAATTTTTCATTGCAAGAGTGATGAGCTTAAAGGTAAAATTGACCTTCATTAAAGTGAAAAGCTTTATTTCCCCGTCCAGATAATTTGCTTCTCTCCATGGTCGAAGACGATAGGTGTACGAGAACTCCAGCTTAGAAGAATTTTAAAAGCTAGGAAGAGCAATCCCTCATTGAAGACTACTATTAGGTACTTCAAGTTTCCTAGTCTCAATTTTCAAGCAAATGAATATTTCGGAAAAATTGACAGCTAACATTTCATCTCCAACCGCCCTCAAAAGGATCGCTGATGAAGAAATTAGGTGGGAAATTAGTAACGGGCAGGGGCTGTAGCCAGTGTATACCGAGCCGAATATAGAGAGGGGAAATTAAGATCTATCCTGAAGTCGAGATGTATTATGCCAAACTTCACTAAAAAATCTCAGAACAGACTAGTTTCTGAACAATCCATGTAATTCCTAAAGTGATCTCAACTTTCTAATCTTCTTATATAATTTCTAGTTTTTGTTTTCTAATTCAGTTGTGATAAAGTTAGATGTCTTTACTGAGCAGAATACTATATTTCTCAGTCTCCTTCCGAAAATAAATTAATGATATAAGTCATAAGCTTCATTAAATAAGTTAGAGTGATTGATTATGAGATCCAACAATTTTTTTTATTTTAGTGTTTTTTCTTGAAGAAACACTAAAATAACGAAATGGCCACTTTGATAGTGGCCATTGATAGCACCAACATTTTGGCATTTTTTTTACAGATTTGAATACGTGATGATTTATAGTTTTAATACTGTACTATTAGAACTCGAAACGACCATTTTAACTTGGGCTTAATTTTAAAAAAAATAAGCAATTGTTATTACTTATGGCAAATTTTAACTGAGATACGCGAGTGTAAGACGTGACCAAAATACATATTTTTTTTTTCGTTCCTTTGGAGCTACTTCCAAACTTTTGCTCGCTATTAGAATTAGGGAAACAAAAAAAATCTCTCGGCCCATCCTAGCAAATATATATACGTTAAGAAGTTTTTTCGGCTCATCACCCAAAACGTTACGAAGTGCAATACGCATGCTGATATGACTTTGCAATCTATCTTTTTACCAGGGATTAACATAATTTTATCAATTTTCAATAACCTTCAATAGTTTTTAAATGGTCTATAACCTTGAAACACATATCCCCATGCTCTTTAAAAACACTATATAACCCCTTGAATGAAGTTAATTTACATAGTCATTAATAATTTACTGTGTAAAATTCTATGGCTAATTCATATTATTTTTCGTATCATTCAATTGCTCATACACCCTATGAAGTGTAATATTCTTATTATCATCAAATGATGAACAGTCAAACCATCATGAGAATTTTCGAACTCACCTCACAGTTATCACGGTTTGTTACTTCTTCTCACCATTGAACAGTTCTACATTAAACAGACTTTTTCATTCTATCTTACAACAAGGTAGATAAATCAGGCATATTGTCAGTCTTTAGAAAAATTATACAAATACAGAGTATACTAAAATATAATATGTTTGTATAATTCATATGTAGAATATATTATCGTATTCCTCTAATATATATTGAAAACATTTTGCATTTAACACCTCAAACATATTTTTAAACTTAACAAAAATAGGGTCAAAATATTTTAAGTTGCAATTTAATATTTAAATAAATGATATCTAATCTCTATTTACAAAAGTGTCAGGTAAAATCGATAGTTTTTATAGTAACTTCCATTCCGTATTTACAAAAACCGAATAATCAGAAGACATTTGTCGTAGTACAAATAATTACTATATTGACCTTTATTAAAATATGAAATGGTTTGTTATTAATTATTAATAGCATATATAATTGTTTTGTTATAAAACCACTCTTAATGAATTAAGAAATATTTCAGGGTCTTTTAGAGCACTCTTTAAATCAATTTTTCTGTTACGATACTAAACTGTATCTGTATTTAATTATAGCAAAAATCCTCATATGGCCTATTCAAAGTCCACACACAAGTAGGTAATACGTATGAGAATATAATTTTTTTACAATAGTAATATTGAAAAACAAAATATTATTCAATACCACTTGGTTTTCACAATGCCAGGTTTTCTAAACAGATAAACGCTATTAAATAATCTCTGTAATGTATAAAAAATATCGGTCGTTTTTTATACAGTACAATTGAAATAATTACTGTGTCAGTCTAAAAAAACCCTTAATCCCTTTTACCATTATGGCATCTCTTAACAATTTTTCTGTCATGAAAGTTTAAGTTTATAAAAGCGCACACTCAAGAAATAATCCTAAAATTGCATTTTTGACACGGAAGCCACAGTATTTTTATCGATTCGGCACCATATCCCATTCTATTACTGTAACAAAAAAAAAAGGAGCATTACCTGCCATTTACACACACAACTTGCTAAGGCCCCGAGACATTTGGACCATAAATAAATCGTTTTTATCATCCCCGTCACTTCATGTTATATATTTTATTCCTCTAGATGGAAATCCTCAGCCGGATTCAAATATTCCACTGCATTTCGTCTCTTTTTCCCGCGACACCTGACATATTTTCAGCTGCATATTTATTTAATATTCCCGTCTTGAATTCTTTCATTTCAATGATAAGCCTCTAGGGAACAGGAACATTGGCAAGAAAAGTATCAGAATAGTAAAATGCCCTGACACTCTTGTTGGACATGTCCAAAACGTTTTATTCTTCTATTTGTATAATATTCGCGACATGTTGACGAACTTTTTCTTTTAATTCAGTACTGTTTACACTTGGACACGTTTGCTTCTAAATATTAAGTAAGTAAATGAATTAGAAAATAGAGAAATATCTAACTTATAGAGAAAATTATAATTTTTTTTCACCTATAGTAGCTACTATATAGTTGAAATCCCCCTAACCTGACTCTAAATACCTCGGATGCAAACATGTTTAGTAAGTGTTCTGATTGGCTGGCTGCGATTTCTTTGCAGCCAATCGAAGCGTCCGAAAAGTGAGTTTTCATCATGGCGCTTAGTGTCAGTTTAGGGAAATTTTTAACTATAAATTATGATCTCGTGACGGTTTTGAGCAAGTTGACTATTGCGCCACAATGTTATAGCTTGAAGACTAAAATGTCATGAAATGGAAAACTGAGTTCCTGAAACAGTAAGATGGATGGGATGTTTGTGATTAAATGAAATATAAACGTTATTTAAAGGACTTTGAACGTAGAATGATACTAAGAAGATCGTAGTCATGAAGCAAATGTTAGCGAAACCAACGCTTTTATAAAATGTTTGCAACTGTAATTAAGGAATATTAAGATTGAAATGTCTGGAAAGAATTTGACTCTGAACAGTCAAATTTCTCATACCGAATGGTGAGAGATTGGATTGAAGACGAATTGAATTGTTAAGTCTCTAGAATTGGGAAAAGGATTGGAACGGTATCAGTGCAACACATTTTTTCAGATCTTGATAAAGAATCGTCTCACGTTTTGTATGAGTGCATTGTTTGAGAAGAATTAATGTTTTGTATGAACATTTTGATATATTAATGGGGTAAACGAGATATTGATGCAGTCAACGAGATGCTAATGAGGTCATGGTAATGAAGTGGCATTGTAATTTAAACAATTGAACTTTACTTTTTAAAAAATTAAAAATTCCTTACCTCCCCATAAATGAGGTTTTCATTTAATCAAGATTAATTTTTTTTTAATTATCTTGTGAAGATCGAATAATCTTTTATTATTATTATTATTATTATTTTTAAATAACTACGTTTTGCACATACAAAATACGTACGCAATTTTAAATGCGTATCTATTTTGTGAATTAAAAAAAATTAAACACTTGATATGTAAAACTAACCGAATTAGCAATAGAACAGTAGGGTGAAAAAATATGTTTAAATGTTCCCTATTTTTTTCCAAAGAGATCTTTTTAACATACATATATGTGGGTAACTGATAATAGCAGACTTTCTAAAAATTACTAACTCCTAATTTTGACGAGTTTTTACTTCTTTGAATTAATTTCAGTGGCTGAATTTTTATGAAACATTCCTTAGACTCAATTTAGAAAGAAATATTTTCAATTAAAATAATACTTTGGATATCATACATTTTAAACATATTTTATTACACTTTTAATATTTTAGGGAGTAACGTAAGTGGAGACATGCGTAGTAAGTGTATATGACTAAAACTCATGCAACTTGTCAAATAGATCTACTAACGTGTGTGTGTTGACAGAATCTAGATTTTGAAGGAAGAAATAATTAATTGGTAATTTGGACTTTAGAAATTTATCAAAAGATCAAAGGTTGTTGTAGCTGTTTAACAGTTTGTTGTAGCTGTCACTTTATATCAAACGTTTTAATTTAACGTTCCTACATTTAAAATATACCATTTTGATTTACAAATATTAATTTAATTTGAATTTTGCTTATCGTATTGTAATAAATACTTATTAATAAACCTATTCTAAAAAAAAAAAAAAAAAAAAAAAAAAAAAACCTAGCCAGAGTGTTCTATAACTCTTAGACGCAATAAGATTATGATAAGATGTTTACTTCTATCTTATTACATCTAAATTTTAATGCAAGATGTTATGTTTGCTTGTCTCCAATCGCCTCTCATTACAATAGGCTGAAAATAAACACTGTATTTGGCAAATATTTTAAATTATCTTCGATATTATTAACTGATAGCAATAGCATATAAAACTTATCACAAGAAATGTTTAAATACTGCCCGATTAAAAATACTTGTTCAGATTGGTCGATATTGCTATTATTGGTAAGGAATAAATCGTTGAACGTTAATAACATACTCTCCCACTATTGAAAAGCTTAGAGGTTGAGTATGTTAATGGCATGGTAATGTAATGTCCCTTAATATGTTAAGTCACTAATCTCTTCAATTAAAGGATGACTCAATAATTTTCAAATCATCCAATAATCATAATCTGATAATTGCAAGAGTCACCAAGTTCACATGGATTGAAAACACGAGTAATGGCCCCATATTTTTCAATATATATTGATAAAAATATTGTTTGATAATAATTCTGTATTTGTAATTAAGTATATTCAAATTTATAATTTTGGAAATCAAAGTGAAGGGAAATGGGATGGGGGGTCGTGACTATTTAAAAGTGGTCACCACTATGTGTCGATTTAATTTTGCATCTGGTATAGTCATAAAAGGTGCACACATAAACAGTGTGTACACAAGTTAGTAAGCGAGCCACTGAGTATGGGATGTGGTGGTAATTGGAAAAAAATAGGCACACTTTACTTGTTTCTACATATTTCATAATTATGTTCTATTAACCAAGCCTATTCATTATTCAAAATTTAATTTTTTATGTTTTATCAAAAAATATTCGGTTTTAAGTTTGGCATGACTATAAATTAGAAAAAGTTTATTTGCTTACAACACCATTTATAAAACTCTTATAAAAGTATTATTGCAGGGTTGTTAGAGGAAAGTTTTGCTCATATTAAAAAAAAAATTACTGTGCAAGACCTTTAGCCTGATTGATAGAAATCTAATTTTTTGTAATGCAAATTGTCAAAAACTGGAAAGAAAGGGATTCTTACATTTTTGTGAAGGTCAATTACCTTTGTTAATTTCAACGTGCACCCGTTTGTAACTCAAAGTTTGTAAAATTAACAATCCATTTCTTTAAACAATCTCGACACTTGATGGCCTTAAAAGATTTAACATCAATGATGAATGTTTGTCACACAAGATATTGTTATTGAAACTTTGAAGACCGGTATAATTTTAGCTGTGCAAAAAAAGTAAGATTGAAGAACTCATAAGAAGAATTGAATTACTAACTTTACATAAAAAAGAAACACTTTACAATGAAAGAAGTAAATATAACAAATAAAAACAAAGTTTTTAATATAAATCCTTTATATTCATTGCCAATTTTTATATTCCTTAACACAGCGCCGATTCTGTAAACAACGTGTGCTTGGTGTTTGCATCTAATTTTAAATATCAAAAACATTTCTGTCAGCTAAATGTGCATCAAACTACGTTTCAAAATGTATTTATTAAAAATGAACATCATACTCACATCCACTTCCAAAAATCTTTAATTTATTCTGATTAAAACAATTTATTTATTTATTTATTTATTTATTTATTTATTTATTTATTTATTTATTTATTTATTTATTTATTTATTTATTTATTTATTTATTTATTTATTTATTTATTTATTTATTTATTTATTTATTTATTTATTTATTTATTTATTTATTTATTTATTTATTTATTTATTTATTTATCTATATATTTATTTATTTATTTATTAAAAAAATGGCATCAAGAAGGAGTTTCAACAATGGTCGTTCCAATGCTATTTTAACGCGAATGGATGACAGCAAGTTGGTTTATTACTATTCCTTAAAAGTGACCTCTTAGTGACAATTATAGCCACAAAACTTGGCAGAATGCAATGTCATCAACATCGAACCTATCTGCCAAGTTTCAGGCCGATTGGATGACGGTAAGGGGGTTGATTAGGCCTTGACAGATTCCGCCGACATCGACAAACCCACAAAATCGAAATTAATATAAAGGATTTTTTTTTTTTTTTTTTTTTTTTTTTTTAAAGCGATAATAGGTAGAAAGAAAAAAACATAATAAAAAAGATGTGTATTTTTGTTTGACAAAGGTTATTAATCGTGATGGAAAAACCTAAGAACCGTACCTGCCATTTATAAAAAAACATACATTTATCACCATAATAGTTTTCAAGCAAAACATTTTTTTCATTTGTGCAATATTATAGTTTTTGCAGACCCTGTGTATTCAGAATAAGAAATATAACTTCAGTTTTATGAATACAAGCAAATTTACGAATACAAGCAAAAAATAGTGTAATAGATATTGCCGTACAGATTGCTATTGAAGTTAGAAAGACAGATAACCTCAAATCCAAAATCCAGCCTTTTATCATAAACACCGATTCTAGTATTGTCTTTTAATAATAAAATATCCAAATCCAAATACTGTGTATGTTTGTTATTAGTATTTGTTTCCTTTAAAACAAGCTCAGTAGAGTAAATATCTCTCAAAGAATCAGAGTTAATGTGGTCAAAGATTATAAGATCCCCGATATACCTGAATCCTTTGATGATAATATTTGCAATAAAGTCATCTTCATGTGTGTGAAGAAAAATGATTGCAAATGTGCTTGAAAAACTGTTACTCATTGGTATTCCATTCTTTTGTCTGAAAAAATCCAATCCATTGAATAAATTGTTTTCAAAAATGTTAAACTTGCATAACTCCAACCAATCAATTTTAGTAATAACTTCATCGACGAGATAATAATCAGAGTTTAGCACAAATATTCGTAAGATTTTCATGGTTTATGCTGGTAAATAAATTTTCGAAATCATACGTGTGCACATTATTGACTTTATTATTTCTCAGAAAATCCAAAACATCTTTATTGTTGTTTATTATGAAAAGATTTTCATTATGTTTAATTTTGTTTAAGATAATTTTTAACAAACTAAAAATGTTTTTGCTAAACAAGCAATTATAACATCCAGTACTACAAATAACAAAACGAAATTTAATTGGATTTTTATGAAACTTTATTGTTGGGCATAAATACGGTGTATGCTTCTGTTTTATGAAATAAAACTATGAAAAAGGTAATATGATTTATTTATTGAGTGTTTAAGAAGGAAAAATATAGATATAGAAAACTAACATTTTAAAACATATAATTCAGCATGAAAACACAGGAAATGATTGTCTCAGCTCAAAAAATGGAAGAATTTAAACTTTTAATGAATGCAGTTATTTTTCGAAATCGACTTTTTTCATAAAATATTAGTTTCCATTTTATTTAAAAGTCGTTTATAAATAGAATTTATTTAATTATCTTTTGTAAAAAAATATTGTTTCATTCCGGATGTTCTTTCCTCGTGGACTCGGTTTTGTTTGAATTATTATGTATGTAAAATAATTAAAAAAAAAACTGACTTATCAAATTTTAATGACCTTGTTTGTTTTATGATTTTGTATCTAAAATATTTTAAATAAAATTTATTGATTTTTTTCATGTAAATAATTAACTTTTTAAACTCCCTAAATGTTACTAAAAATAAAACTTCCTAGTGAAAATTACATTTCTCCATCTTTTCTAAATATAATTCAAGAAGTTTAATTACAGAGTTATTTTCATTTCCCATCTTTCAATCTTTAATTAAGGTGATTACAATGTTAACACATCATTCCGTTAAACATTGCAAAACGTTGTACTTCATTATTTTAACTTTTAAATTTAGTGGAATTTAACTAATAATGTCTTTTTATTAGATGCTTAAAAATATGCTATTTTAAATTGCACCCATAAAAAAAAATTAAATATGTAAGTTGATTTTTAGTTAAATAACTAGAAATTGCTACATTCTATAGCCGGAGTGAAAAATATCAAAAATAAAAATTTAACAATATCAATAATAAATAGTCATTAAAAACCATTAAAACCTTATTATAATATCAAAAGCTTACCAGTGTAAATAGCAGTAACAAAAAAAAGTTATTTCATTTTACCAGGAAACATTCCCATGTGCAGTAAACTCTCCTTTTCAACAGCCTAACTGGGACAGGGGATAAGTCAGTTAAAATAAAATCCACTTAAAGCGGAGAATTGAAAAAAGAAAAAAAGAAGGGGAAAAAAACAACAGAAATTTGACTTAATTGGCTAGGAATGTTTGTTTTTCGGACAATTAAAGAAAATAATTTATCTTAAAAGATATTGGTGAAGCCATCGATGACGTCGTCATCCAATAAATTATCTTCCTGGAGATCCTTGACAATGTCCAGCCACTGATCCATGTCTTCTGCATCGATATTTTCTGCATTGATGTCTTCTGCATCGATGCCTTCACTTCCACTAAAAATATCCTAAAAGGTTTGTTTAATAACTGAATGCGATACCGTAACAGTACCGGGGAAATATATTAATATTTTGAAAAGTTTTAAATCGATATTTGTTTTTACGTTTCGTAAATAAAAAAAAATTAAGGAATTAAATCAGAGACTAGTTAAATCTATTATTTACACACTTGTGACGGATTAAAACGTCAAATATGATTCTGCTGGTGAGGCTAGATAGGAAGATACCAAAGAATGGGTTTTACGTTGTCAATGACGTAATGATGCTGTCAAGTTTGACCTCGGTACTTTAAAAACAAATTGATTGTCGAGTTTCAGAAAACCTAACTTCGATGAAAATTTTTCAACGTAAGGTCTCCAATGATAAATAATGTTTTCACTTTATTTGGTGAGTTATGGCGAGAGATTTGGCAAGGGATTTGTAGTTCGACTCTATGCAACTCGATTTGTTGTACTATCAACGACATAATCCATTCCAATCCATTATATGGGGAATTTTACTTGAGCAATAAAAGGGAGCATATTCTTAATGAAATGATGTGGATTGTTTGTCACTGGCTTTCGGATAATACTCTTTGGTACCCGCTATAAAGAAAAGAAAAACCAGCCGTAATGTGTTCTAGGCGTTAACTGTTTTCCAGAATACTCATAGTTTGAATGCAAATTGCGTTTTATTTGTCCACGCATATGTAAGGATCAATAACCGAGAGTCATAATTGAAAGTAAAGGAACAGAATGCGAATCATAAAGCTTCCGTTTTGCACTGATCTCATAAAATGTTTTTAGTCTTTAAGCATAACATATAAAACAAAAGCTTAGCATTTCGTTTAAAGCCATACTTTTCGTCGCTTAAAAATGTGTCGATTTCATCGATGTCGATCATGTCGATCATTTTCATCATGTCGATCTTCAAGTAAAACGTTGTGAACCGTTTAAATGAAACATAAGTGATTATCTTCCATTTTTTTGCGATTCCCTTTTCTTTATTTTTGCTGATGTAACAAAAAGCACTTTAAAATGTGTTTCTAAAATAATTTTATTTCAGATTTTTGTGTAAGATAAGCAGAAAATTTTTACATAGGATATAGAGCATCGCACAACTTTCAATTACACAATACTAGCCACTGCATTTAAATTTGACGCGGATTGGTGTAACTTACCATGTTTCTTTTTAATATTTGATTAATTAAAAAAATTACCAGAATAACGATATTTTTGGCAATAATTATTACATAAGCAAAAAAAAAAATTAAAAATGATGAAATTGTGGTTTTGCTTTCCGATAATTATTACATTATCCTTTAGGGTAAGTGAAACAGATAAGGAACAGTTAGTTAATGGGCAATGTTCAAAGTTGAGAACTCTAGGTTAAAAACGTTCGTTTTCTACTTATCATACCTTTATTTCAAGGATGGGGTCGTTTGGAATATCTTAAAAGTCATTACCCCAGCGATTTTACTCAAAATCTTAAGAGCCGTTTTTTGGCAATTACTGAAAAACATAATTTTTCAATGGCATTTATCAAATGAAAATACGTGTTCTTAGGAGCCCCATGGTCACCCCTAACTCGTATACAAAAATTAAACATCGTAGGTCAATACGTTTGGGAGTTATGCTGATCACAGACATGAGGACAGAAATTTTTTCTAGAAAAGTTATTTTTAATTCAGTACGTACTAAAACGTCTAGAAATGCCACTTTTTAAATCAAATGCAATGCTTTTCTTACATTATATTACATATAGGATAGGTGAAAGTAAAAAACTTTATTTCTTTAAACTTGTTTTGGATAGAAAATTTTCTGTAAATGCGCAAGTGTTAAAAAAAAAGTTTAAAACGTTGTTAATAAATGCCCTGTGTAACAACTTTAAATTGCAGTGTTTAATCAGATAAATCGAATCAACGTTTTTATGTATTAAAATAAAAGATATTCTCACTTGGATCAAGTTTAATTTACCTGCAATTTCATTCAATTTAAATGTTTAAGCTTGACGTTAGTTAAATTAATTTAAACTAGTTTTTAAAGCTAGAAACTTTAAGGCTTTTTGTTAAACGGGAGTGATGCTTGAATAGTTTCATTGGATATAATTAAAAATTAAACAATATACTAGATTTTCTAATAACTTTTTAGTGAAGTATTTTAGACCCGTGCAATTAATATAAAATGAAATCGTATAATCCATTATCTTTATGTATCATAATGATAATGTTGCGTGGATGGGTTCGAAAGATTTGGAGCCAAAGCAGATTAACACTTGCAGAAATTTATTCCGATATACTCTTCACAGATTCTTTTACAAAACCTGAACTTCTCGTTCTAGAAAACTCAATACAGCTCTTTACATAACAATAGAGCTCAAGCAGCAGTTAAAAAAAAAAAAAAATCACAACTGCTACAAATCGCCGCAAAAAACAATGCAATACAGTTCGCTTTAGAACTACTCTGAATGCTCACTGAGACTCAGTATCTCAACACAGTAATTCCAGTCAACTAACTGACTCAACTCAGTCAGTAACTCAACTAACTAAAGGACTCAACTAACTCAATCACACTCTCTTTTGGTCTTATATAGAGGAGGCGAACCTTCGTGAATCTTCCAGAGATAGACATTTGGAGAACTTTTCAGATCGTAGTCGAAAAGTCCTATACATGTACATGGGGACCGAAAATGTCACCAAATGATCGCCAAGTTTGGCGACAAAAATTAGTCGCCAAAACCATCGCCAACTTGGCTCCATCTCGCCAATTTGGCGAGATTGCCATTACCATAATGTTAAAGGACCTGCTCCTTGTAAAACTCGCTTCCCAGCGTTATCTCTGTAAAACTCGTTATCAAGCATTAAGACACATATTGCAGGGAAGCAAGTTAAGACGAACTATTGCACTGCCTTATGCGAAATGTAAATAAATTTTCCTATTTACAAAATTAAAACTACGAAATATTTACAAATATACAAAAATTCGTAACAACAAGTTAAACTGCAGTCTCAAACATCTCCTTTAACAATGTTTAACCTTATTTGTATTTCCATGCTTACCATAGGGTTCTTTATGACATTTCCCCTTTTAGAACTATTTTCCAGTAACTGAAATTTCCCAAAGTATAAAAATATTTCCACAAAGAGTATTCCGGCGTGTTCAAATCACATTTGAACTGAAATTGACACTTATGTACCAATAAGAGTGATGTTCTCGTTTTTAATCGTTTATGAACTGCAATAAACAGATAAAATATGCCATAATTGTTCATAAAAAACCCATTTAAAACCTATTACTCAACATGAAAAACTTAAATGGAGTTATAAGACATAATAACATTTCAAATTTTAGTTTAAATTCCCGTTTAGGCTATGAGAAGCTCCATATGTTGATTTGATATATTGCATCCCAAAACCCCAGAACAATTTTACCATTTATTATTTACTATCTTTACTGAAAGAAAAGAATTTACTTTAATGGATAATAAGGGAGGTCAGAAGATCTGCAGAAATGGTGCTCTTCAAAAATAAAAGCAAATATTATAAATTAAATATCAATCAAAAATATAGATTTTATAATGAAAGTGTTTTCGTCTTGAGATACAAAAAGTTGAATCAATATACAGAGCTTTGAATAACGTGAGGTATTTAAACAAAAAATGTTTACCGTTTCTATATTTCCTAGCTTTAAGTTTGTGTCTCTTGATAAAATATCGGTTTTTAATTTGAGTTTAGGGAAATTTACGGCACGTTCCATCTTACTCTTTCCATGCATGAATAATTCAAACATGTGAACACACACCTTTAAGTACTTTAAGTACTCTCTACTTAAGTACTCTCTAATTCTCCTAAAACATAAATTCCATTAAACATGGGTGGGAAACTTCAGAGAGACATTTTTTGCCACGATTCAATTGATTAGGAAGTGTCAATCACTTGAAAATATTTTAAAAGTCCCGGGCAATGTCAACACCACAATTTATAAAGAACATCGTTTTAATTTTTATGATACCATGTAAAATAAACATTGAAATTATTGAATATAATATTTGCTATTAAACACTATTAATACAGACAAGAATGCATATGCATTACTAAAATAAAATGGCAATTATATATATATATATATATATATATATATATATATATATATATATATATATATATATATATATATATATATATATACCCTAATAGTCACATCTATATATAATTCTCTTGTGTGCCGCCCAAATTCGGCTGTATTTCTGTTAGCAGAATGGCAACGACTTCAAACATCCAATCACAAATCTTCTAAATATATTTTAAGCACGAATTTCCAAATTCAGAAATCCAGCCAATAACAATATATCTTTCGAAATATGATTAATACAGCTGGCAACAGAAAACAACTTGGATTTGCTATATTTTGTTTATTTTATTACAAATAATTGCCTATTTAAAACGTATTGATTTAATATTTACAATGATGTAAGATGTATACATTTCTTTTGAGTTAGAATTCCGGGAACTCTCTTTCTTATACAATTAAAAAAAGCCAGATTTGTTTGGATTCGGTAAATAACTATAACATATTTATTTTGAACGTTTTCTGGATGCATGGCTTTAAAAACTGAGCACGGAATTTCCTTTAAGAATATTAAGGTTTCCATGATCACATTCACACAGATTGAATAAATATTTCAGCGTTGCGGATAAACAATTTGCCTGGGTTATTTTTTAAGTATCGTTAAAGGGATTATGCAAACATATGATTGCTGATATTGCTTTGTTAAGAAATTTCGATGATTTCGAATTAATTTGTCACTTCATACAAAACCAGTCCATAAATTTAAATTGCTTTCTGGAAATTCTTATCATTTTTAAATATATGTATGAGAGTTTATTTTTATTGTTTTGCAAAAACATTCTGCTACGTTGCCAAACAGTCCCTGCTTTTAACGCGTCTCGACATAAGTAGTAAGATAATGACGTCTTAAGTATCGTAGCTCATCATAAATAATCCAACGTTTTCAGTTTCATGGCACAATATCACTTTTCAAGGATTTTATTGATTATGCGCTGAAATAGCTTTTTTCTAGGGCATATTTTAAATGCCTCACTTTGAAGCGAGCGGAGCGAGCCAGGTTCGCGACGCGAAGCAAAGGGATTGCATAGCAATCCAGGGGGTTGGAGAGCCCCCTAGTTGTGCTTAATGTCGCTACTGCACAATTTCATTTACCAATGTTACAACAAAAGACTTCTCTTAAATATGTACTTCATGCGTAATTCTTGTATACATAAAAGACACATACCTAATCCCAAACGTACATTAAACGTTAACATTCTAAGAAAATTAAAAAAAATAAACTAACAGCCCGTCTTGCTTCCATTCAACGCATGCATTTGCAACCACAAACATCCAAATACACAGACTGCTTTATTCAATATTTTCCACGGCTCTTCATCTCTTATAGTCCACATCCCAAACGCAGGCAATTTCTCAACCAGTTTTACGTTTGCGAAACTGCAACTCAACCGCATGTCATGTCCTATCCACAGAAATGCACAGCGGCACAAGAATTCTACATTTACTCTTCTGTATGTATATTTACTAGACTGTATGTAGTGGAATCTCCAGCATTTTGAGGGGAAAAAGTGGATACAACTATGTGCGTTCTTATGGCACTCCGGGGTGTTTTTTAGGCCTCTGGCGTTCACTAGAGAATGCAAGAAAAATATCTCTCAGATTCCATCATGGTTGTTGCAAGGGAGATGATAAAAGTTGTTTGGTAAAAATGTTTTTATTCGAATGCATATAAGTAGGATGATAAAAATATTCATTGCATTGCTTCATATCAATTTCATGTTTTGCGTTCAAAAATACCCGTACTTCTTAAGTATGTTGATTTGGGATTTTTTTATTAGATTCTGAAATGTTTGATGTCCACAACCGAACTTCTTCGTATAAAATCGTTTGGCGTTTAGAATATTTAGATATTATTTTGTACTATAAATGTAATATTTATGGTGATGACATGAAGATCGTAGTGGATGAACATAAAAGTGTATTTGGAAGTAATTTAACTTAATGCATTCATCTTCTTACTCTCGCTATGATCTTCATATGATCACTATGAACATTACAACTATAATACAAGTTCTTCTATTGTAATAAAGAAGTTCTTCCATTATAATAAAGAAGTTCTTCCATTATAATAAAGAAGTTTTTCCATTTTCGGGAAGTTCTTCTAATAGCGAGTAAGAAACTCTTTGAACAGCGGGTAAGAGAAGAACTTCTTCGTTTAAAACCGCTCGGCGCTCAGAATATTAGATATTGTTTTGTATTATAAATATTATGTTAATGGTGATCACACAAAGAGCGTAGTGGAAGAACGTTGTAAATGTATTTGAAAGTGAATTAACTTTAATGTATTTAACCATTAAGCTCTTTATATACGATCACCATAAGCATTACATTTAAAATACAAGTTCTTCCATCATAATAAAAAACTTCTTCGATTTTTGGGAAGTTCTTCTAATATATGTTCTAATATGTTCTAATATCTTCTAATATATGTTCTAATATATTCTAATAATGTTCATATGATCACTATGAACATTACAACTATAATACAAGTTCTTCTATTGTAATAAAGAAGTTCTTACATTATAATAAAGAAGTTATTCTATTATAATAAAGAAGTTCTTCCATTTTCGGGAAGTTCTTCTAATAGAGAGTAAGAAACTTTCTTTGAACAGCGAGTAAGAGAAGAACTTCTTCTTCGTTTAATACCGATCGGCTCTCAGAATATTAGATATTGTTTTGTATTATACATATTATGTTAATGGTGATCACACAAAGAGCTTAATGGAAGAACGTTGTAAATGTATTTGAAAGTGATTTAACTTTAATGTATTTATCCACTAAGCTCTTTATATATGAACACCATAGCATTACATTTAAAGTACAAGTTCTTCCATCATAATAAAAAACTTCTTCGATTTTCGAGAACTTCTTCTAATATCGAGTAATAAATTCCTTATTTGAATGGCGAGAAAGAGAAGAACGTCTTCTTCGTTTAAAACCGTTTAGCGTTCAGAATATTTGATATTGTTTTGTATTATAATTGTTATGTGTATGGTGATCACACAAAGAGTGTAGTGGATAAACGTCGTAAGTGCATTTGAAAGTGAGTTAACTTTAATGTATTCATTCATTACGCTCTTCATATGAATACAATAAACATTACAATTATAATACAAGTGCTTCCAATATAATAAAGAAGTTCTTCTATTTTAGTATAGTTCTTTAAATAGCGAGTAAAAAATATGTTGACCCGAATTCAATATGTGTGTATATATCAGGCACAAAGCGTAAAAACACTCATTGACTGAAACTAAAAAATGACTACAGCGGGATGTATTCTTAAGCATTCTGTACATCAAATGCTTTTACTCTAATATGAACTTCTGCTTATATAAAAATACCATATTTTCGTAATGTGAATTGTTTGCCAAAATAATTTATCGGTGTCCATGCATTATTCGTTAGATAAAATATTCTGTTTAAATATAACCCTATAAAGTTATAAAATAAAAAAGGAAATATCACTACGATATCCATTTTAAAGAAAAAATTTCAGCATATCACATACTGTAAATTGAAAAGGGGATTTCAATTGCATTGTGGATTATACTCATATTCTTCCTATATGTGTATAGAATATAAAAAAAAATAAGTATAAGATAAAATACAGCGGACCACATTTTGATATTTTTTTTAAAGTTTCGTTTTAAACATTTCTGATTCAGTGAATAAGTTTTAAATCCATATAAATCAGTGCATTTTAAGGGGGTCCTATACCGAAAATAAAAAAAACTTTATTTATATCTATTTTTATGTCAAAAATGTATCTTATGTATGAGATACTATTTATATATCTTTTAGATAATGTCTTTTTAAACACATTGTGTTTTGTTATTAACTAAAAAATTAAAAACCAAAAAAAATCCATAATAATTGATGTTTACGTTTTTTGATATAAGTCAAGTATATATATATACTTCAATTCAAAGTGAAAGCTTTCTGTAATACAAAATCACACAAAGAAAATTTTCTCTTCACAGAATTTTGATAGGTAAATTAGAAAAAATTCACAAAATTCTCAAAATTAAAATATTGAAATTTTTTCGCTTATTTTTATGTTATCCTTTACGCTAAATGTTATACTTTAAAACAGAATTTGAAAAATAAAATTATGTGAAGACAAAATGTTTAAAACTATATAAATAAAATGATCCAAAAGTTTAAACAGCCAATAGTTAATGGTTCTAGAGATATATGGATTTGAATATGCAACATCTGTGAAAAACGTTAGTGTTCGAAAAACGCACTTTAAGCAGATACTTCAAAGCGTTAAGCCCATTAGTGATGTTTAATTAACAGGAAATTTCGTGGAGTTCTAATCACCGGAGGAATAAGATAAAAACATCATTCTCTTCAGGAATGTGTGAACTATTTTTTAATATAAAAAAAAAAATGTTTTTTTTTTAACAAAATTTCGGTACTGGACCCCCTTGAAGGCCATGGAATCATCATAATATCAATATTTAAAGTAGAATTTATATCGAAGCAGTTTCATAATCATTTACGTTTTATTATATATTTTAACAACATTAACTTTCTAAAGGCTTCTAATCGGTATTGATATGACCCACCAACCCGCGACACATTAAAAAAAAATCCGTATTCAGCTCAAACAGAAACTATTCTACCACAACGCAAATCCGCCATGAAATACAGACATAGACCCCTTCTCGAAGTTCTTCAATCAATATTCTAAACAAAACGAATCAAACTTAAAATGCGCCATTATCTTTTATCGAGAGATAAAAGCAAAAAATATTCCAAGATTAGGCTTGAAAAACTTGCGAACAATATTGCTCTAAGCCAATCTGTAACCGTTTTAATCCGTGTCGATAAAAGTGTTCCCCTATTTACCTTTCCTTTTACTGTCCCATTAACAAGATTTTATCACAGCTTTCAACGACTAATGCAAACTGATGGGCACAGGGATCGACATTGAATGGAAGAGAGGTGTGTATAGCAACGTGTTGCAGCCGGAAAATGTCCGTGCAAATATTTGAACCGCTTCTGTCATTCCTTTGCCAACAGTGGCCAGCTGATGGAAAATAAATTGTATTATTTTGCCGGAGTTATTTTAAAAAGAAATAATCATTTATCTGGAGTAATAAAAAGAAAACACTGTGATCATGCCAGTTTAATAGAGGTCGGCGATATATCGATACGACGATATTTTTAAAAAATATATCGATATTAAAAATATCGATAAAAGTCACCGATATATCGATATTTCAATTTTTTTTAGTTTTTTTTATGATTGTTTTGTAGTTCCATGTGTTTTTTCGATTTTCTTTATTCCCTTACCAAAAACTTCAAAACTAAAGATTGAACTTGGCTGAGAGACAGTTAAAATGTCACCAATATTCAATATTTTGCCATACACTTAAAAGCTATTGAAAATTATCTAAATTTTTCTTAAAATCATTGCACCAATTAAGCGAAAATATAACTTTTTTTTTTTTTGTAAAAGATCCATTTCAGTTGAAAAAGTATTCACCTTACAAAAAAGAAATCATGAAAAGTAGACATTTACCCCGAAAAACTTTGTTTCTGGTAAAATTGAAAATCAAATTAAACAAAATCATGTGTCGATATATCGATATTTTATATATTTTTTTTTCTATGCAACGATATATTATCGATATTTATTTTTATTGATATTTCCAACCTCTACTATGTAATTAATACTAAATATCAGACTCGTGTATTTAAAAGGAGTTTATATGATTCCCCCAACCCTCAATATTTCCCATTATTATATACATTAAATTAATTTACTTTAAATTAAGGTATCCAACTACGTTAGAAACAATTAAAAAAAAAAAAAAAAAAAAAAAAAAAACTTATTAATGAAACTTTTTCATTGCATTAAAATGTGCATTATATGATAAAAACTTGAAATTGACTAAAATATTTAATTTTTTAATTTTATTTTTCCAAAAAAAGGAGATTTTTAATCGAAATTGATCAATATTTTGTCAAAATGGCTAATGTTGTAAAAGAAAAGTTTTAAAATACATTTTGTTTCACTTTATACTACATGATTCTATGATACTCATGAGTATAATGAACTAAAATCTAAGTTATATTTTCAAAAATAAAAATATATATGCGATTATATAAGATTACCACAAATTTCAATATTTTCGCAGCATATTTTTTGTATATATAGCAATAACTTTTCGAAAAAAATCAGTACAATCTAATCTGTAGTCCATTATACTCAACATAGTATAACAATCAACCGTACAAAAATTATAACTCTATCTTAAATACATTTTGAGAGCCGTATTGCAGTAACAAACACCGTATTGCAGTATTAGCGAAAAATGTATTCCTTAGTTGGTTGTTTTCAGATTATCTGGCACCGTCAGCAAGACGAGGCCTACAATGCGCAGAAAACATTCGTCACTTGACAAGCCAACATACATTTAGAAACACCCACACGGGACTCGAACCCTCAACCTCGCTGTCTAGAGGCTAGCACGCTAACCACAATACCGTTTGGTCGGCATTTATTTTTTAGAAAGCACAATTTTGGAATATCGCTGGATAGATTTTCGTATTAACAACCATTTTTGAACGACTGTAACTAAAATTCTATTTAAAGTTACAGGAAACTCATCAACTGGTTTGAAAAGAGAATTGTTCAATTCACATGAAAAAAAAAAGAAAAAAAGAAAAAAAAAATCGAAAATTTAATCGATTTTGCCATTTTAAACGTAGTTGGACACATTAAATTGCTTGGGAATATAATTTCGAACTTCGATAAACAAAGGTAAGTAACTAGCTAGTTTTTCAGAAATGTTTCATATTCGTTTAGGGGGACGTATATAAATTACGTTGCACGCAGAGGGAGGGAGGGGGAGGGAGAACCAACGTGATAGACCGTTGGAAAGGTAGAAGAGTAATTAAACTTACATGACGTAACAATTCCACTTTTGGGGGAACATTTAGTGAAGTTTATTTTTAATTTAAAATTTAAAATAATGTAGTTTCACAGAGTTATTTGAATAGATCATTTGACTATTAATCACACTAATGAAAGCTAATCTGCAATAAGTCGAACTTAGTTTTATCTGAGTTCATTTTAAAACCAAATAAACGTATATAGCCCACAAACCACGGTTCGAAGACCACTGATCTAGTTGATAAGATAGCATGCTGCTGTTTGAAAAATCAAAGCCATGGTTTTAATACATTAATAATTTGTATCAAAATATAAACAATTGTTTTCGCCGCAGTGGTAAATTAAAAACTTACTTCAAATGATTCCAATTCATATTCTTCGTATTTCTAAGAATTCTATCTTAACAGTGTAATCTAGATCTTGCTATAATTACATCCGACACAACATAGTGTCCTATAATTCCAGCATGGTAAACTATTCAAATTCAACCAACCTATATAAACAACATATTTTAAGGGCTGTGTCTACTTTGGATGCAGGAAAAAAACGCTATTTTTATTATTATTTTTTAAAGAATACTATTATGTTTATTGATATAAAATTTGTTAGGCTTAACAAACACATTCATAAATTAGAAAAAAAAAATATTGATTTTAACCACTTTTTTATTGTGAAAATGTCAGGTAAACAGGAATCCTCAAAAGGTTGCGCTGTTGAAAAAATCTCAGATACTACTGAACTGGTCCTTATGGAAATTTAACCACATATTCTGTACACTTATCGCTATATCGCGTATCAGAATTATTGCAAAATTTTAATTTTTATTATTTTTTTTTTTGTGTTTAAAAACATACAAAAGAAAAAACACTTTTTTTCATCCGCCATTTTGTTATTTTTGCATATAAATTAATATTAGAGGTACGGGATATACCCACTGTCACACTAAACCTAAAACTGTTCAATTTTTTTGTTTCAAATGGGCCGTTGTTTAGTTTCTTCAACAGCGCACACCTACCTACTTTTTGAGGACTCCTGTTTACCTGTCATTATCACATTAAAAAAAGTGGTTAAAATCAATTTTTTTAATTTTTTTTTTTTTTTTTTTTGAAAAATTTACGAATGTTTTTGTTAAGCCTAACAAGTTTTATATCAATAAACATAACAGTATTCTTTTAAAAAAAAATAATAACAATAGCGTCTTTTTCATGTATCCAAAGTAGACAGAGCCCTTATCGACAAGTGTTTAAAAATACAGATTACATCTCAGCGATCCTCTAGACTTTATAGTAAATCGCTTAGTAAAGACATTTTTTATCTGTGGTTTGAACCATGTAATCCTTCAGTATTTTAATTACTTGTGTTTGAAGCAAAAATAAAACACTTCGCCGTCTGGCTGGACGATCAATAAATCAAAAACTGCTGCTACTCATAATGTTAAGACGCTGATATTGGCAAACGTTTTACTAACATGTGCTGCAGTCCTTAATTTGAAGGTTCGGGATAACATGTTTAAACTCTTGAGAAAATAAAGTATACAGTAATTATTACATTAACTATTAAAAGCTTAAAGAGTAAAGCTAAAAACGGTTTATGTTTAAAGATGACAAAATCATATGTTTGAAGTAAATTTTAAGAAAGCTTTCTTGTCCACTCACTGTTCCTAACATATTGTTTTTTCTTCTGTTTATATACCAAATCTTTTCGGAAGAGGGTTTCGTTGTTAAAATATTTATTCTTTTATTTTAATGGTATTATAGTAGAAATGGTATTAAACGCTAATAAAAAAATACGGAGATCCTTAAAAATTGTGTTTTTTTTTTTCAAGATTTCTTTTAAATTTAGACGAAATATAATTGCCCTAAATCTCATAATCCTTTTTATGTTGGTTGTTAGAAGTTAGTCTTCTTTAAAAATGTTGTTTTTTCTAACTTACACTATTATATATCCAGATAATTTAAGGGCTTCTTTTTTTTTAAAAAGTGAAAGTAGTGAAATATTTTATTTTTAAACTTTTAATTGGTCTCAAGCTCTAGTCTCTCTTGATTAATTTAAAATATATTTTCGATTTTAAAATCTATCAGATTATTTTTATGTCATTAGAAATAATGGTTTAATGAGTTGTTAAGTAGATATTTAAAGATCTTTTATCCAAATCAGTTGAATAATATATATATATATTTTTTTTTTTAATTTACTATTTATACCTTTCCAATAGGGAGAAATATATGGGTTTTTTTTGGTTTTTTTGCATTAATATATTATACAGTCATTATTGAAACTGGAAAAAAACAAGTTTTTAGTTTCCTTGCTTATTTTCTACCATATTTGCGAACCAATTTTTTTCGGTTTTAGGTCACAAAGCTCAATTGAGTATTAACTGTCAACGATTGATGGTATTAGGATTATTTCCAAATAAAAATCACCTATTAAGAGGAATTCCTAGTAAGAATCATTCCCTCTACTCTCTATGTTACAATCTTCTTGCTCAGTGCATTTAGAAACTACTTTGTATAAAACCTTGACATTTGTCGAGTAGGTACAAAAAAGATCACTTAAAAGAATTACATAAATTGTTTCCATTTATTATAAATCTATTATGAATGAAAAATTAAAATATCAAAAGACAAAACCAGGTGGAGCCACTGCATATGAAGATTCCAAACATGAAATAAAATATATTAGACGCTGTTTTCGAGTTTTTAATTTTAGGCATTTTATTAAGTAATCATTTTTGTACCTATTCGATAAATTTCAAGGTTTTTTACAAAATAGTTTCTAAATGCACTGGGCAAGAAAATAGTAACGCAGTTATTATTGGGAATGACCCTTATTTCCTTTTAATATCTTATCTAGGACATCTTGTTATCTTTTCAATTTGAAGAAATTCTTATCAAAATATTTGTTTCCCCTAACCACTTATATCTAACTCCAACTTCTAGTTAGTGGATGCTTGATTGTAGACTTGAAGCCGAAGAAGGCTTAACAATTACCATCGAGATCAATATCAGTAACTCTAGCCCTCCTCCACTAGTTAGAATGTGTTTGTAACCAAAGGCAGCCTATTATAGTCAGAGAGGCGACTGCAATTTTTGGACGCCATCGGACATCATTCTGATTTTTTTATAAAAATCGGAGAAAAGTGTGTAGATTACGAGTCTACTGGTCTGCCGTGGTAAAAATGACCGAAACTGATCAAAAATCGACTTGGAATTAGTTGAATTAAAGTCCGATTGCCTAATATGTTATAACTTGCCGAAAAGAGAAAAACTTTTTCATCTGGTAACCCATTGCATTTTGATTTTCAATGAGAAAAAGCGCAAACGATTTCTGATCTCTGGCTCGGGAAAACTTGTATCTTTTAAAAGTAAGTCAAATTGGCGACATCAGTTACGTCATCAGTTACATAATGTTTATTTCCAATATGGCTCATTTGTGAAAGATGCAAGTAAGCCATAGCCACACATCCGAATCATCTGAAACCTTCTTAATCGAAAATTAAAGAGTGATGGTTACCAAATAAAAAGAATAAAAAATAAATGCTCATTACTTGGCAAGTTATGGTGCATTTGACAATTGGATTTAGTTTAACTTATTAACAGCCAATTTTTGACCAGTTTCGGCCATTATTGCCACGGCAGACCAGGGGATTCGTAATCAACTCACTTTTCTCCAATTTCTATAAAAAATTCAGAATGATGTTCGATGGGGTCCAAAAATTGCAGTCGCCTCTCAGTCTATTACGTAACATTGACGGAGTAAATATTCAATTGACTTCATCTGCTTAAGAAGTAGAAACCGCTTATTATAATTTGTAGTTTGTAGCTTGGCAGAATTTGTAGTTACAGATCCTTAAACCTATTCCAGAACATGCATTACTGATTAAGCACAATGGGCAACACAAAATTGGACTTTTACATGACTATATCACATTCAATTGCTGATTTCACCTTAAAATTAAATGTGCATTGCGAATGGGTAATGGAATATGGGAATTCAATTTCATTAAAAGTGTATTACGATTGATCACACGCATGCTCCAAGTGTTTGCATACGATAGAACCTTCAAAATAAAATCTTACATAAGGTTCATAACGACTGCTTTTTATTGGCTGCATGAAACAGAAAACCTCGAATTTATTTAAATCAAACCATAAACGCAATGATAATTGATGACTTTGCTATTAATTTTATGTATATTCTTATTTATAAACGAATAATTTATAGACTGAGAGGAGACTGCAATTTTTGGACCCCATCGAACATCATTCTGAATTTTGTATAGAAATTGGAGAAAAGTGAGTAGATTACGAATCCACTGGTCTGCGATGGCAAAAATGGCCGAAACTAGTCAAAAATCGACTTCTAATAAATGAAACAAAATCCAATTGCCAAATGCGCCATAACTTGTCAAATAATGAGCATTTTTTTTTTTTTTTTTTTTTTTTTTTGGTAACCATCACTCTTTAATTTTCAATTAAGAAGGTTGCAAACGATTAGGATGTGGGACTATGGCTTACTTTTATCTTTCACAAATGAGCCAAATTGGCAATAAAATTACGTCACTGATGACGTAACTGATGTCGCCAATTTGGCTTACTTTTAAGAGATACAAGTTTTCCGAGCCAGAGATCAGAAATCATTTGCGCTTTTTCTCATTGAAAATCAAAATGCAGTGGGTTGTCAGATGAAAAAGTTTGTTCTATTTTTGGCAAGTTATGACATATTTGGCAATCGGATTTTAGTTCAACTCATTTCAAGTCGATTTTTGATCCAGTTTCGGCCATTTTTGCCACGGCAGACCAGTGGATTCGTATTCTACTCACTTTTCTCCAATTTCTAAAAAAAATTCAGAATGATGTTCGATGGGGTCCAAAAATTGCCTCTCGGACTATTATCTATACCTTTATAATGAATTTCGTATTCGAAATTGGCCAGTCTTCCAGAACCCCTGCTTCAGACATTGATCAATAGTACATGGGTGAAACCCTTTTCACAAAAGAAACTATAAACACATTCCAATGCATTTAGATTTTACAGCAATCTGTTGCCGCATTTCAATTTTGTAATTAAATTTTCAAAAACGGTTAATTTAAAATTCCATACCTGTCTGTCCATCTTACCACTGGTATTTTCTTCTTTTCCTTCTGTCTCTCACTGTTTAGTAACTTTCTTCATACAATCCACAAGATGGTGCTATGCGCAATTGTTTTTTTATACTTTTCCCTGTCTACTTCAATGTAACCGTCAGTCTGTCATGTGAATATTCTTGCTGCTGCTAAGTAACTTTCAAGCTGAGATAACGGTTCAAATAAAATGTACCAGAAACCTGTGACTAATTCTTTACTGTCTTGTCATGAGAAAAATACGAAACAGAACGAATTAATTAAGTAAAAACACTCACTATATAGCAGTTATGCCATTTCAAAGTTGGGGATTCCTATATGAAAAACCCTGTGAGTGCATTCAGGAATTAAAGCAGGTTTAAATAAAAGTCTTCAGATGCAAATAATTCCTGGTATTATGACGTCGGCGTCAACTGAAGTAATTAAAGAATTTTTACTAATGATAAAATAATTCCAAAAATAAAAGCAACTGACTTATAACTTGTTTTGAATTAAGTACGATGAAATCTCGTGAGGATATATCCAATTTTGTTCCAGAAGACACGTTGGTGTAATTTAAATCTTATAACGGATTAGGTTTATGTTGCTACTCATCTACTTACATAATTTTGTCAATAACTGCTTATTAAGTTTGAATAAATGTAAAGAAATGTGTATGAACAACAGATTTAAATGCAAAGTTAATTGAAGTGCCAGTACATTAAGTCCTGAACTTATAAATTTGAGTGAAACTTATTAATTTATGTGTGTTATTCACTTTCCTTTCATGTATGGAAAAATCGTTTACTAAAAGACTTTTGTAATGATTAGTTGTAAATCTTATTTGGGATGTGGTTTCTTATACTGTAGAATATATAGGATACAAAAATATTTAAGAGCATATTTACTAGTTATGCATGATTTTAATATTATTACATCCGAAAGAAATAACAGTCTCTTTTGAAAATGTTATTCTTAGTTTTGTGATATTATATGCTCCCAAGTGTAAGGCAATCTATTCTATCCAAAATATTCTTACAATTCCAAAATATGTTTGGAAAAATAAACTTAATTTTCTTAAGATCAATGACATTATATAAAATCAAAATACTTTCATAGTTCAAATAAAAGCAAAGATTTGAAATAAAATTTTCTATTTCATAATGCAAAAGATGGTCAAAAACGCTCTTGAAAATGCATAGAAACACTTTACAAACTTCACTATACAACATAAATTACCCTTGAAATCAATAACTAATTGCAGATCGATAAAATTACAAAGAAAGCATCTAATACAAAATTGAAATTTAATTATTTAAATCAAAGTATAATAATATAAATCGAAAGCGACATCTCAAGTACTGAATCTTTTACTAAGTTTTAGTAGCAACGAGTTTAATCTTTTTTAACGGACATAAGTGTAGATTGAAGTTTTCTAGTATTCAAGCAACTCATACAGGAAGGACTAGCAAATATAAGCACTTCGTATCAGCAAGTATACTTTTCCATACTTTGAGAAACTGCAATTGACTAAAAAAAAAGCACACTCTGTCTTTTAAATTGATTTATTTTTCAAACGCTCGTGTACTTTGGAACAGCAAAAAAGTGATTTATTGCCTTTCTCCCGCATCATTTTACTTGGGAAATAAGAAGCAAAAAAAACTTTACATTAAGCCTGGTTCAATCCATATCAAATTGACTTCCTGGTGGTGAATAATTGCGTCACAGATAGCGAGCTGGGAATAACACTCTTTTCATACAGAATTCTAAGTTATGTTGGTCTACTTTTTGTTGGCTTCTTTTAGACCAAAAAAATTTTCGATAAGAAAAAAAGAAACTTTAGGCGTAATATATTTTCTTTTGACAAACTTTTAGCAGATGTTGTTTGGCTTCTTTATTTTTGTCAGTATTATTGGGTTTGTACACAGAACGCTTATCAATTATTTTTCGTTGATAAATGTTTAATTTCTTGGCTTACAAAAATGTCTATAAATGTTTCTTAGAACTTAACATTTTCTATTTGAGTTTGTTGTGTTTAACTTAAGAAATAAGTGTATTAGTTCTCCAAATAAACCAGTAAAGGGAATATCTTCCCATTTCTGTGCAAGATATATTAGAGAAATAATATTATTTTCAACAAAATTTTTTTTAATATTCTAATAATATAACTACAAAAAGGTTATTTAATAAATATGGTACTTTGGGGGAATTTTTCTTGAATGAAAAAATAATAGTTTACTTTTTGCAAGTTTTTATCCGTATATTTGTAATAAGACGTCATCAGAAACGTTGTACAATATAAAACGCATATAATTTTTTTCATTTTCAAAGCAAAAATGGAAAACTACTGAAAAAAAAATTAACAACATCACCATCACTCTTAAGTCTTAGTTGTTTAGTGTTTACGTCACAAATCATTTAAAAGTAAATTACTTAACAACTTCTATAATAATATAGATAAAGAAAGTATAACTTGTCTTTTGTCCATAAGCACATTTAAAGCAATTCGTACCAAAGAAAATTACCAAGAGTGATTGAAAAAAACTACCCGAATTATTACAATGTAAGTTTTTGAGAAAATAGTGAACACTGTTGGAATGCAATACTTTACTTCTTTGAGAGATAATTTTTTATTTACTCTATAGTTCGTGATAAAAGCCGACAGGGGGCGTTTATATTTTAAAATACGAGTGTGTCACAATTTCACTATGCACTAAGTTACCCATTTTTATTTTTTTCACGCATAATATATATATACCTAGGAAAATAGTCACAAAATGTAAGGTCGCCTGTTTTCTTAATTTGATAATTAATTTGTAACTTAGTATTGTTATTTAAAATCCAAAAATAATGATCTAAACTCTTACGAACACTATAAATAAAAAAAAGTTATTTATGCCAAAATGCAACAGTTTAATAGCTCATTGTTAATATGCAATCGTACTATTTTTTTTATTGTCCATCAAGTTTTTTTGCTATGTCATTTCACCATCATCATTATTTTTATACTTACGCAATAAATTCCTCTCAAAACAGTTGTGATATAAAAAAAACAATAATTCCGTTTTGAACCCTTTAGCAAGTCCTTTGAATATGTTGATCTGACAGGATAAGTACTTTAATCAAAATATATATTATGAATTTCACTACTTAACATACCTAAAAATTAATTTCCACTCACAATAATTATAATTGAAAAACAAAAATCACACACTTTCGTACATTCTAACAAGTTTTTGGAACATATTGATTATATACAATCCTAAAAAAAAATACAAGATATTATTCAGTAAATTAAGGTAACTAATTACAATAAAAAAGGTTATAATCATAAACACAAAATCCCACTATATTTTCACGTTCATCAAGTGTTTTCAGTATATACTGTCACAATAACAAACACAGGATAGTAATTTTTAGTACAAATTAAACAAAATTGTGAAATGAATCACACTCAAAAATAGTTTTCATTTCAAATAAAAATGTTACACACACAAGACACAGACAAAGAGAAATCTTACTCCTGCTTTCTTGCCAAATAATACACCCTTATCTCGTCTTACCTCCAGGATCCCACCCGCATATAAATTATCTTGGAGTAAAGCTCCAGAAACCAATCCTCTGCATAGGAGCCGAAAGATAAGTGACATCTTAATTAATTGCTGCCTATTTACGCTGGATGCACCCTCCACTGGATTTCTGAGAGTTATGCACAGAATTTTGAAATAAATGATAGTTTTGCTGGGCTTTGATTTATTTTGATTTTGGAAGGCTTTTTCTTGGTAAAAGGACTTGCTTTGACATCAATTATAAAATTTTGAGGCGTTTCTTTGTCAGAATTTTATTAACTGCTTGTTAACCTGAGAGAACTCGTACCATGAGATTTTATTTCACGTTCTAATATCCTCCGAAAGGATTTGATGCCTCTAATTTATATATTTTGTTATTTAAATATTTTATTGACATTTGGTAGATGTAAAATGTGTTGCATTAATGGAAATAATATTTTGTGCGGAAAACTATTCAATCCACCATTGTAATCTTCATAAATAAGTAACACTGTAAAGTTAATGAATCTTGATGTGCATGTTTTTCTTTCACTTAATCTTCTCACGCAGTGAATAAATGAGTTAACTGTTGCTTAATTGATTTATTAGTAAAAGTTAAGGAATAAATCATGAAATGGTTTCATTACTTTATATCCTAAAGGCAAAAATAAGAAAAAATCTCACACGTGAATTATTACTAACAGTCTTAAACAAATCAAAACAATGGCGATATGGCGATATCTTCGATTCTAAAATTTTTACAATATTGCTATTTGTACTAGAGAATTCGCTTTGATTCTTTATATGCCTGGCACAATTTTTTTTTCTTTGAGAATAATTATATTAAAATTTCCCGTTGAAAATATATATATATATATATATATATATATTTTCATTCGATTTAGAATAATTCATTTACCCTGAATATATATAGTTTCTATTAAATACATTTAAAAACATGAAACTTGTAATTTAAAGTCAATTATCAATATTGTGAAGCTTAATTTTAATGTCCAATATCAAAGAGAGAGGGATGCAAACGGAACGGTCGCGTTTTGCAGGACGTAACAGATATTAATATAAAATAACTTTGAAATTATTGCATCGTTTCAAAAGATGTTAATAGAAAATAAGCAATGTAACTCAATTAGAAAGGAAATTTAATGTAAGATAATCAACAAATTTGAATATGAGTCTTTACACGCAGTCCAATTAAAGCCGGAAACAAAAAAAACAAAAAAAAATACAGAAATTAGCGAATATTATTAAAAATTTGAGAAATATAAAATTTCTAAGTTATAGTTTCTGATGACATAGATAAAATACTTAATATTAGTTAGGCCATGCTTATTTTTATATGTTTTAGTAACCTCTGCTAAAAAGGATTACATGTTTTATTGAAAAAAAAATCCTCAAAACGTGGATAACAGTATAAAATTATATTAAAAGAAGAAGAAAAAATTATAGTAACTTTATGGAATTCCAAATGGATATATCTTTGTAAGTATAGTTTTATTATTCAAAACTCTTTCTTTAAAAGTAAATTAATTCTATGTAAGCTTTTACACAAAAATAATTTGTGAAGAGAGAAATTGCTTTGGATTCAAAAGTGTTACATTTCAAAGTGCCAAACTTAAAGGGACTAGCAGATTTTGTTTAAAAATCCTATTGATATTGTATATTTTAGAAATGTTAAGAAAGTCAGTTAAAAAAACAACCAAACTACAATAACTGGAACAGCTATTTAAATGGTCGAATTTAAAATTAATTTCTTTTTTAATAAGCAAAATAGAAAAGTTTTTATCCCCTGTAACAACATACTTATCACACTGAAATTTAGTAACAGCTAAATCCCGAAAAATGTAATGATATAACTTCAGTGTCGTAGCACGAGCCTCAGTCCATAACAATGCAACAACTCAACTCACTCCACTCACGTTACCGCCAAATCCCTGGAATGGCACTCCAAACAATTTAATAACTCTTCCCGCTTCCGTTGAATTTCTATCTTCAGACATTTATTATTTCTTAACACCGCAAAATCCATTCGGGAGAGTACTTCTTTGTCTGGTCGTCCCCGTCTTAATCTTCAAGCGATGAAAGTAGTCTTCAGAGTCTGGAGGAATTTATTTTCGAAGCGAAAATTTTTGGAATATTTGATAGTATTGCTTTGTAAATGGAATCTGTTCAAGGGAAGTTTACTTATATGACTTAATTGATATGAAAAGTATATGGTTTGAAAAAAAAATTTCAGTGTATATTATGACAGAATAAGTAATTTTTTGACACCTAATAGTACAAATTTTAACATTACTAATGAAATTTCTATTTTATATTATTATCTGATAATCGATTCCAGAATTCATCACGGAGATTCATTTGAGGTGCAAATTCGTTTTATTAAATCGACGTATAAATAGCTCGGTACACTTTTTGTACACTTTTTAGTGATAGTTATTCATAACTTTTCAACTCTACTAATAAAAGGTCTAAGATAATTTATTCTATTTTTTTTTAAGCTATCCTACTTATCAATCACGCACTTGCTAACTTTAAATCATTTTTTCTTGATGAGGAATATTTTTTTTATTTTTCATATTTTAAATCTTGATAAAAGTTCTATTAATCTAATCTATTAATATAACTATTCTATTAATTTATAAATACATTAAATATTTGCAGTTACTTTTTTAAATATTTCCTTTGTTTTGTTTTTTAATTATAGATAGATGTATTCAAATTTTATTTTAGGTAAAAAATTATGTGTTACATTATTTAAAATTTTATTTTACTTTAATTTTCCAAATTAGATAAAGATACAATTTGAAAGATATATAGTTCTCCACTTCTAGCCTTCATCATTTGTTGATAAATCGAACTTTAAAAAAAACTCCTATTGTTACCTTATGTTGAATATAAATATGTTGGCATCAATTTATCACCAGATTGACTGGCAAATAGAGCTGTGCCTTGCCGTGCTGAGTTCTGCTTTCTAAACAAAGTTTCATTATATCTCGCTACAACATAATACAATATATAATTTTGATGAACTTCAAAAAAAGTAATTTCTCTATTCAACCTTGCTTACGCACTGGTCCTCTAGTCAATCTTAATCGACAAAAAATCAATTTCAATGCTCTTACCAATAACATCTTACTCAAACAAATATGATACTAAACCACAAAAATAAGTCTCACAGGAACTCTACAAATCGAAATGAAAAATAAAAAAATTATATCTTACGTGAACTTTTTGATTCAAAGAACTTCCAGGAAATTTTGTCGTTCTCAAATGATGTAACTCTTGACTCAGAGATGGAAAGTGTCGGAATAACAACAAAGAAAAGGGCAGGCCAGTGGTAAAACTAAAGAGCGGAAGAAAAGATACGTGTTTAGTGAAGCCTGTGAAAAACTCCAGAAGTTTCAAGGAGTTAGTAAGAAGTCCAGCAACACATACGAGAGAAAAGGTTTCACGAAGAAGAAATAAATCTGTGTCAAAAAGAGTTTAAATGTAAGAGGAGGAATCTGGCAATGGCCATATGTTATAAAATGTCATTCTATTTTTACTCTTTTCTCTAACAAAATGGCGTCTTTTAGAATGACAAAAGCGTAAAGAAAATTATTGCGGTTGGATGCCCTCAAATGATTGACTTGATTTAAATGGAATTGTTTAATTTTAAATAAGATTACTTGCTTTCTTGTTTGAAGAAGGACGAAGAAATTGTTTATGTCCTATTTAGTTTTATCACAAAGGAAGGATTATGCACGCTAGATGTAGTATTTAATTTGAATGGTTATAATTTCTGAAAGGTTTATTATTTTTACGATTGGCGGACATACATTTTAAGTTTGTTTGACTGTAAAAGTTGTTGTAGAATTTTTAACATATGTGTGGTCCATATAATTCAATTAATATGAACAAAATAGAGTTGCATACATAAGTGTAACTGGTTATCAAACCTTAGCTTTTAAATACTATGTTTTTTTAATTATCTTATCTTTTTGTTTGCAAAGTTTGTTTTATTTTTGTACTTTAATAAACTTTATTATAACTGCTAACTTTTACTGATTTTATTTCAACTATAATCGATATCTGAAATCTTTTTCATTGATTCAAAATAGAGAGATATGTCTTTCAACCAAAAATAAAATATATTGCATGAAAGATTATTGAATTATATTAGTTTAGAAAGGAAATATTCCATGCACCATAAGAATATTTGTAAAATATTTTACCATTCATACATTTTATGGAATTACACTAAAACTGAAATAGGGTTTTCTATTTTGAACATATTGAATAAAATTATACAGCAGATAGGCTTAAAAATTTAACATGAATATGCTATTTAATATCTTAATGGAAATTTAATCGATTCACAACGATGTCGTGCTTAGCTATTGTATTCAATTAATTTAGTTCATATAACGATAAACAGATGACTTCAAACTATTTGGGAAACAATTTCTTTAAGTGGATTTAATAAAAGTTAAACGACCTCATCGTGTTTCTTTTACAAAATTAATGGAAAACAAATATTTAGGTATCGAAATTTTTTAATGACATTTTTGTAACACTTCAAAAAAGTATTAACTTGTTTTCAATAGAAATATTATGCTATGCAAAGTAGTGTAAAATACTCTTTCTCAACTTATTATAGTTTAAGAATAATATATAGTGTTAATATAGTCTTAAAACAAAATTAATTAGATTAATTTCTTTTCAAAACTTTGTATTTTTAACACATAACCATACATATAACTCTTTGAAGCCAATTAAAATATACTTATTTTTGTTTACTTATTAATACACCATTGTATATTAACTAGATAAATAAATAACGCAATCTCGATTGAAAAAAATATTCAATAATTTCAATTTATCGTAAAAATTAAAATTCATATTAATTAAATATGTATAATAGCAGTGACAGATAGAGGGTGTCCCAAAAGTGACATTCCGTCTTCAAAAACTGATGTCTTGAAAACCGTTATTCATACGAAATTGGAGCAACTCATTCATTTATTCTACAACGTGGACCTTTTACCACTAATCTTAAAAGGCTAATTTTCTATGTACCTTTTTTAAGTAACTAAACCACAGATACTTTTGAAATTTTTCCTGAATATTATTTGTACCTTCTAATTTAATGTGAGGTGAACATTAAGGGATTATATATATATTTTTTTTTTGTTCTTTTTTTTTTTAAATCTTAAATGATAAAACACCAAAAATCTCTAAAATTGTATTTTTTAGACAAAATAATTTTAAAAAATAGCTAATTAACATTTTTCTAAAAGCGTAACCTCAGATTAATATTTGATATAAGGCAAATTTAGGGTAAATTTTTTATAAAGAAGCTAGTAGCAGTTTTTTCAAAAAAGTACATAGAAATTTTAAAAGGGGCATTTTAAGATAAATGTATTTGTATGTGAAATTGTGCCATGGCAAACGTGTGTTTACATTTTTTTAAAACTAGCTTTTCTTTGGAATTAGAAGGAGTGTAGGCTAAAACTACATCTTAAAAGTGGCAGAATAGTTTGAAATTTAAGGATATGCAAAAATCACGAAATCGATAATTTTGAAATTTTAAGCCTACTGAACCTATCTACTGAAACGTATTTATCCATTAGGCATAAGTGAGAAGTATAAATTACAAAAATGTTTAAATAAGGTAGAAAAGAAGATTACATTAAGAAAAAAATCCTGCCATTAGTTTTTTTTTTTTTTTTTTTTTTTTTTTATATGACCTTTTTTAAACTCTTATATTTTTAAACGACCCCACCCCCTTTCCCCACTATGCAAATTTTGTCAACACACAAATATATGCAACACATTAAGCATTGTATCTAAAACTCGGAAATTATCCTTAAGAAATATAATCGTTGATTATAATGGGTAAGTTTATAAAAAAAAATAGTCAAGTAATAAGTGGGCGGGAAATTATTTTGAAACTAAATATTAAATAATAATAAAAAAATTAAAAATAAATCACTTTTTCAAATGAGATTAAAATTACAATACTAATAAACATATTTTAATGTATGAAATGTTCGTGCCAAAAAGGAGTCATGTTTATCAAAAATAAGAAATAGTAATCAAGACAGTTTTCGATGTTAGATAGTATAGATTATCTTACAAGCTTCTAATATTTTCAAAATAAGCAATATCCTTTGGACGGACTTCGTGTTGCAATACAAAAATAGCCAGATTAACCGATACTGTCAATAGAAAAAGAAAAAATCCAGCCAGTCATCGCGAGCACCTTATTAAATCTTCCAAAGACATAATAAAGAAGCAATAAAAGAAACCCAGCTAAGTTGGACAAAAGTACCTGCCAAGTTGTCAGCCCAGAAAAGCAAGAAAATCAGCCACGTCAAATTACATGTGTTTCGAATTCAGCACCATGTCTTTTTGCTTCCTATTTTATTTGCGGCATGCCATTTTATATTTAGAAAATGTATTTACTGGTAAATTTTAGTTCTCGAAATATTGACGTGCAAAAACTTTATATCATCCCCGAAACATCGTAGAGTAGTGGTTGTTGGTGGTACTTGATGGGACGAATATTCCTTCAAAATTCCTGATAAAGATGTTAAATTAGCGTTCTCTCCTAACTTTTAAAGGTGAGCCCTATAACTTATGTTGTAGCTTTTCGCGGGCCAGACACACCAATATATGTATCTTTAATTATTACCGATTTAAAATTATATAGAATTTTTGAAAACTAAAAAATTTATTGATTTTTTTTATCTTCATAAATTTACAATTGATACTTGATTCTTTTCTTTTTTTCTTCAAATAATTCAAAAATAATAGTTTTCATTATTAGTAAATTAAAGTCTAAAAATTAAGTGAAACTTGTTTCAACGTGACAATGGGACCTGAACTAACTTCTAATAAAAGTACCAGTGCTCAAAATGTTATTCAGATTATGATTTAGAATATTGTGAATATTCACATTTTAATACTTAAAATTTAAAAAAATTAAATTCTAATTTTCTTGTTTCAGGTTGCAATATAAAGTAAGCTTTACATTTATTTACAGCAAAAATGAAACTCTATATAATTTAATGTACCATTGTTGTAATAAATAAGTGTGATAAAGTGTACTATCTTTAATTAGTTGTATGATAGTTCTTCACTAGCTACTCTTGGAGGGAAAATATCAGATCTTGAAACTTGATAACCTAAACATGTGGTGAACTCTATTGTTTCATCCTCAGTCACCTGATAAAAACACATTTAAGAGTGTACGGTTGCCATTCTGTATTTAATGAAATTTATTAGTAAAACTCGTTATTATCTACTTTAACATGTTTAATCCCAAAACACACAATGACTCCTATTTTTAAATTTTGAGATAAACTTGAACTAGTTTGCTTGAAGTTCTGCGTCGCGGCATTCAATTTTAACACGTATAATTGGTTTTGCTGTCAAACGAGTTAAATTACTTTTTTTCCTGACCACGTTGGTAGGGGTTTTTTTCCTAACCATTCCTGCAGGAATTTACTAAATGAGCGTTTTCTAAAAATAATTTCGTTATTGTGATTAGAAAGAGAGTAATTGATTTTTTCAAATACAACTGTTAACAAGCTGCATTCAACATTAACGTGTAGATAAATTCTTGTGTTGAATGTATAGTAATTGGTTTATTAAAATGTTAACAATGACGAAAAATACAGATTAGATTTGTTCTTTTGGGAGTAATAATGATTATTTGCGTTTGGATAAACGTTTTTAGATATTGAACTCTAGCTTTCTTGTGTTTCTTTATTGGGACCTTAAAACAGTTGCTGTCATTATAATATGAAATATTCTGCTTTTATATTTATTATTTTTAATTAAATAAAAATCAAGATTATGTCACATAATTTATTATAAATTTAGTGGAATAAATAATTCCTATTATTTATTTTGAATGAATAAAAGAAGTTCTTTTGAGCAGTGTTTCACCAAATGGCAACACTTGCAGCATGAGTGATACCAATCACAACACAGCAATAAAATATTAATTCGAATATTCACATTTAATTATCCAAACACGGTGCTCATTTAGTTTTCCATTGAATATAACAAATTACTGAGATATTCAGATTCAGTAGCCACAACGCAGAGATTTTAGTATTACCGTTTTTTTTTTTTGTTTTTTTTTTTTTAATAAAAACCAAAAAATGAAATAACTTTAAAGTGAGTTGGTACCCTCTGTACCGGTAATGTTAATTTTGCATATTTCATGTACCTTTTTCTCAGAAGGTAATTGACATAGAAGCTTAATTTTTTTTTTCAGTACATTTAGCAGACACTTGTTATTCTACTAAAGTTAGCTTTTGATTGTGATTTATTTACTTTTTTCAAATCTTTTAAATAAATTTTCGTGGAAGTCACACAAATGTGTTAAAAATCACAAGGTTTTTTTTTTTTTTTAATTTTAGGGTACCAACTGAGTACTAGGGTGGGCCGAAAATGGACAGAATTTTTTTTTTCTAAATTGCTTTGGGAATAGTGGGAAAAGTTGCCTAATGGTTCAATTAGAACACACACAAAATTTCGTCAATTTTGCTGAATATCTACCCGCGCCCCTCTGGCACTAAAAATATAAAGAGTGACAAAAAAAAAATGCACTTTTAAGCCATTTTTTGAGAAATTTTGGAATTTAAAAAAAAAAAACTGGCTTTGGTATAGCATGGAATAGTTGCCTAATGTATCAGTTGGAGCACATACAAAATTTCATTTATTTTGTTCAATATTTAGCCGCGCCCCTGTTGCTTTGAACAAAAATGTGTGTAAATGTTGCAAAATCGTAACAGATTCGACATTAGGGGGGGGGATAAAAAAAAATTTCGAAATAGGTCTTGAAATAGAGTGAAAAAGTTACCTATTGGGTCAATTAAAACGCACGCAAAATTTCGCCAATTTTGTTCAATTTCTAGCCGCGCCCCTCTGGCATTGAACATGTCCCAAAACACACACAAAATTCACTTATAAGCCATTTTTTAAAAAAAATTTGAAAATAATTTTTTAAAAATGGCATTGACATAGCATAGAGCATAGAATAGTTGCCTAATGTGTCAGTTAGAACACACACAAAATTTGGTCCGTTTTGCTCAATATTTAGCCTCGCCCCTCTTGCTATAAGCAAAAACGTATCTAAATGTCACAAAATCGAAAGATTAGACGTTAAGGTGGACCATTTTTTTTTTTTTTTTTTTTTTTTTTTTTTTGGAAATAGGTCTTGACATGGCGTAGAAAAGTTGCGTAATGGGTCGGTTAAAACGCAAACAAAATTTTGTCAATTTTTTCAATACTCTGGTATCAAAAATGTCCATAACATACAAAAAATGCACTTTTAAGCCAATTTTTGAGCGATCACTTAATTTTTTTTAAAAACCTTCATTTGCATGACACGGATTGGTTACATAATGGGTCAGTTAGAATACACAAAAAGTGTCATCCAATTTAATCGGAATCTAGGGGCCCCTTCGAGTAAAAGTTTAAAAATAAGGATGAAAAGCAGCCTACTTTGAATGGGTCACTTAGAAATCACATAAAAGTGTCGTCAATGTGGCTCAATATCTAGTTACTCCTGGTAGAATAGTAATGTCTCCCTTATTATCAAATGTTAGAAGTTCTCTTCTTGCTTGAATCTTAGCACGTATACAACCGTCTTTTGCAGCATCACCACAAATTTTCGTTAAAGCTTCAGATATGAGTTTAAACACATCTCTCGACTACTTGCGTGTGACATTGAAACTTTTCAAATTAGTCCAGGCAATTTGTGATTGAACATGAAAGAAATTGCAACAGAAGCTTTTGTAATTGATTTTTAATCAGTTATCATTGCTGAACAACATATCCAAAATCGGACAAAATTGATCCATGGGAACACCCCGAAAAACGGATTTCAAAATGACGGATTTCATGTCACATAATGGGGATGCCTAAGCGCAGTTTTTCCCGCTCAGCACCTCCTCAACCATGATATTTTAATCACAGATGTTAGCTTTAACACAACAAAATGGTAGGTTATTGTGCTTAGAATTGTATGGAGTTTTTTTTTTAAAGGAGGACATTACATTTCACAGGTAAGAAGTTATATAGGTACAGGTATACATGATGTATTTTAAACAGTAAACATATCTTAAACAGTACATATCTTACATTATTGCTTAAAAGTTTATTTAATGTCAGAAAATGTTTCAGAAAAAAACCTTTAATCGTTTTCATCACTTTCATTATATTCATAACTGTTGTGTTTTTTACATCCATTGATTTGACACGTTTCACAAGCTGTTGAACAGGGTAGGCCATTACGCTTGCATCCACCTCGTAATGTAGAGCGTTTTTTGTGCAGGAATATTGTTTCATATTGAGTAAATAATCTGTAGCTGATGGTAAGTCGCCGGGTATTGGGTAGTAAGAGTAATTTGTTACATACCAACCCCATTATTTTGGTTTCTTTCTTTAGTATCTTTCTATATATTTATTTATAAGTATGTTCGATAGCTATGATATTTTGTTGAAGAATCGATCGTGGGCAGTCGTTCTAGTGCAAAAAATGATTTTGCTGTAGTTACCTTCACTACTAACATTTGAAGGCACAGTTGGTTTGTGCAATCTAAAAACCGGCAATAGTACAAAAGAAGCATTGCTTTTCTACCAGCAACAGTGATATCTGAATGTTGACTTGAATCAGAACAAATTTTTTTTGCAACAGAGTGGAGCCCTGTCTCCTTTATCGTTTTGGCAAATGCTGAGGCTTTCCTAGTTGAAAAAATTCTGGATAAGGTACCGCAGCTCGTAAAAGCATGCATAAACAACAACAAATTGTAACTTTCACGACCTAATATAGATTGTATGATGTGGATATCATATGCTGGCTTTGGAGTTGATCCATGTCTTATATAACTTCAATAATATAGCTTGAATCCCTTATCTTTGGCTTTGCACAGAAGCAGAATCAGCAGATCGGTATCTTCCCCTATCACATTGGTATGACCATGTTCTGAAGATGAAACTGCGGTACTAACAATGTCCGCATAGGCATCACCTTCTGCGTGATGAACAGTACAGCCTTTTTTCTTCAGCAAGTCACCAATGAGGGCAATTAGGGTTTGCTTGATATTTCAATTGGCTAGAAAATGTTCCTTTTTGCCAACGAACTCCATGCATAGGCTAAAATTAACATCTCAACTGGTCTTTGCGTACCGTCGTCTGTGAGCCTCATCCTTGATTGTAAGGGACCCAATATAGCCATTACAAACGACAGCTTTTCCATATGTTTTAAGAGTAAATTCAACATGCGGCATTGCAATGTTTTCGTAAGTGTCATTGTTACACCACGAAATTTGATGTAAGAGAGATCCTCCATCCATTCCATACTTTCCACGTTGTCAGATTCTTCACTATCAAAATGTTTGGTGTATTTAACAATTGCTTCTGCTGTGATTTGTCTGCTTTTCTCATTAGATTTTGATATTCAAATAATGCTGCAGGCTGAGCACAAAGTTCATAACGCATGATATCAACAAGATTCATATAATCACAAGTGGAAAGTCTTAGTTCTTTGGAAAAGTATTGCTGGATCCACTTGTATATTTGAATCATCTTTACTACAGACAGCACCCTCAGATCCTAGAGTTTTCGCTTTATCTGACCTTTTAGCAGAATACCTTAATACATCCTTCCCTATCATTTGTGAGACGATTTTCGCACCAAATAAGTGAAACTCGTCAACATTAACTTCTTCTTCGGTTGCTACGCCTACAACAATATTACGTATAAAACAGTCAGAATTAAATCGGGATATGGATTCTAGTACATTGACCAGGTTTTGTATGTGTCATTGCTGTCCCTCTATTGTCCACTGTTTCTCTGAGTTTTTTCCTAGTTTGCATGGAAACCCTTGCATACTATTCCACAGTTAACTTTTAAATTGAACAAAAGGGTTCTCAAAACAGCCATGTAGCCCTCTGATTTTTGGTAAGTTCACTTCCTCTCGTTCGTTTTTATCTACTTTTCAGGGAAAGCATAAGCACTTGCTCTATTATAAGATCTGATCCAAGTTCACCCCATAATTTGTCACTTCTTCTTATCACAAATTTACCTTCCACAATTATTTTATGAACCTTTGTATTTTCAGATAATAGTTGAAACATTTTCTGCAAGTATAGGTAGAGTGACTTTAGATAATATACATGACTGTTATTTTGGGGAGAATCTCAAGCATAGTATATAAGTTCAATTCCCAAGAACCTATCCTGTCAGCTGTTATCAAGGTTCGTACAACACTGATCATTCACTGGTATTTCAACCAGAGTTTACTTGTTCTCGAGGAAGAGGGCAGTGATTCTTATTTTTCTCCTATGCATCTCAATATGAGCCAAGGCGTTGCACAGTTTTTTTTTTTTTTTTTTTTTTGGCCGGTCGTAATATCATAGAACAGATCACAAGTTTCCTTAACATGACCATGAAAAGATATATGTTCATCATGAGGAAAAAACTCTTAAATCAGAAGGGTATTAAGCGCTGAATCTACAATCATGTGTCCTCGTATCGCCCTGTAAACTGTTTTCCTAGTCACCATATGTAACACAGCATTTGATCCATAGATTTCTTGAAGTACCTCAAATAACATTGAGCCATTCAGGAGAGTAACTAACTTCAAGAAAATAACTAAAAACTGGGATTTAATATTATGTGTGGTCCTTTATTGAGTTAGCATGTATGTTTAGCTCATTATCAAGTGCAATCGATGCTTCACTAATCTTACTTTGTCTTTAAACACCGACACTCTAAGAACGAAAGGAGACAGAAAACACAAAACTGTACACATACCTTCACCTGTATACCTTCTTACCTATTACATGCTATGTCCTCCTTTCTTAAAAAAACTCCATGCCATTCTAAGGCCAATAACCTACCATTTTGTTGTGTTAAAGCTAACATCTGTGATTAAAATATCATGGTTGAGGAGGTGCTGAGATTGAAAACCTACACTTGATCGTTTTTCGGGGTGTTCCCATGAATGAATTTTGTCCGATTTTGGATATGTTGTTCAGCAATGATGACTGATTAAAAATCAATCAAAAAAGCTTCTGTTGCAATTTTTTTCATGTTCATTGTATTTTCAATTTAGTTTGACTGGACTAAATGGTTTATAGGAACCTGTTCTTCCCACATATCTTCCAATTCTTTATCTTCTCTATACATTGTAAGTGGTGGTCCTGTTATAGTGTACTTTGATCAGTCGATGAGATCAGTGTAATCAACGGCATTAAAGTTGAGTTCGGTAGATTATGAAAAAGCGTATCTATGTTTAAAGTACATCAGTGTCGAAAATTCAACCGTTGAGCTTCGTATATAATCGTAAAGTTTGTGATTCTGGTTTATGCACCAATGTAGTTCAAGATAAAAAAAAATAAAACCACATTTCACGGTGAGGCTAGACATGTCTGGAAGATGATTTCTCTTTCAAGGAAGTTGCCTAACCATGTCAAGAAAATTACAGACAAGAATAATTTCAAACAATGCATATTTTGCCCATCCTTAAACTATGCTAGTGGCAATGCTAACGGATTCTCAATATCATATCCGGGAATTAGAAGTGAGGTGAATCCTGAACATCAGGAATAAGAAATCTGAAGACATACGCTTTGTCAAACCTCCTGAACTGAAATTTAATGCCGTTGATTACTAATGCCTTTGATTACATTGATCTCATCGACTGGTAAAATACACCATAACACTACCACCCGTGTACAAAAGATGAAGAATTGAAATCTAGGGCGTCATTAGATTCCGATCAAAATGGATGAAACTTTTTGTGTGTTCTAACTGATCCATTATGCAACCATTCTGTGCCATACAAATGCTGGTTTTTGAAAAAATTTAAGTAATCGCTGAAAAATGGCTTAAAAGTGCATTTTTTACTGTTATTGACATTTTTGATGCCAGAGGGAAGCGGCTAGATATTAAACAAAATTGACGAAATTTTGTGTGTGTTTTAATTGACCTATTAAGCAACTTTTCCATGCTATGTCAAGACCAATTTAAAAAAAAAAGTTGTCCACCCTAACTTCCAATCTTACGATTTTTTGACATTTAGACACTTTTTTGCTTATAGCAAGAGGGGTGCGGCTAAATATTGAGCAACACGAACCAAATTGAGTGTATGTTCTAATTGACACATTAGGCAACTATTCCATGCTATGAAAATACCATTTTTAAAAACTAATTTCCAAAAATTTCAAAAAAATGGCTTAAAAGTGCATTTTTTTTAATACTTTTTACATTTCAATGTCAGAGAGGCTAGATATTGAACAAAATTGACGAAATTTTGTGTGTGTTCTAATTGACCCATTAGGCAACTTTTCCGCGCTATTCCCAAAGCGATTGTGAAAAAAAGTTTTTTTGGCCCACCCTACTGGGTACCCTAAAATACTAAAAGACCCTACCTACCCTTTTAGGGTACCAAAGGGTTAAGTAGGGTTTTAAATGAAATTAGGCTTTATTTTTTAGAATAACGCTCTGCATTAACTTTTAATCTTTTAATTTTGAAGTTTATTTAAAATGTTATTCCAAATGCAATAGAAAAATAAAGAAAGAAAGAAAAGTGAACATTTTCTAATTTAAAATTATTTGAGGATTTTTTTTTTTTATTTTTTTTTTTATGTCAATACTCCAGATCAAATTGTTTATTTCAAATTAAATAAGGAAGTCAAAAGTTCCATCAATTGCATTTAATTTCTTGGATTAAAGAATTATGTTTGTTAATAAGATTTTCTTCATTTTGTCTCCTTCTACATAAAATAGAAGTTATGTGTGTATTCTAGTTAACTGATGAGTCTTGATATAGATAAAGTGTTAAAACTAATAAATATCATTTTTCATTCGTGGGCATAAACATGGACTAAACATGTAACAAATACTCATTACATATTCACTCCAATTGATATAACATATATTTATATTCAACTGAAATACTTCTTGTAATAAATTTAATGCTTGTTGATATTAAAATATTTGTTTTGGTCTCTTAGCTATAGAAATGTTAAATACGACAATCTCAGTCACTGAAAGGCTGCTTCTACACGTTTTCACTATTAACATACTTCAAGTCCAATCAGAGACAATTTGGCGACTTTTGAAAACTGAAATAAATTCCAATGTTAAACTTGGCGACAATAATACCAAAACTCTGACAATTTGGAGATTTCTTTTTTTTTTTCTACAACGAAAAATTCAAATTCAAGTTTTATCAAGACTTTCAAACTGAAGAAAGACATGTCTGTAGACTTCACACTTTAAACTTAACGAAAACCAAATTGACTTCTCCTTCTAGACGCTACTGTACTTAGGTGTTATTTCCAGGTGAATAATGGTTTGAGAGTTCATTTATATGAGACATTAATTTTGACATATCGTCCAAAGGGAATAATTTGTCGATCGACTGACAAGTATAGATTTCGTGATTTTTATATATATTTAAAATTCAAACTATTATACTTCTTTTGGCATATAATTTTGGCTTGTACTCTTTCTAGTTCTTGAGAAAAGTTATTTAAAAAAATATAAACACAGGTTTCCCCTGCTTCATTTGCAAATGAAAATACATTTTTCTCAAAATGCCGTTTCTCAAACTTTGATGCTCCTTTATGAAAAAATTGCTTCTAGATGGTTTATGAAATTTTTATCATTTATTTGCAGTGTTTCATAGATTAAAGTGGGATTAAGGGGACTGTTAAGTCATATATAAAAATTCTTCAATTTTTGTCCAAAATTCATGAAATTTGTTGTGCAGTTCAATAGCAATTAGATGAAACACAACACAAAATTTCAAAAATTTATACGGATTTTTCTTCAAAAAATTAAATTTTTATTGAAAAATTTAGCGTTTTTTCCGTAATTTTAAAAACGCTCCTTGATATTCTAATTTTTAGCAATCTGTCTCAATTTTTTTGTACAATCTAATCGAATATATATTGACATAATTGCGCATGGATATTGCATTTGACTCATTGATAAATTATTTAAAAGTCAAACTTGGGTACAAAGGTAAAAAATTTCAACTTTTTAAATAGAAGCATTACGAAAATTACTGTAAAACAATAAAAATTTACAGATTCCAAAATCCATGCACAATTGTGTTCAAAATAGTTTAGTGAACAATATCTCCAAATTAAAAAAAAAAAAAAAATACATCAACTTCTGAATCGCGAGGAAAAAATTTAATACCCTAAAAATTTTAAAATTTACATGAAGAGAAATATGCAACTAAAGAAAATGAAAAACAGAAGATTTCTGATATACAAAAACTCAAATAATATTTTTAATTCTTCTCGGATCCGTAAAAATAAGGTATGTACTGAAAGCTAAAATTGCAGGCTATATTTTTCCACTAAAATATAAAAATCGAAAATTTTGACATTTTTTGACATCAAACTCCCCTTAACGTTTTGGCAAAAAAAAAAAAAAATTGTAAACAATGTGATTTTAAAAGTTTTGCTGTTTTTACATTTGAGATTTAGAAAAAAAAAACGTATTCAACATGCTATTCAAACGTTAACATCAGATTTCTAAAGAAGGTTTAGAAAATATTAAGAAAAAATCGAAAATGATCTGCATTTTAGATGCTCAGAAAAGTACGTTGAAAATCGCATTTTTGCACCAGTATAGGTCTCACTGAATAAGTAGGTAGAAGTAAGACAGTTTGTACTTATGTTTCGATATCTTGACCTCAGACTTACATAACAGTTGCAGAAGTTTCTTACTAAATTTAATACAGTGTAAAAGGTAAAAACCAGTACTTGCTTTTAGAAGTTTGGATTTTTCCAACCGTAAATTGTCCAAATATTCCAGAAATTTAAATTAATTATGGTATTTTGAAAAATAAAAACACATATTTCAGTCAGTGTTATTTATTGGTTTGCTTTGATGCTGTTATGGAAAACTAAAATTACCTTTCATATCAGATTTCACCGTCTGAATGAGATTGGTAACGAAACTCGAGTATCAATGCTGATGTAATTTATATCAAATGTCAAAAAATTTAAGTTCAAAACTTGAATGCTGTCAGAAAAGAATCATTCACTTTATTTTCTCTTGACTTTCGGGTTTCGATTTCCAATATAATTTTCGGGATATGGCACGTTAATATTTGCGAAGATGAATGATTTTTTTTTATAAATGTAGTTTCTTTATTTTAAAAACTTTAAAAGAATAAGCTATTAACAATAATATATTTCGAGTAGAGATCTGAAAATACTTTTAACATTCCCCCATTTAACTTTTATTATATTTTTCCAATAATATATCAAAGTGTAATTATAAAAGATGCCCTTGTACTTTCGTTATAGATAGAGATTTTAGTTCAGAATGTTTGTTATATTATATCGTATGACTACTATTTTGTCGATGGGAGGAAAATTTACTTACGCCTATAAACCCCTTGCCGTCATCCAATAGGGCTGAAACTTAGCAGATATGTTCGATGTCGATGACAATGCATTCTATCAAATTTTGGGGATATTACTGTCACTAAAAGGTCGCTTTTACGGAATACTAATAAACCAACTTGCAGTCATCCAATCAAGCTTTGTCCAGCATTTTACTGACCATTGTTGAAACTCTTTTCTGTAGTCATTTTTTTTTTTTTTTTAATAAATAATTAAAATGCTTTAGTCAAAATAAATAACTGATATTTGGATGTTAAAGCATAAAGTTACTTTCATTTTTAATAAATAAATTTTGAAACCTAGTTTGCCGCACATTTTTCTGATAGAAATGTTTTTGATATCGGCGTTGTGTTAATAAATATAAAAAGTGACGAAGCATATAAAAGATTTTTTTTTAAACTCTGTTTTAATGGTTTATATTATTATCTTACACACTTTATACTATTTTATCACAGCAAGGAAAAGCGGAACATTTTAAATAGTTCCAATTCTATTGCTATCTTAGTCTGAAAGTAGATGAATTTGAAATAAAAAATAGTAAAGAGAGAAATTTCTACAAGTTTTTATGAAAGAGTAGATATCATAGCATTATTGGTATGTAATATTTACTGACTAACCTGCAACACAAAAAAGTTATAAAAGAGTGGTTTACTTATAAATTATTGGCTTAATCAAAGGTCAAATATTTATTACAGGAAGTTTCTGGATTTTTGTAACTTTCCGGAATGAAAACCTTTTCTTATGATTCACATTATCTAAAACATACACCATAAAAATTTTGTACAAAGATAAAACTTTTTATCAGACCTTTGCAGCTTTACATTCTAATAATTATGATTTCAATAAATATTAAATATTATCGAAGCAAGTCAAAATAAATATAATTCTGCACAAACAATCATGTGCGCATCTGGGTATAAAATTTCTCAATTTCAGTTTATTACAAAATATAAGTCAGTCATTTTTCTTAAGATTCTCCAAAGAACACATTCAAATGAGTCTCGTAATTTTTTTTTTTTATAATTTTGCAATCATTTTATATAAGGCTGAAATAAATTCAGTAAGTCACACTACATGAAAGCAAGGTTGTGAATTGAAGTAGGAACAATGTCAAAGATATTATAGATAACATTTAATTAAACTAAAAATTGGAAAAAAAATTGATATTGTGGTCATAAGAAATTCTATTTCTGGAGTGTTTTAAGTAATAAGTCGCTAACCAGTAAAGTGTATGAACCTTTAAAAGCATATATTAGAATTAACTTTTAATGTCAGTTATTATAAAGGGATTTCTGAATCTGGAATCTCTTTTATAACTGATATTTTTAAATTAAAATTTTTTATGTAAAAATGAACTGACACGAAAGCTGTCATGTTAATTAGAAATAGTAGCACTTGTTGTCTTCATGTGTATTTAATTTAACACAAATAAATAATTTTTAGAAAACAAAAACAAACATTTATTGACAGAAAAACAGTACTCGTAACTTGCTGCATTCATTTATATTTCGTGATGACTTTCATGTTCATACCCACTATGGTGTTCGATGTGGTCTTACAAATTTTGCCTCAAGTGAAAATGTTTGATTAACACTGAAAGAACTTGCGTTGTAATGAGCGCATGTAACAATGAAGAACGTGGCATAGGCCCTTCAATGCAAAACATAAGAAAACATATCCATTTAAATTTTTTAAATTTTTGTAGAGTTTTATAGTGGTAGTGTAGGTAGACAGTTTTATATCTTCCGAATAAAAATTCAAACTTATATGAACTCAGTATTGATTTATTTTGAAGGAGAGCATTGCCAAACTCTGGAAATGCGAATACTCTGTATGCCGAACTACTAAAATTGTATTCTAAGGACAATTTTGTTCACAATATGGGCTTCCCTATCACAAGGAGGAAAAACTTACAATGGTACATTTTTTTAGCTGTCCAAGATTATTATTTATTTATTTTTAAAAAAAAAGGAATAAAATTGAAGTGTAAGCAAGAATTTCCTGAAGTGTAAACAAGCATTTCAAAAATGGAAAAAATATTGAATACAATATTTCTACATGAATGTAACGTTATTTTTTATTTTGTATTCAAAAAACCTATGAGGAAAGTAGGATGTTTTTTTAAAAATACAACATTTGAACAAGAATGTGTATAAAATATGACTCTGCCGACCAAACGGTATAGTGGTTAGCTTGCTAGCTTCTAGACCGCAAGGTTGCGGGTTCGAGTCCCGTGTTAGGCATGGGTGTTTGTAAATGTATGTTGGCTTGTCTAATGACAATTGTTTCGGCGCATTATAGCCCTCGTGTTGCTGAAGGTGCCAGATAATCTGAAAACAACCAACCAAAATATGACTCTAATACCGAATATATGAAAATCTTTATTCCCCCAAAATTTAATTGAGAACAATTTTTCTTATAAGGCTTTAAATATAAACGGACAAGAAAACGGTTAACACATATTACATTATTTTTTTATTTTTAAACATTTTACAATCTTTTAAATTAAATTTTAACACCAACCAAATGCTGGTGTAGTAAAAGAAACTTACAGAAAGCCATTGTAAGTATGTTTAATATCACTCGCAAGTTATCATCGGATGTATTTAAAATAAAGACAAGAAATGAATTTTCAGTACATTAAAAACAATTTGCATTCTCTGTGCTATAGATCTGTGCCGTATCTCAGCTTCAAGCTCTTGATAAGATTAATAGGATTACATAAAATTCATTCGTTTGTGCCTTCCATAGTAAACTTCCATAGAACTTTAAATCTTGGCTTGAAATTGAGAAAACGGATTGGTATACAGTTAGTCAATGACACATTTTCTTAGAAATTTTGTTGCTAAAATTATCGTGAACGTGTCACGAAATGCAATGTTGGCAATAAAATTTCCAAATTTACCGTGATAATTTTTTTTTTATAAAATTTTTCAAATTGGTAGGGCTTTTGTTATCCGATGTCGTCAACTTTAACAAGAACTTGTTTCTCTCATTAAATGTTGCCAAATGTTTTTGATATACAGACGCACGACTTGGTATAAACGGTTAAAAAGTGTTTGACTATTCCAATCAATTTTGCTTCCTTTTAATAAAATAAAAAAAAATGTAATAAAAAATATTTTTGGGACACATAAATGTAAACCTATTACGCAAACCTCTGTATCGCTGCAGGGTTTCCATCCAGTACACATTTTTCTAATGGAAGCCAAATCATCATACCTTCAGACCCATTGGTAGCAGCTATCATACCGAACTGGATTCGATAGACACTCCATGACGACTTACCGTCAAGGATTGAAGCCTTAACGTTAGGTCGTGGAAAAAATAATAATAGACGAAAACATCCTCCCAACCAGACATTGCAATGGTCACAGTTCTACGAGTTTCTATTATCACCATCAATAAATTATCGTTGTCCTTCTTTTAGAGCAGAAACCACAAATGTATAATGTTTGTTTGGTTCTTTAAAAATGTACTCTTTTCATACTAAGATCAACATAATGATGCCGTTCATGTAAAATTTAGTGATTCTCAGTTACTAGGATTTTAAACCGAACAGCAGTTCTTACAACTATGTAAGAACGTCCTATTATCGGGATGTGTTCCTACATGAAAAAGAAAGTTGGTTTTATGTACCGAGTGTTTCAACATACAAAGTGAACGCCTGAAGTAAAAAAATTTCAAAAATTAGTGGGTTTTTTTTTGCGGAGTCATCTATTAGAATATAATAGACTGTTTCTCCTTTAACTAGAAAACCTTCTGATATTTTTTGAACAAAAAAGGGATACACCTTAAGCCAATGTGTGGTTAAAAATGTATGTAAATCCTGTTGTATAAAAATAAAAAAAAAATGAATAATCGATTCGTTTCAAACAATTCATTTGAAAATTCTTTCTGATGTTCCAGGAAACATCTGGGGGAAAGTGGATTACCGTTTAGACTTTTGTCGTGCTACAAAATCAGTACACATAGAAATCTATTGCTACAGATATTGTGAGATATTCTTTCTATTCAAATTTTTTATTATTATTACTGGGCAGTTTCATAAAAAAAAGCCTTAACTTTTGAATACTTTTAGCTCAAGCAACAAGTGCAATTTACGTGCATTCCTATCCACACATTAACTTTAGATATATCCCTTCTTTGTTAAAATATTTCAAAGGGATTTCATTCCACGGAGAAGCAGTATATTATATTCTAATGGGTAGTTTCGTAATAGAAAGCCTTGACTTTTGGATACTTTCAGCCTAAAATCCTGTACATTAATTACATCTTTTAATTAGACTATAAGGAGCAGTTAGGAGATTTTGCATTAACTAGTAGATGACTCCTGATATTTTTATTTGGAACTATAGAAAATATTAAAAGAACGGTTTCATTCTGAGACTTCTATTCCCACTGAAAGATCTCCTAGAAGGCTCCCCATGCCCTTCTTTCACATAGATACTCATCTAATGTTGACCTCCTATATCCTTGTAGCAGATAATCGTCCTAAACATTATACAAATCTTTAATATTTTCAGAACCAAAAATATCGGCACCGTTTTGATTTTTTTTAACAATACAAATCCTTAAACAAGGAACACGGTAATATAGACGCGGGAATCAAGTAGTGAAATAGTATTAGCAAAAACTTTCAATAGTTTTAAAGACACTCACAAAATCATAACAGAAATTATCACGATTTAAGTTTTTTTTTTTTTTATATATATATATTTTCATTATTAAGTGTAGTTGAAAAATTAATTCACTTCCTCCTTTGCATTTTTTTTTAATGAAATTTAACAAATGTAACTTTCTTAAAACAGTAAAAATTATGGTTTACATAATGAATTAAAAACCCTGAACTAAGATAAACAAAGTAGTTTTAATAATTGGTGGAATGTTTAGTTTTAGTTGACTTTAACTTTACTTTGTTTTTAACTTTTTTTTAAGTTGACTTATAATTTTTATTTTGCAAATTTGAAATCATCAGTGTTTTTTTTTTTTTTTTTTTTTTTTTTTTTTTTTTATCTCTTATTACTATGCTTCATTCATTAATTGAATATAAAATATTTTACGTTAAGTTAAGGTTTTTCAAAAACTCAAGTTTAGTTTAGTTGTTTTTTAGTTTTAATTAAATTTATAATAAAAAATATCATACTGAATCGAAATTTTACCAATTATAAATTTTTAAAAGGAAATTCTCATACAAGGTATGCAGAAAATATATTTAAAAAAAAAAAAAAAAAAAAAAAAAAAAAAAAAACATTTTTAAAACAACTTATTTTGTCTTATAAAATTCCAATGTAACAAAATTGAAAGAGCATAGATACAATTTAAATTGCTTCAAGTTTTAAAAATATGATGAATTAAAATCTATAATAAAAATAATTTTAATAAATATAAAACAAATATAATTTTGTTGTAATGTAAACCAATATTTTAATCCAACCACATATTTTGAGGAGCAATAATAGTTATTAAAACTTTTATCTGCTGTTGAAATCACTTCCTTTCTTAGGCAGTTCCAATTAGCATTATCTGAATCATGGCCAAGTCTGAATACTCGAATACTATACAAAATAATTCCGGATTGAGTCTCACCTTTACTCTGCAGCCTCTCTTTTCAAAGTTATCTAGTAGAAATGTTTTGGTTTTCTTCCATTTGAGATTCAATACTTGACAGATTTCCCTTTAAAGACTGTTGAGAAGATACTCTCCCTTCCACGCAGATCTTCAGGTAGCTCCGATGTAGTTCGTTGACGAGGATAAGAGCAAAGTCATCGTCAGTTTCAGTAACCTCTTAACCTTTAAAAGCCAAAGCAGTTCAAACTGAAAAGATAAATCACTTACTCACTAATTATAAAACCCAAATAATGAAATAATGTGTGAGAATACATACAAATAGCAAAAGCATGTCTTCCATTGATTTGTATGCATATGCTGTTAGGTTAAAAGACTGAAAGCTCTTATGAAGTCAACTGAAATAGGTATATCACTCATCAAACAGTATTCAATTACACTATATCAATTCCAGACTTATGTGAACTTTGGAAACTTAGTAAAAATAATTATCCGATAATTATTACATTAGGCAAAAAACACAGTCACAATGGTGAAATTAGCGATTTGTTTTTCGATAGTTATTAAACAAACCTTTCTAGGATAAGTGAAACCGAGGAGGAGCAGCCGTTGATAGCCAATACTCAAGGAACTCTATTAATTATGTTTGTGTATAATACTTTATACGTCCTCATCGAATTTTAACTAGAGTTGGGTTGTTTGGAACATCTAAAAAGATATTACCACAATAATTTTGATCAAAATCGATTAAACCATTTAATGGCACCTGCTGAAAATAAGTGGCAAATACCTTATTCGCATTCAAATATTTTAGCAAAAATCTTAATGACAAGTCCCAGAAACACCACTAACCTTATATAAAAATTGAACATCGTAGGTCAAACCTTTCCGGAATTATACTGATCCCAGTCCTACGCGTATACTTTTTTCTAGACGATTGTTTTGAACTCAGAAAGTTTCAAAATTTATAGAATTGCAAAAAAAACTTTGTTTTGATCAAATGCATTACTTTCGATACCGTATGCTAACATACCGGTATTTGAAGGAACAAATTAACAATTTTCATAATGTGAGACAATTTTACTACCGCAATTTTAATATTTTCTAATGTGAGACGGTCTGTTTATGTGAAGTTAGTTTCATTTGTGTGTATGTATGTTTATGTTAGGTATCGACTTACGTTTAAAATTGGACGGGGGGAAATATAAAAATCAATCAAAACCCTGCCCATGATGATATGAAATTATTTTTTCAGTGATTGAGCATAAAATATACACATATTCGAGGTTGTTTTTCATTTTCCGTGCATAGGCCAATGATTTAGTATTTATATACATCATTTTCTGGAACATTATTTAAAGATTTACAAATGAAATAAAAAATACTCAACAAGATAACATAAATCGAAAGAACCGACAGGAACGAAAAAGTTAACTCTGAGAAGAGCACGGTGAAGCTTTTTTCAGAAAATTATGCTGATATATTTATATAATGAGGTTGATATTAAACTTTATGATGTAGAAATATTCCACTGATATTCTTGATGACCTATCTACAACTTAAGACGAATATTAAATTTAAATCGACTTACTGAAGTCTAACGTGTCAAATTGTGTTAGTCCTTTACACAACTCTCATTAAAACTTAACTCTTTAATTTATATTAGTTGCTGTTCATATTAAAAAAGTAATGAAAGTTCAATATATTTTATCATAGTATTAATTTAATTCACAGTATAGTTCTTGCTATAAAATCATATTTATTAAAAAAAGGCATAAAAAAGCTTGTTATACAAATTTCCAGAATAAAATTGTTAATAGTGTATCTATTTATTTTTATAAAGTTCCATTTTCTTAAATTTATTTATTAGCAGTAATAATACAGGCTTCGCAATGTTGGCAACAGTTAAGAGTTTATCAAGGAATTTGTTTTCTGCATATCCTGAACACCAGATGGCTTTTTATTTTTCGGAAAAGTTCGCACACGAGAATATAATAACCACCTGGAAATGGAATTTGAGTAGTTAGAGATTTAGAGCAGTTAGTTTTTGAGTAGTTAGAGATAAAAGTGCTCAGTGCTTATATTCATGGAGTCCGAATTATTGCTGTGCCTATATAAAGTTGTGAAAACTAAAGCTTTTGTAAAAGTTTGATAGGGAATTAATTCACTTAAGTTTAAGTTTCATTTAAGTTATGTGAACCTCTGAAATGAATAAAAAATAATCAGTTTTATTTTAAAAATCTGTGTTATCGTATCGGAAAATTGTTAACAATATCAAATTTCTTTCTATTTTTATGTTTCAAAACTTGCCTTGCATATTTAGATAAATTTTTTTTATTTTTTTTATTTTGTATAGTAATTATGTTCAAAGACAGGTTCATTCAAAACTATCTCAAAGAGATATTCTTTATCCATGCGTCATCAACACTTTTCGGAAACCTAGTATCATTTAAACAATGAGAATTCAGTTGGAATAGTATGAATTTAGACTTCTTGATATGCGAATCCAAGTTTTATACCATTTAACGAAAAACATCCTTGTTATTTCCTTAACATTTTTACGTCAGAGTTTTGTGCTACTTACTAATCTTATTAAATTAAACTCAAATAATTTTTAATGTTTTTATAACTCTTTTTGAAATAATTCCAAGAGCAGTTTGGATACCCTACCAATTTCCATTTCAATTATTTTTTATATCGTATTGAGATAAAAATCGTTTCCTTCAACCGAATTCGCTAAAATGCTCACTATAGTTATTATTATTTTAAATCGTTGGATTTCTGAAACACACTTTATTTCAGAAAAGCTAAATTCCTTTGCAGATGATAAACAGTTACTTTTCATTAATACTAAAATAGCATAGTTAATGTCAACAAAACAATACTATAACTGATTTAAATTTTTAAAAAAATTAATGAAATAAAGTAATTTAAAATAGATTAATTAAAATAAGAAACAAAGAATTTCACAGAAATAAGAAATTTTGAAGTATGCCTGTTTAATGTTGTAATGTATTTAAATTCTTATAATTTTTTTTTTTAAAAAGAGCTCGAAATCATAGCTTACCACAAGAGAATCATTCTTCTTAATTAAGCTTTTATTTATTCTCTTAACAATCTCAAGAATAAAGAATTAAATTTTCCACCTCCAGTGCGGATTCTGCACCAAGGGAATTTATGTCAACAAATGGTGGCAACCGCCATTTTTACTACCGAGGCACAATTTTGAGATTGTTTTATGTCAACAATTCTTGGCGCGAAATCCACACAAGAATTGTCGTACTCGTATTTTTTTCCAAACGTTCTGAACATTGATAAAAAATAATATATTTACAACATTTAAAAATAATTTGTTTAAGCATGTTTATACCAGAATAGATAATATTTCATAATTTTCGTACACCATTACAAAAACACTTTTCTATGGTGAAATTCAGAACTATTTAAGTTGGATGTTCGTTTTGGAGGTTGGCGATGGATTTATATCCATCACCAACCATGAGGTTATATGCTTACAACATGTAACCTCATACATAATATTACAACATAAATATCAGTACCAGAGTGTAAAAAAGCCATTTTCGTTCAACTATAATCGATATTTAAATATTAATATTCTACATCAATGGACAATTCCCCCATTTTTTTAAATTTTTTTATTCAATTCTAAATGTTTCGAAAAGACCATAAACACAAAAATTTCTGCTCAATGCGCTTTTTCTTTTTTTAGTTTGCAATCAAAATTCCCCTGTTGGACGTTGGAGAGAAAACTATCAGTCTGGCTCGAATTAAGCGCGACGTAAAAGAAATCTCAAACATCTTGGCTTGAAATGCAGCAGCGGAAACCAGTTTTGCAAGTTTCTCGCAAATCACGCCAACCTGTACGGGATATAGCAATGATCTACCAACCCCAACTATTTCAAAGCCAATTATTTAACAGAAATTTCACGATAACCATAGAAATGGTAGGGACCCTTTACGACACAGATTTTGTTGACTGTTTTGATCGGACACTAGTTTTGGCTCGGTTTTGAGGCATTTTCTTTTCTTAATATTGAAATAACTATTTTTGTAAAGAACTTTTGTTTTAATATTTGGAATCAGAAAGGAAAATTCTTTATAAATATAAACTAATTTCACTCGTTTTTAAAAAAATGTGGGAATTGTCCATTGGCGAATTCAATATTAAATAAAAAACATGATTTTTTTCTTAGGGAAATAAAATTTCAAGTTAGGAGTCATAGAATGTTAGTTAACCTTAGCATATAACTGAAACGGATAACTGAAACTAGCAAAACGCCATGAGTTACTGATTGATTTTTGTCATTTTGTCCTACCATTAAATTTTCCTTTTGAGTGAACAGTCACCTCAACTTCAACTAGAAAAGAAAGTTATTGATGTTAAAATGTCCATTAAACTTCAGTGAAAAAGATATGGCATTCCTTATAGATTGAGAGGTGACTGCAATTTTTGGACCCCATCGAACATCATTCTGAATTTTTTATAGAAATTGGAGAAAAGGGAGTAGATTACGAATCCACTGGTCTGCCGTGGCAGAAATGGCTGAAACTGGTTAAAATCGACTTATAATAAGTGGAACTAAATCTAAATGCCAAATGAGCCATAATTTGCCAAATAATAAGCATTTTTTTTTTTTTTTTTTTTTTTAACCCTCACTCTTTAATTTTCAATTAAGAAGGTTGCAGACGATTCGGATGTGTGGCTATAGCTTTCTTGCATCTTTCACAAATGAGCCAAATTGGCAATAAACATTACGTCACTAATGACGTAACTGATGTCGCCAATTTGGCTTACATTTAAAAGATACAAGTTTTCCGAGCCAGAGATCAGAAATTGTCTGCGCTTTTTCTCATTGAAAAAACAAAATGCAGTGGGTTGCCAGACGAAAAAGTTGGCTCTCTTTTTGGCAAGTTATGACATATTTGGCAATCGGACTTTAGTTCAACTCATTCCAAGTCGATTTTTGATCAGTTTCGTCCATTTTTGCCATGGCAGACTCTTTTATTAGCTTTACAAAACCACTGCATTCTCATACCAGATGGTCAGTCAACCTTCAAAATCTAAATACGAAGCATAATTTACAGCGTAATTATTTGGTTCTCCATGGGAACATGAAGCTGAGGTAATCAAGATGCGCTTCTCATGAGACAAGATGTTTATTTATGGGATACACTTTACAATAAATACATTCTAAGAGATGCATAATTGGAAGGAACTAAGGTTGTGGATAGAAAATGCTTTTAAACAACCTGAAGTATTCCGTGCTTCCCTTCGCAAAACTATTGTGCATATGTGATTGTCCTAAAGCTCCTAAGCTTTCTGAAAGTCATTTATGTCCACGTTTGGATTACAGAAGGGTCTTTCTTACTTTGAGTGTCCTTAATGCATCCAGGAAATTCTGGGAATACGTTAACTTTCTCTCTAATGATCTTCCCTAATCACTACATCGCTGGAATTAACCAAATTCTGAAATGAATGTTATGTATTTGGTAAATGAAAGGGAGTAGAACTTTGTTGGAAACCTAGGTAATTGGGATCTTAGCTGTCTAGATTTTGAAATTTTAGATTAGATACAATTTTGCTAGTAAAGGATGCTGTGTTTTAACTGGTATTATCAAAGACTACTTAACTTCAAAATGAATAATTTATCTAGGATATCTAACTTTCAGGTTTGTTAAATTATCTTCTCACTTCAGAACTATTTATAATATAAGATTTAGTATTTGTTGTGCATAGAGGTAGAATAAGGATAAATTTAAAAAAAAATGTGAAGGTTCACCAGGGAGGAATTCGCTATAAAAAATTATTTTTTTGTACAAGAAAAAGGAAAAGTAATTTTAATATCTAAACTATAATGACATCAATGTACATTTTAATTGAGTATTTTATAAAAAAGAATAAATACATTTTAACTGAAATTTCCAAAGATGATAAAAAATATATTGATATGAAAATCATTAGTATCTGTCCAACAACGCTTCACATAATTACAAATTTTCTTATCAAAAAATACTCCTACAGGATTACAAAAACATCTATTATTTTCCTCCCAGAATACTAATATATATTTTAGTATTATATTTTCCAAAAACAGTGCAGTTCTTTACACAGCATCAGTAATTCGCAAACAAGTTTTTTCCTAGATCTTCAGTGATACCTTTTAGGCAGAAACAATGCTTTGTTCGAAAAAACCAAAGCTCCGATCAGGTGAAAGCTTAACTTCAAATCTTTGATTGCCTGACTAGCTGTACCCTGACTCATCCCTACATGTCTTTTTATTGGTTGGCGTATTTCGATAACTTTCTAAAAAATCCAAACAATAACATCGCCACTAATTTAAAGCTTGTAGGATCAGTCTAGAGAAAATAGTAGCAAAACCAGCAGCTTTTCTTTAAAAAAAAAAAAAAAAAACGCAACTTCTTGAAATAAAACTATTAAATTTACCTCAATATTGCCTTTCCAGTTATATTATATCCATTTGATCAAAAGTTATTGAAAATATTGGGTTCTTAATTAATTTTTGACAAAATGCCTTTTAATTTTTTACAATTTATTATGGATGTATTAGAGTCATCATTTATAGACATAGTGGGGGAAATTGGGGCAATTCTAAATTAAGGGCATATTTAAATAGAAATTTATTATACTAAGTAAAAAATAATAGTAAAATTAATTAAAATCACTTCAAAATACTTTTAAATAAAACTTACAGAAATAAATATTTTTTTAAATATTTAAATAAAGAAATAATTTCCACCTGACTATTGAATACAAGTTCTTTCAATATCTGGTAAATAAAAGTGGACGTCACATATGAGTCTTTATCATCAATGTGAAGAAAAATATAAGTTTCCCAAAATTGGCTTGGACATTATATGGTAAAATTCATTAAGATTATCTGCGGAAAAGTTATTTTATAATGTAATGTAATGTGTTGAAATCTACTTGTAATGTATTTTGCCACAATACAGAGACGATCAATATAAGAGTTCCATCAAGCATAACTAATATTCTTTCAGAGCAAGTGCAACCTTTTAAAGTTTATGTTGTGCTTCCAGCAGTCCACATTTTGCTCTTTATTGATGTACATCAAATTATGACAAGTATAATTTGATGCTAGACCATAGCACATTTTATCAAACCGGATAAAAAAAAACATTTAAAAAAAATAGAAATTATAAATTCATTTACTTTTTTATGCAGTACTGTTTTAAATATTTTTGCAAATCTTTGAAAAGTACAGTTGATACAAAGGTTGAAATTGATTTATAAAAGAACATATAAGAAAGTTTATAAATAACATATATTTATAGCACCCATGTAGTGCACAAAAATAAATAAGTTTGTATCAAGTAGAATTTTTTTTAACAAAACATTTATCATTAGAATGAAGAAAAGTATTTTTTAATATACTCGCATTTTTTCCCATAGCCCCATTTTCACCCACTTGATACCATTTAAGATATAACCATAAAATAGAACTTATGTATTCGGACGTCTCAGTCCAAAATTCCTAAACGCTGGAACAATTTACTAAGCGTTTGTAAGAGGCTGATCAAATAAATACGTGCATAAAATCACGGTAAAATACTATTTGTGATAGGATGGATTTATAAGATTCTGTTTATTAGGAGCTAAAAATAATTCTAGATAAAGGTCAATTTTTCTTGGATAAAATTATTTTTTGATAAATGAAAATATAATTAGAAAATTATAAATTATTTACGTTGCGTGCATTTACTTTTTTTTTTTTTTTTTTCTTTTTTTTTAATTTTATTTTTATTATTATACCATAACGAAATAACTAGATTTTTTAGAGTTGAAACACATTTTAAAAGAGATAAACCAAATGAATAATTTACTTCTTTGCTCGTAACATTTATCATTGAGTAAAATAGGGAAAAAATGAAGGCTTAGTTTAAATTTTATCTTCGTAGTTTTAGAAAGATTACAGTTAAGGTTGATGATAAAGAAATGCGTTAACTTTATAATTCAATTGTGTGAAACTATATTATAAAAACCATGAAAACTCTGCCAACACACAAACTTTTTGTACGTGATTTCGTTGATTAAATTTCAGTTAATAATTAACTTCCTTCATATTGTATAATAGATTTCCAAATATTTCTACATTTACTCTAAGAACTGTCACAGATAACGGAAGTTTAATTAAACAAAACACTACTGCTCCGACAGCACAAAATGCCAATTTGCACACGCACATGTGTCTGCATAGTATATCTTCTGATTTTAACCCAAATCTTTTATGACAGTAATATCAGAATTAGGCCACGGCTTTCTAAAATGAGAAGGCGCAGAAAACTTGATCTAGCACGCAACCACTACGGACATGTTGCTGACACACGTCACGATATACCCACAGGAAATCTATTCCAAGATCCAGTTTCAAAAATAGCTGCATGCATTCGTTGATGCAATTATGAGAAAGTGTATTACAGAAGCTGAAAACAAATGAAATATTTTTCACATTAATTGATTTACTCAAAAGTAGGAAAACTTAATTATAATAATTGGTTAAAAAGCTTTAGTTAAGTATTTAACTTCTCTATCTGTATAATTATTTATTTAACATAAAAATTTTCATGAATCCATTTAATCCGTGATAGTAAATGATGAGGCAAAGATACTATCATAACCCTTCTGGTTAAAGATAGCAAGCTTCCATAGAGATAATGTAAAATAGTTGAGACCACATCACGTCATTGCAGGGATTCACATTGGCAAGCTTATCGCTCATTTTGGTTTCACTTGGAGATTAAATTTTATGGTTTCAAAGAAATCTTTTATCCAAAAAAAAAAAAAAAAAAAAAAAAACTTTTACTTGACAAATTTACACATTCAACCAAATTTACGTCAATTTATATTTTTAGCTAAGATAATTGAATACTTTTTGAAATAATATTAGTATTATATTGAACCACTATAGCAAAAGTTCACTCCAGTAATGAAATACGAATCCTAATATTTGATTTGGGCTTTTTACAGCATATATTCCAGTGTGAACCTTTGGTAAGTTTTCGTAAGAAATATGTCTAGAATTAACAAAATCTAAAATTAACAAAATTGCTAATTACAAACTTATTGAAACACATTCTAGAAGAAAATGTTTCCAATAAAATTCGAAGCAGTACATTTCAACTGGGAACCAAAAGATATTTAGTTTCGTGATTCGTATTAGATTCGATTTCGTGCACTCTAAGTGCACGAAAATTAAATGACATGCAACTACAAAAACCAATGTCATTTAGAATGTACTAGTTTAGATAAATATACAAACCAACAGTTGACATTAATCAATTAACTATAATTCATCTATAAAATACCACAATGTTAATTCAGATTTGCTTCAAATTTCCAAACATCATAATGAACACATAATTGAGTTAATTTATATAACTAACAAGTGATAAACATTTTTTCAAGCAATGTCAAAGTAACAAGGAAAAAAACTATATTTGGCAAAACTAGTCTGCTGAATGAGGCGAAAAAAATAACAACAAACTATTAAGAACACAAACCAACAAGTTTTATTACACTGCAAAAAATGTCCTTCTGATAAAATTCTTTAACGAACATTTTGTAATTTTCAGAACATAAGCGGAATTTATTAGTTTGAACAAACTTTAATACATAATGGAATAAATAATATGTTACTTTACAATGTAGAATCCTCCATTCCTGTTCTGCTATTGAAATCTCTCACGAATTCGATGAAATAAATCTGATGTTCTTTATTTGTTTGGTGAATAAGCAGCATCGCTAAGATAATAAAATCTGGAAATCAGTGCAATTTGGCGAGTTTTGTGCGCTCAACTTGGAAAATCCACGAGATGGCACCACTTAAGTTTCGGTGAAGCTTGCCTTCTTATAATTATAAGCTCTTTGGATGGGGTATGAGTAATAAGTAGAATTTAAGAGATAACAGTAAAACAACTACAATAAAAAATGTTACTTTTTAAATAGATTGATTGGGATTATGTATTTTTTTATGTGCGCCATTTTAATTGTTTAGAAGTGTAACGTATTAAGATTTTTATTGGTTATTTAAGTTCATCTCATCTGATATCAATGAGGAATCTGATATAGCAAGGCTTGCTTGTAAAAAAATTTGATTGATTCTAGGTAGAAGTATTATTTTGTTTGGTTCTCTATCAAATATGAAAAGTAGCTTTTTCGGCATGTTTTACTTTTTTACTATAGAAAAGGCAAAAATGCTATTCAAGCAAGAAAAAAAATCTAATGTGTATGGAGAAGATGTATTGACAGAACCTCAGTGCTAAAACTGGTTTGCAAAATTTCTATCCGGCAATTTTGATTAGGAAGATGCGCCAGGTTCTAGAAGGTCAGTTGAAGTTGATGACGACCCAATAAAAACACTAATTGGTGGAAACCGGCGAACAAAAACTCGTGAGATCGCTGAGAGATTAAATTTATTGAATTCGATTGTTCATGATCATTTGAAACGCCTAGGTTTAATCTCAAAGCTCACCATATGGGTTCTTCATGTTTTTACGGAAAAAAATTTCTGCCATCCCGTTGACGTCAGGGATTTGCTTCTCTCAAACGTCAAGGAAATTAACCATTTTTGATGCTCATCATCACTGGGTAGAGAAATGGATTGCTTACAACAATGTTTAACGCAAGGGAACATGCAATAAAAAAGACGAATCGGCTCAAAACACTTCGAATGCCGGTATTCATAAAAAAAGGGTATGCTATCTGTTTTATGGAATTTCAAAGGAACCGGGTTTTTTTTTTAGGGGGAAGATACATTTTTTTTTTAAATTTTTTTTTTAAACCTTTTACATGACAACACAACGATCGATTCTGAAGTGTACTGTCATCAGCTGGACAAATTGAATGATTATCTTAAACAGAAAAAGCCAGAATTGTTCAATAGAAAAGTTGTAGTGCTCCACCAAGATAATGCGAGACCTCAAACAAGTTTGTTAACTCTCCAAAAGCTTTTACAGCTTGAATGGGATATACTGCCACACCCGCCATATTCTCCAGATCTGGCACTTTATGCTTATTATTTCTTCCGGTCTCTACAAAATGTTTTAGACAGTACAACCTTTACTTCAAATCAGGAGGTTTAAAATCACCTGGATCAGTTTTGTGCCGACAAAGAACAAAAAATGTATGTGCCCGGAATCATTCTACTGACAGAAAAATGCCGAATGGTACTAGACCAGAATGGACAGTATATAATTCAATAAAATATTTATTCACTATAAGACAATCGTTTTTCATTTTCATAAAAAAGTTAAATTACTTTCCGAACAACCCAATAATTGGTACAAACTAAATTAGACTAGTTATGTGTGTGTTTATATGCCCCCTCTTTTCAGTTTCCTAATAAAGTTTATTTTTCAAAAATTAAACGAATAATTTAAAAAAATTACCAATCTCTGAACATTCTTACAAATTACTTACTTTCAAGTACTTGCTTTCAGCAATTCAAACCAGTCTCTATGACATCAGTACCCACCATAACTTCTCCTTTCTTTTCCAGAGTGTGTCCGTATCCGTTTCCGTATTGACCCTCACCTTCATCTCAATTGATCGCTGGTACGCCATATGTCACCCGCTCAAGTTCAAGAGCACTGCCAGCCGAGCTAAAAAAGCCATCGTCCTAATCTGGGCCTCGTCCTTGCTGCTCGTCCTCCCTGACGCCCTCGTCATGGACACTCGTCAGTCGGCCGAGCTGCGCGTACAGACCCTGTACTTCACAGACTGCACGTACACGTGGGACAACCGATACACCAAAATCTACCAGCTACTCATTGTATTCTTCCTTTACTTCGCCCCTTTCCTCTTCATGTCTTTCTTCTATATACAGATTGTGAAGGTGCTCTGGAACAGAAACATACCAGGCAGCGCTGAGGTCAACTCCAGGCAGATCAGGACAGGTGAGGCGTTATCCAGCATGTCAATTTCTTTAACATTGTCCAGCCGTCACTGAAGATCGACAGCCATCTATTTGCTTGGCTATGTAGTATTTTTTATTTTGTGAGAGAAACATGGAATAGAATATTAATGAACATGAAAAGAGTTTTACTTTGGTGAACACTAAAAATTCTGACAAATATTTGGTACAATGTCACTAGGAAATTAATTAACATGTACGATAGATAATTTATTATCCAGCGTACATGTTAGTTAATTTTATAGACATGTTTTCTAGATAATTTCTTATCTAGCATACATGTCTTTTAAAACGAATTTCCAACAGCGTTGCTCTTATGAATTCTTACTTTAGTTTTTATTGACTGTCGGTAAGATAAGTTTCCAGACTGAAAATTCCTATTACTACTTTCTTAAAGGCTTTATTTGGTTAATTAATATTGTAGAGCAATTACAATGTCAGTTATCGATCCAAGAAATTAATTCAATACTCGAAGCCATATCCTTAGGAAACTTTTTTTAAAAGCGTTTTAACTGCATTCTGCGTTTAACACAAACATAGGTACTTTGTAACATGAACATACCCGGCAATATTGAGAGCAACTCCGTGCAGATCAGGGCATATGAGCCACTGTCTGTCATGCTATTTTATTACTATTATTTAGCCATCGTTGCTAACTGTGAACTCTTTGTTTGGATACTTAGTACTTTTGATGTAATGGTATATCCTTACTCGCTCCTACGTTAGTTGATTAACAATTGGATTACTAACCTCTTAATGGTTGATTAATTTTTTATTTTTTTTATTTTTTTTTGTATTCTATTCGACTAATAGTCAGAGTATAACACCACTTTAAATAATTTTTATACTCTAAATAAATATCCTACAATTTTTAAGCAGGAATTTCCAGATGTAATGCTCTTTCGTACTTTGAACTACCTTTCAATTACGATATACAGAGTATTTATAATTAAAGTTCTCCTCTTTAGTATTTCAATTTATCTTCACTAAATGAAAATATGGAACTTTAAGGACTTGTATGGAAATAGTTAACTTTATATGGAGGAGCTCACCAAAATATAATAGTTGTGAATGAAGTTGTAGTCTAAAAAGAAAACATTAAAAATAGTATCTTCAATCATTTGTGAATTGTTAATTTCTTAGATTTTACTTTTATAGTTGATATTTAAAACATATATTTTTTTTTAATATTAAGCGATAAAAACCCATGATTTCAGTGGTATGTATACAAAATTTCATAACCATTTTTTTCAGATATAGACTGCTCAATATAGCAGCTCCTGGTCATTTATAGACCTGTGCATTGGTTGATTAACAATTTGTTAGCCAATTTTCTAAATTGGTCATTAGTTGCAGGATATTAGTATTATTATGGATTACTGGTTAGTATTTCTAGCTTAAATGGGAAGTTCAGTATTTATGACATTTATTTTATAATGTTTTAACCAGAATGCTATCAGAATACACTCAAAGTACACATTCTCATAACAAACTATTCAAAATGTATTACTATATATATATCATTAATTATCTCACAAACTTTTCAACTACCTTTAAAATACGAAAAATATCGAAGATTGTGTCCATTCTAAATTTTTTAAATATGTGAAAAGATGAATGCCTCATATTAAGGCAGCCTTAAAAATTATTTATTTTATTTGAAAAAAAGAATGATCCTTAAAATAATTTATATAACTAAGTAAACGTTTCCTTCTACAAATATTCTTGGTGAAATTATAAATACTTGGTTTACTCCTTTAGAGTAACTTACCAATTATTGTAACTAATAATTAGAGGATAAAACACAGGAGTTGTTTCCTGAATTATGTGTGTTGAAACATTCCCCAATGCTGTTGCTGGTTGGTTGAAATGTTTATATTACCATTTCAGTTCTCTTACTTTCAACTGTTCTCAAAATTCTGAGACTTGACTCTACGAGGAATTGTAAACTAAGTTGCTTCTTTGCTTTCTGTATATTTATGAGGGATCCGAAGCCCCCGATATTTTCAAAAGCAACAAGACTTTTGAAAAATAGATAACTGACGAATATTTTAGTAGCAGTAAGAATACGCTGTTTGAAAGATGCCAGAGTAAAAATATGCAGTTATAACGGAAAATCTCATCAAAATACCAGGATTTTCTGAAAAAAAGTTCGTTTCTAATAAAAGGATAGAGTTTAATGTCAAAATATTTATGATTAGCAGAATTTAACCCACTCTAATTACATTAGGAGTGAACTCTCTGATACAAGCAGTGCCATCTGATTATGAAAAAACTAAATATATTTTCCATTGTAAAAGAAGAAAAAAATTATGTGTATTTCTTAGCAAATCGAATTTTTTTATTGTACTTGTCAATAATGAATTTTTACAGATCCTGTTACTTTTGGAATTCGTAGAATTTAACAGCGTACTCAAAATTCCACCATTTTTAACAATCTAAAATTGCGTTTATTATCTTAAGTACGTTTTACTTGATACGATTACATAAACGAAAAGCTAAATAAATTTCAAGACCGGAAAGATTTGTAGACGTTCATTATAAAAATGAACCTTTACTCCAAAATGTAAACTTGAACCTTATTTTTATTTCAATGCAAAGTACAGTTGCAAACGAAGCTCTCAACTTAAAATAAAATTTCTGATTTTCATATCCATACATCCAAAATACCTCTCTGGGATTCTTACCCATTGAGTCGTTTTCTGAAACAGATATTTATTTAATTCAAACCAAATGACCAAAGCATACGCAAATTTGAAATTCAGTTGGCTCGTGAATAATGCATTAAACAAAGAACTTCCAAAACAAACTTGAACGACAAAATAAGAACTTGGAGGGATTAAATATACTTGTTCCTCCGTTTTCTGTTCCTGAGTGCAAGAAAGAGTTTTGATTTTTTTTTTTTTAAATATACCCTTTGAAGCTTATTTCATAGAATATGTCCGGTACAGATAAGAATTTTTCTGCATCAGTAAAAGCATTGAAGACAGAGAGCTTAGAGTCGGTATTTTACGTTTTTCTTGTAGAATACCAAGACGTTAAGGAAAGAAATATACAACTTCCTGAAGTTGAAATTTTTACTGTAGCATAAATTATCCCAAGGAAACTCTCTTTCACCATTAGATTTGAGATAATGAAGTTTGTTTTTCGGAGAATCTTTATATATTCTACAATATTAAAAAATACCTATTTGCCTTTTACTCATTTTCGGGGGAACATATGCCTTTTTTATTCCTTTTAGACTTTTGTCTTTTAGACAAAAATTTAATGTTATTTTACTTTGTATCAATGTAACATTAAACTTTTGTCTTTTAGACAAAAATTTAATGTTATTTTACTTTGTATCAATGTAACATTAAATAGGTTGAAAAAAAAAAAACACAGAATGTTATTCAAGTTTTTTTTTCTTTTTTGTTTTTCTAAAAAAAGGATGTTTGTATTTTTAAGAAAGCTCATCTGCTGGTCTTTTCTAATTATATGAACCACGTAAAGTGAGCTCTCGTCATGTAAAATTGTTCTTAAACTATTATTCTCTCGGTCATTAAAAAAGTACTGAAAGTTTTTGATGGTGAGCAGATTTAAAATTTTACAAAGCTAATTAAAAGGTGTATTTTAACATTCAAATTCGAAGCATGCCAACGAGCTCATTTTAACCTTTCTTCAACAATAAACTCCGTTGAGTTTTATGCAATAAATCAAAAAAATCCTGAAAATTCTTACTTAAGGTATACATATAGATTAGGAATTGCGAAATTTGACTCAAGTTTGCGGGTTTTTTTTTGTTTTTTTTAAATATTCCAGAATTCATTACCATTAAATGATACCATTCTCTTTCTGAGACTCAAATTGCTTTTTAAATTACAGTAGGTTTTGTGAACCTGTTTTATATCACGTTCAAAACAACTAGTAAACTTTACGCGTTTTCTTAAGAATGGCATTATGGTATTATACGACTTTAAGCCAACGGTCATAACTTCATAATAAATTATCCGATTTACAAAGTTCTAATTTTCTTCAGTGGACAATAGTTGTGAATGTGTTTTCTATGGAGAATCTAATATATATTGTTATAAACACATTTTTATGCATATTTTAATCTTAATTTTTTGTTAAAAACTATGTATTTTTTTTAACTTTTTATTTAAAAATTTATAATTAAATAAATATTGCATCGAAGTTCAAAATCCTCCATAGGAACATGCGTCAATATAATATCTTTTATTTGCAGTAAAAATCGAACATCTAAGTTAATTATAAGTTTATTTTTGTATGTTCTAACAATATCCTAATTAGTCACTTTAATTGCAATTTGCTGATTAAAACATTGACGGAAAAATAAAATTTATATATATAAATGCATCATTTTTAATACTGATATACTGCCAAAAAGTTTGAAATCATTAACTAAAAATTAAAGAAAATCATCTCAATTGCATATCTATATCCTTAATGCTTACAAATTCTAGCTTCCTTTTCTTCTAACTGCTATTTACAGCAATTAATTAATTACATAACATTCTTCACACAATTGCATAGGTACATAAGTAAAGATGTTAATGTAGTTATCATTTATTACTGGTACATCCGAAAATAATTCATAAAACGCTGAATTCTTTGTCTTTTACATTCATCCTCTTCAAAGATCAGATGAGTAAGCAACTAAATCAAAAGTCAAGGAAGATATTTAATTTTCTCATCATTTTTATTTTAAACAAATATGTTGAAAAGTAATAATAGATATATAGGAGCAACCCAGTTATCAATTTTCGTCTTGTTTGTTATTAGTAATAATTATTTATTTTTCTTAGTTATTACTAATTGCTTAAAATTTCTGTTGATTATTTTTCTATTTTATTTTTGAGTATGTTATTGCTTATGGTTTTTGTTTATATTTTTTTCTATGTATATATTGTTATAGTAAGGGAAAATGGAACTCAATCATGAATAAGAGGGATTTTTCTGTAAAACTGTCTACAATATTTTCAATATTTTACATCGTCTCTCTCTCCCCCCCCCCCTCTCTCCCTTTTTTTCGAGTATCTGTTGAATCATTGCGCTGATAACCTTTTTATGAGGTAAGTTGTAAACCTGCACAATAATTTCAAAGTCAAGTAAGATATTTAATCTTCATATTATTTTCATGTTAAACAAATGCACTGAAAAGTAGTAATATATTTATATTAACACCCAAGTCAACAATTTTATCTTGTCATTTATTAATAATAATAATTTATTTTTCTTCATTATTGCTAATTGCTTTGAAAAATGTGTTGATTTTCCTATTGCTTTTTTACATATATGATTGCATATGGTTTTTCCATTTTTCTATTGTAAGTATTACGGGAATGAATAGAACTGGAACATAAATTAGAGGGATTGTTTTGTACAAATTTGTACAAATTTCTACAATTTTTACATCGTCAATCTCTGTCTCCTTCATCCGAGTATCTGCTGAATCATTGTGCTGATAACCTTTTTTTGTAAGGTACGGGAAAATTTCTCAGTCCATGCAATTCTATGTTTTGTAAGAAAAAAGTCCCTTCAATCCCCTTGTTCAAAGATTCTGTGCTACCACATTCATCTTTTAACATACCTAAATTTGATTGAGATTTGTTCCATGCTTTGATCTAAAACAGAGTTGCTTAGTAAATTTTTTTAACAAAGCTTCATGTGTGTTGAATTCATACATGGGCCGGAAATTTTTGTCAACTATTTTTTAAATTTTAAACTTTTAAAATTAAAGTTAGTTAAATATCATTGTAATATTCATCTTCCCGAATGATTGAATTAAATTTTAGGCTAGAATATTATACATTTTTTTTTCAAAAAGAACACTTAATTTTGAAAACACTTTTGTTTGATTCTGAAGTGTGCCGATCTCCAAGGGAATTCTAGACTATCACTGCACAATTAATAGAGTGATTAGACTTGCGTCGATACGCTTTTGATATATTTATCTTTGATGAGAACTTATTTTCTACTAAAGTATCTTTGCAAGTTGACATCCATTATTAAAAAATGATTTATCTGAATGAATAATGGAACATTTTAGTGTTTGAGTATGTATGAAAAGGTATTCGGGGGAATGAAAAATATTTGACTTTTCATTCCCCCGACTGCTCCTTTTTTCCCGACGCTTCCTTTTTTCAGTTGATTAACTTAGCAATTCAGAATACTAGCCAAAACTTTATCAACAGAAAATTCATTTCAACACCAAATATTTATAATTATAATTTGGAAAATAAGAATGTTTGCTTTTATTTTCTGGATTACGAATAAAGCTTTTGTTAGAAAGTTTTTAATATTTCTAAATCCTTATGATATTTTTTATCTTTCTCTGAATATAAGACAGTCCAATCACATCAGCTAGAAATTCAAGTTCGTGCTAGAAGTGTAACCTCAAAATTATATTTCCTTTGAAGTAGAAATGCTGACTTCTACTTCCAAGGTAGAAAAATCATAGTAAGGATTTACCTTAGAAATTCTACATCAAAGATATTATCAACAGAATAAGATAAATTCATAAAAAGTTCTGCTTTTGGGGATTTAATTTGAAAAAATTCTCTTATCATTTCCGCGATTTGAAAGAAATTTCCATTATAATAGCTAATGGAAAGAGACACAAGAAAAAGTCCATATTGATTCCTAATTTTAAAATGTAACGAGAAGAATTGAATGAAATATACAGTGCAAAAACTGAATGGAAAAGGAACAACTAATCTAACACAAATTAATAATTAATAGGCAATTTCAAAACATCCTTTAATAATTAATGGATACTTAAATTTTTTCTTAATAAATTGCAATACATTTTGTATAAAATGATAGATACATTTATATTAAATATGAAACATTCACATTTGGAAATTTGATTTTGTCTCTTCTAAACAGTCATTGAACTACAACAAGAGCTGTAGCAGGGTGAGTAATTGGAAATGCTGATATAGGAAAATATGCCAGAGAAATATTCTTTCCAATTTCGTACAGTCGAGCATCCACCTTTCTTTATTTTCATTAATTCTGCCGGGCCTAATTTGGCTGATGGTTCTTTACTAATACTTTTAAAATAAATTTTATTCAACCTCGTATCAGAAAAATGGTCAGATGAAAGAATATAAAGAGTCCTCAACCCTCACAGATGTAAATGTAAGTCCGATTTGCAAAGTATTAGAAAGCAATGAAATCCTTTAAATTTTTTTTCTTTAAATTAGTTTGTTCTCAGGATGCATTAATTTGTAATTTTCTATTATAGCTATGTAATTAAACATGCAAACAAATGTAGCAAGCTTTTTTCATTATATAACACCTCAAATTCGTTTTTAGTGAGAAAATGCTTATATTGACATTTACTGTTCCAGTAATGGAGCTCGCACATTCATTTTGTTTATTATTAGATATAATTACGACTAGAAAGATAATTTAAAATTCTCCAAGAAATTATATAAATTTTTATAATAAGATTTCTTAAATAGTAACACTATGGGAAGTTCCTATATTGGTTCCAAATAAAGATATGGGAATTGAACTTGAATATTCATTGAAATTTTCTCGCTATTTTTTAGACATTTTTGTTTTAAAAAAACTTATATTAGCAAATTATTACTTAGCAAATTTTATATTCTTATGGTGTCAAACTTAACAAATGAGATTTCATTTAAATAGCACCAAATTGTATATGCTTAAGTAAATGTTTGCATAGTAAGTGTTTTAATGAATTCTGGCCTCTTCTCCAGGATAGTTTTCGTTTTGCAGTGAAAGAGCACCTCGATCCTCATGACTCCAACGAAATAATGACATCCAATACTTATTTTTAAAGCAGAGTAGATGGTGTAAAAAACGGCTATTGCATGAAGAATGGGAAATGAAATTTTTATGTGTGTCCGAAATAAAGATAAATTTCAGAAATATTTTATATTTTTGAATCTATAATATTTATCCAATTTCTAGTGTTGAAAATATCTAGCTAAACTAGTTTATAAAGTGACTTATTGGGTATAAATCAGCAGCTCGCGAGGATCTCCAACGTAAGCTATACGATTGTTGAGTAGCTACAGTAACTCTCAGGCCGTAATCGTACGTTATCAAATAGTAATTAAACTCTTAAAGAAGTACACACTGAATCAATGCTAGGTATGTTAATATAATGATGTTTATTTACACGTAATATATTTACAAGATTCTTGTTATGTACGTTACTATACACTTACTAATTAATACAATTTCTACTACGATGATCTTAACTAACAAATTATTGGAATTCAAATTAGCAATGATAAACCTTAAGCTAAGTTACAATTAACCATTTCTAGAACTTGCATTTAATAAGGTACTATTTTAGTCTATGTTATTATCAAGTATACAGTGGACTGTGAGAAAATAATATAAGTGGGAACGCTTACCCCTTAGTTGTCTACCCATGGCTCTGATGATTAACCCTCGGAACAGTCATTGTCTAAAAGGTGTATATCTAAGGCACTGGCATAGCGAGAAACCACACTCCTGATCTCTGATATCTGATAACTGAATGAAATCCCCAGAATGATTCCTTATATTTATATATATCGCTTGTTTACGAGTTAAGAATTTTTTTCAATAATATTTGTCCCGATCCTTACCATCTGGAATCTGTAGCTTGGTCGAACAATCCCTGTCCCCCTCGTTCTCCACGGGTTCTATCGGTCAACAACAACATGTTTTCGTAAGAAATGCTATTTTTCTGCACCTGGGAATTTAATAAAATGTAGTATACATATTTACGATCCATATTTTCATGGGACCCTTATTCATTGACCCTACCTGGACAATACGATCAGAAAATACCAACATTCCTTCCCACGGATAACAGTATCCTTTTTATGAATACAAATTCGCAATACAAGTTTCTCCTGACTGGAACCCTCACCTACTGTTGATGTTTTGTTGGAGGACTGTTGAGTTGTTTATGAAATAGTTAAATAGAACTCTCCAACACGATCCGTCTTTAAAAGTTAGTGGGAAATACTTTTTTAGAGAATAAGTTTCGGTAAAATATCTAAAGATGTATGAGCACCGTATGTTATTTTGTTTACTGACTATTAAAGATTGATAGAAACTATATTCAAAAGTTATCACACTGAAGTTAAACAATGTAAAGTTTAGTTTCTATGATTAATTAGTAATACAATTTATTAACATACTTATTAATTATGTATTATTTCTGTACTATCATTATCGAAACTAGGGTTACAAATGTCTCTTAGATAAGGTATTTTCTAAAAGTGACATATCCTCATTCAAACTACTTATGTGGGATAATTATTACACCTAGAGCTAAAGTGCTAGTGTCAATTTGAAGACAAATACAAATTATTTTATTTTGAGTATTTTATTTGGAGATCACTTGAATCATATCTATGTAACGGGTGATAAAAGCAATTTTTTTTATTTTATGCATTTTACATTCAATTTTGCCTCAAGGAATAGGGAATAAGAACATATGAATTTGTTTAGTGTATTTGACTATTTTAAATTGAGAATGTTACAGAATTTGTAAAGATTTAGTAGAAATAAAGAGTGAAAGAGTTTGGATGGAACTATTTGGAAACTATCACGAACGTGTAGAGAAATCAGTAGTTTTATTTCAAGCTATGCCTGAAGGGTAGAAAGTATTGATTCCTGAATTAATATTTTATCGATATAAAATATTTCGTGAAATAAATTACTTGAAATAAGTCCTGAAACTTTTAGCTGAATGCATAAATTTAGTTATATATAACAGCATCTCTTTCACATATTCTTCAATCTGATTAGGTACTAATTAAAAGAATATAACTATGCTCTTTAATTGTAGTTAAGAATTTTAGCAATTTGCTTATATTTGTATCTTGTCATTGCATTCTTAGGTGTTTTAATTAGTATTTTATAACTACTTGATATCATTCATTGCATTAACTTTTTCTTCTTTTTTAAATTATAATAATGAGGTTTGAAGTCTGTAATTTTCTGATTCAAGAGCAAAATGAAAGCTATATTGTGAAAATAAGGTGTTTGAATATAATGGAATACGTATACGTGCTCAAAAACATGGAGAAAGCCTACAATTGTTGTAAAAATTATTAGAAACATCAAAGCTTAAATATAATACATAATCGATTTTACGTTAAAATTCCCGAGTTCTTGTTTTATGTATAATAAAAATGTAGTAACTGATTTTAAAAAAAAAAAACTAAATTTTACCCTAGAAGGAGAAATGTGTATGCATTATAAATTCTTCTTTCAAAGTATGTTTCCTTTCTTTAAGGAATCATAAAGAGAAAAACCAGAAACTAAAGAAAATTGAACCGATATAAAACCTACTTCCCACCAGATCGTGAAAATATAGCAGCAAACGTTATCTAAAAAAAGATTACCAAACAGAATAAACTGCAAAGAATGAAGCCACTTTTCTCTGATCGAAATGGAAACTAAACACATGAAGATCTGAATTTGAAACCGAAGCTATTCTTTTCTTACTCAACTTTAAAAAAACAAAAAAACAACAAAAAAACATGAGAACGGAAATATATCTTTATGAAACACAATATGTATTTCCCATGAACATGAAATGAGGGATTCCATTGATTTTAAACCAGCTTAAACCTTAAAAACAACATTAAAACCTTCAAATTTAAAGCAAGGTATTGAACAAAGTATGTTTTCTTTAGATATATACATCGAATTTTCTAAAATAAATATTACATTACTGAGGATTCTGGAGGATTTGAGAATTTAATCTTGAGTTATGAGAATTCAAATATTTATCCTTTATTTATATATAGGTTGTTTGGTTCAAAAGTGGTGTAAGTCCACTCTTAAATCTAATGGACGTACGCCATGTCTAAAACAAGTTTCACTTGTACACAAAATTCAATTTATGTAGTCGACATTGATAGTGTTTAAATTCTACTGTAAATGAATATATCTAAACAGGTATTACAGTGTAAATACATAAACATTTACACTAACTTTGAAAATGGCACTTAACTTTTCAAAATCCGATTATCAAATACTAAGTTAAAGAACTTTACTCTGTTTTTAAATTCTAGTGCTTTGAAAACAAAGTGTCGTGTATTTACTAATAATCTAGAATTGATTTGAGTTTACTTGAAATCAAATTTTTAAAGTTCAGTTGAATAGAGTTCATTGTTTTATCACAACTAAAACTGGACAAACCCAAATTACGTTTGATGGAATACATTAGCTAATTTCTTTGTTAGAAATTTTTAATTATCAAAGATTTGAGAATAAATTGTGTATTACACAGCTTATAAACTATTGATAAATGCTTTTGTACATGCTCATTTATGTGTACTCAAGTTGAAAATTTAGGAAGAGGTAAGAGAAATGTTGAATTATGATAAGGGATTATGTATTAAACATGAGCTTTCTTTCAATAAAACAAATCATGCAATAAGGAAATTACTTCTGAGCGAACAACAATCTCTAATACAGAAACTTATAAATAAAAAAGACATGGTACTGGAGTTTTGGCTCTAAATGCTTCTGAAAACAACGAACTATATTTTTCTAAAGTGTATCCCTTATATTTGGAATGAGTAGTTTCTTTGTCTTTTTAGTTGTAAATTTCGTAAAAGATGATAAAAAACTAATTTAAGTCTGGGTGATTGTCTAGATTATTTAGTGTTTCAAATGGTTTCTAGCTAAAATGTAAGAAAGTTAATCTGGAAGTATAATTTTAAATGCGCTGTTTTTAAATTATATTACATATATTGTAATTGCATGATCAATTATATTTTTTAAAAGAAGTTGGATAGGAATTTGTCTTCAGAAAGAAATAATTTTTCCCAAAGAAAATAAGGAGCTTCATAGCAAACAATAAATTTAAACTAAATTCCAATGTTTGTAGGTTTGGTTAATTTTTAGGTATGTAAAAATTCTTTTAGAAAAGAATTCCTAACTTTGAAATGACCTGAAACGAAACAGTGAGAAACAGAAAGAAGATACATAGACCGGTTTGCAAAATTAGTCACAATATTGAAATGTGGCAACAAATTATTATAAAATCTGAATATAGCCAAATAAGTTCATCGTATCCCTCATGTAAAAACGTCCTATGACCACTTTATTGGCGAGAGTATCCCAAATGGACACTTTTCCAGAATGCGGTGGTTTTGCCAAACACGCAGACAGAACATTACCCCATATACACCAGTTTCGTTTAGTGGCAAATATATGCAAATGAAAGTTGGACTGATTGGTCAACCATATGCAGCCGTCATTAAATTTACACCTATAAATCAAAGCAGTGTATTTAAAATTCCCTACCTGTCTATCCAACTTGTCTCTTTTTTCTGTCTCTCACTGTTTCGCAGTTATGTTATTTCAAAATTATGAATTCCTTTCAAAAAAGACCTTGTAAGTCGGCATGTATATTACAGGCATGAGCTATTTCAGGACGATTAGGACCATAGTTTTTAATATTTAGATAAATAATGTCTCGACTAAAATATTAACTTCTAAAAGCTCTATTGTTTTTCCTGAAAGCCAATAAAAAATTTAATTTCTTGACTTTTTACAAAGCGTGAATGGGAGCCCTCAGGAGGGTGCAAGGAGGTGCACTTGCACCTCCTGGCTCTTGAAATTTTTTTAAAAAATGAGGGAAAAGATTTAAATTCCAAGATAAAAAAAAAAAAAGCGCACTTGCCGATTATATACGTTATGTTACGAGGTGTTTTTTTTTTTTTTTTTTGGTTTTTTTTATTTCTTTTTATTTTATTAATTTAGTTTTTTTATTCTTTTCTATGTCGTTTTTTATAGCTACTTGCGGGACGAGTTTCTAGTGTTTGTTGTCTATGATTATTAGAGGCTGATGAATAGAAGTATTTGTTCTTTTTATTATTCAAAATTCTAGGAAAATGTTTTGTTTTTTAAGTCATCAGATATACCATCTTAAAATCTATTTTTAGAAATCAATTGAACATATTCCAATACTTATACTGCCTTCGTGTTTCATTTTAAATTATTATTATTATTATTATTATTTCTTCTGATATCCGAAATTCGGAAGAAATGAAATTTTACTCTTCTGTATTTTTGCATCTTCGAGTTCCTCTATTCTAAACACTATCTCTTGAGTAACGTGAGATCTAGTTGAATGATAAAAAAAAAAAATCGTTAAAAATAGTTTTTTTAATATGTTTACTATTTTGTATTTTATTCCCCCTTTAACAGGGTTGCTCTTTCAAAAATATATACCATGCATTTTAATTATTCTCAAAGAGTATAATTTATAATACATAATTATTAAATAACATTTCTAAAAAAATTAATGATTTTGATAGAAATCTAGTCTTGCACCCCCTTGCAAATATTCCTAATGGCGCCCATGAAAGCGTGTTTTTGAGATATTTACGCTAACTGGTGATATTGTCGCTCATTCAGTATAGTGGTTAGCGCATCTGACTACAAAGCTGGTGGGTCTTGGTTCGAATCCGGGGGAAGACATGGATGTCCTAAGTTAGGGGCAACGATGACCCTTTCACTGGGTGCCCCTTCACAAGTGGTCATCGCTACAGGCCTTGTAGTGGCCAAGTGCCTGTGAGCAATTGCAAGTGACAGTAAGTATTTGGGCCCACTATTAGAAAAACAAAATTTCGATATTTAGAGCCAATTGAGCATAATAAATAAAGTCGAGTAAATAAAAAATGTCTACTTATCAAAGAATTAAATTAATTAATTCTAACAGTATCTATGATTGCCATGTAAAACACAAATGTAAGATTCGGATTTTAGTGAGTGAAAGTTTGATGTACTATTTAGAAAGTTCGTGTAAACTTCATCTGGATTATTTTGTCTATTCAATTTGTTGACAGACAAAAGGAAAGTTTTATATCCCAATACAATAATTATAAATATGTTGAATAACAATATATTTTTTCATAACTTATGTTTTCACACATGATGACGTAACCAATAAAATTGGAGATTTGACAATGGGAATTTATTGTCATTGTTGATGTTCCATGGTTTTTAGTTATTGTCATTGTTGATGTTCCATGGTTTTTAGTTATTTTTTCTCGGGTTATAAAAAATAATATCGTGTTTATTAGAAATATTACATGTGTTTCCAATCCCTACTAAAATTATTCGAATTAACCTTACTATAAAGTTCCAGATGTCATAAATAACTGACTACCTTTACTTCCAGCTATGTAGTTACTATGTAATTTAGTTTTTGCCCCAAAATTTTCTTTCTACTGTTTCTGTGAAACAAAAGATGTAGAATTTATATTTTACAAATTTTTAGAATCTTAGACGATTCATGCTTAGTATCATACATGATGATATCCGTTCATTCCCCCAATATTTCTAATTTATTGAATACGATATATACTACACAGAAATCCCAATTTCTGCTTTTTTCATAAAATGCGAGGAAAAGCTTTTATTATTTATTGTAACGTAAGAAACTTTTGCCATAAATGTTTAACTTAGTTTTGTAAGCTTAAGTAAACAACACTCATAACATAAAGACATCTAGAAACAATTGAATATACGTTGTTTTATGTTCATAACACACGCGGAGTAAATTTCTTTTACTGCTGCTAGCGTAAGATTCATATTTAAGAATGAATATGAAACATCTGTTTAGAAAACAAATTCTCACCTTCTCTATTGTATTTTTACACTTTAATAAGAAAATATTTCAATGTGACTGTTCACAAGTTAAAAGATAACTTTTTAAACTCTTCTTATAAGATAGAATATGTGTTTTAGAGGCAGATAAATAGCTTTATATGTGAGATGCCAACGAACCTTGAACCATTTGATGAATGCAATGTCTGTTTTCAAAATTGTATAGACATGACGGTGATAACGAAAATAGTTTTTCTATTATCATACTGCGAGGTAGTGGTGTCCTGAGGTTTTTGTCATGCAACAATTCAGGACAAGAAATGGATAACAACTTAAGTACCAAAAAAATCAAAAATCTCTTTTTTACGGAAAAATGTCCTGAAGACCAAGCTAAACAAAGTGGAGAACTCCCAAAGTGCGAGCTCCAGTAGTAATAGTTAAAATTCAATCTGCTACTTAGTCATAGTCTTAAATACCAATGCGAATATTTTCCATTTTTCGGCTCTCCTGAAAAACTTTCTTTTTTGGACTTAGGTCGTTTTCTATTTCTAGTCCTCAATTCATGTTTGCTTCTTGAAAGACATCCCGGAAGGCATTTTCCTTTAAAATTAGGCCTTCCTTTAAATTAGGTGCTCTAACGTCTTCGAAACGTTCTTTCGTATAGACTACAGATCGTTTTCGGGTCTTTAAAATAAATAACACCAAACTTCTTCATGTTAGGTTTTTTTTTGTTCCCCCCCCCCCCTTCCCCAACTATGTATTCTTCGTCAGTAGTTGCTGTCAGTTACCATAAAAAATTAACCTCAAAGTTAATTAATTGCCTCTTCCAACTTATTTTTGGGTAAATACGTAGAAGAGTGACGAGAATGTGACACGCTTTCTAAACAATAAATCAAATGTTTCAGATTTGTTAAATATTATTAGCCGCTGGAAAAATGTGAAAATTTATTACGCATTTTCAAAGTTTCTAATTACGTTAAAGTTAATTTTCTGCCATCTGGGATGAAAGAAAAAGGTATTTTTGAAAACCAAACTTTTCAAGCATACCACTTCATAAATTTAAATCATTGTTTAACAGTAGAATTTAATAATTACACTAATTTTTTTATCAGAGTAAAAGACTTTTCAGCTATACACTATACAAATTTAGTGATAAGTTTATTCAAAATTTTTGCCTGTCTGTCGATTTATCAGATGCCAACATTTCCTGACAATACTATAAATGGCACATACACGGGAGAATTGCCAAATGGAAGGTCTTTTCGAGATGTGTTACCATACTAAAATTCAACTTACTGGTAACGGCACCAAAATTCAATTTACCGATAATGGCACCAAAATTCAATTTACAGGCAATTGACAATTTATTAAATTCAACAATACATGTAACAGACACACGCCATGAATTAATTTAATACAACGGTCACCACGAGGGTACCCGCGGGCCGAATCTGCCCGCGACAGCTTTTTCTGCAGCCCGCCGGAAGCCCTGACCAAAAATCAAATTCAGCCGTAAGGACTTTTTTTACATAAATTAAATCTATCCAAAATGATATGTGTTCATTATCCAGAACAGCATTTTCTACTATGCGGCATTCGCAATATGCCCGAGGCAAATTCTGACTTAAAACTTTTTTTTTTTTTTCGTGAGACTTTCAGAAAGATAAAAGACATAGAAAAGCGAATGTTTGAATTATAGATTTAGGGTTTGAATATTTACCAATGGCGTAACTCCTTGTCCTTGTGTACCTGCTTTATTTGTACTTATGATACCCTACCCCTTATTTATTGAATGGATCATTTCGATTTATGCTTTTCTGAATGTAGTGGGAATAAGCGATTAAATGAATGCTGGCCTCTTCTCTAAGCTCAATAGATGATTTTCTGTTTTGACATGAAAAAAAGTGACTTGATCCCTTTAATTCGATAATGGCGTCTAACACTAGTAACAAAATATTCATTGCGGGATTTACGAATTAAGGGGAGTTGGTAGCCCCTATACCGCTAATGTTAATTTGGCATATTTCACGTACCTTTTTCTCAGAAAGTATTTCACCTAGAAGCCTTATTTTATTTTATTTTTCATTGCATTTAGTAGACACTTGCTAGGGTACTGAAGTTAGCTTTTGATTGTGATTCCTTCACTTTTTTTTTTTTTTTTAATTAATTTTCGTGAAAGTCCCTCAAATTTGTTAAAAATCACAAGTTTTTTTGTCGAAAAAAGCCAAAACAAAAAATATTTTTAAAACAACAACAAAATCTCACTTTACTATATACAGATACAAAAAAAAAATAGGTAAAAATTTCAGGACGATAGTTTGCGCAGTTTCTGAGAATAAGGTATATGATTAATGAAAAATGTAGTTTTCGAGAAAAACGCATTTTAAAGATAACTTTACTTACACTAATAGTTACCAATTTTGTCTTCAAAAAATTATTAAAACTACTTGTAGTTGAGGTACTATCACAAATGAGGCATCCTTTTAAAAGGGAGAATTCTGATAAACAATAATAAACTCAAAATCGACTAGTTATAAATTTTTAGATACCAACTCTCCTCGATGAAAATTATTTGAAAAAAAATCAAATATCAACTGTTATTGTATTATGATACAAAATATTTCAATTATTATTTTAGTTTTCAGAAATGCTTTGAGATGTTATAAATAGTGATTAACACCATTCTAGCTTTAAAAATGAACGGTGAAACTAAGATATATACTAGTGTGTTCGGTAATAATGTGTGGTTCGTGAGAATCTCCAACAAAAGTCATATTTTTTTAAGGTTTTTTAATGGTCTTTGAAAATGTAGTGCAGAATTCTTTTTTGAAGGTTCGATAAGATCAGTAGACTTTAGAGGTCGGCGATATATCGATACGACGATATTTTTATCGATATTTTAAAAAATATATCAGTACTAAAAATATCGATACAAGTCACTGATATATCGATATTTTCAAACATTTTTAGTTTTTTGATAATCGTTTTGAAGTTTCATGTGTTTGTTGTTGTTTTTTTCGATTTTCTTTATTCACTTTTCAAAAACTTCAAAACTAAAGTTTGGACTTGGCTGAGCGACAGTTAAAATGGCACTCTAACCAAAAATAAAGCATAATGTAAAGGAAAGATAAGATCATTTATTAGTAGTCCTTAACATAGCGCCGTTTCTGTTGCCAACGTATGCTCGGAATTTGCATCTAATTTTAAATATTAAAAACATCTCTATCAGTAAAATATGTGGTAAACTACTTTTCAAAATTTCTTCTTTAAAAATAAATGTGAATTTAGGCATTGATATCCAAATGTATTTTATTTATTCTGATCGATAATATAATTTATTTATTAAAACAATTTTTTCATGAATTCATGAAAAGCAGAAATTTACTCAGAAAAACTTCGTTTCTGGCAAAATTGAAAATCAAATTAAAGAAAATAATAATGTATCGATTTATCGATATTTTATCGATATTATTTTCTATGCAACGATTTAGTATCGATATTTATTTTGATCGATATTTCCGACCTCTAGTATACTTACAAAAAACACTGTCGCAAATTACAACAGTAAGTACTTTAAAATGCGGACTTCATAGCATCCATGGACTTCAAAGTACCCATGGGATGCTCAAATACTGGTCGCATAAAGAGTTATCGGATCAAAACTTGTATATTCTGTGAAAAGTTTTCTTTTCAAGTTTATCACTAAATTCAACAAATCTGAGACTTTTTAAATTTTTACTCTGAATTGGAAGGATTTTTTTATAAATCGTCAACCATATAAGAGGAATACTTCATTTTAATTCGTTACAAAATTGTCCATGCGTAATATTTGGACCGGATGTATCGCAATAAAAGTGCATAGAAGAGGTGTGTCAGTGATAGTTACTGTCACTACTCAAATGTAGTACGAAGCCAATACAAAAGCTCCATCTGTTCATCCATCTATCTGTATAAGTTTAATCTTCCTGGACAAAACCATAAATATCACGAACACGTAGATAAAACATATGTAGAAGCAGTTTCTTGGTGATAGCTTCTCAATCTAACTTGCCATAATATATATGAAGGCAAATGAGTGGAACGGTTTAATTTCATACTTTTCAGTAAAGAAGTTCATATATTCGTCAAAACAAGGATCAAAATGTATACTTTAAAACAAATTAGTGGTTTCAAATAATTTATAAATATACAAGTGTACAATCATTTTCAGAACTTAATATGACCATTATTCTATGTAGAATGCAGAATAAACCTTCTATCTTTCTTAAAAAATCGACTAAAGTTTCGACTTTTTCATAACGTTTTTGTTGGATGGAAAAAAAAACATAGATATTTTAGAGTAGATCATACATAAAAAGAGAAGATACTCTACTCTAAAAGAGCAAATGATTCTTTTATTAGCAGTTTGAGTGTTCAGTAACAGAGGAAACATTAGATTCCTATACTAATGGTCTCCCACGCTTCCTGCAATAATGATCTTCTTTCGCCTACTTTTCTTGATACCGGACCGGAACTTTTCTTCTATGGTTACCAACCAATTATTTTCACCAATTACTTATAAGACCGTAAGTTGACAGTGACTGTCTTTATAAGAAAATAACTTTTCTTGCTATAAGGCCTGAGAGAACAGCTAAAATTTAGTTTTATTCAATTCATTTCAGATTGTTTGTATCATAAAACAGAAGCTTTAACACTAGAAAAACGGGAGCTTAGTATTGTTACGAATTTTTCCGCTGAGGCAATAATGGTACAGTTTTCACGGTATAAAAATATTTATTCTCTCTTCAGAAAACTCACAAAATTTATTCACAGGCAACAGTTTAATTACTCTCAAGCTTCAACACAAGCTTCAACAAAAATAACTTCGAATTCAGCGATTATACAAGCTCACTCCAATAGGTAAACAAAGTGATCAGCTTTCAACGAAATCCGAAGTCAATCTGAAAACTTTCCCGTTCTCCAGTCTTTTTATATACAAGCGCGTGAGACATTCTCGAAATTTCCAGCCCATTCATAGAAAAGAAATATCTCGAAACTTCTCGATTACTTTAGGTGTTGCCACCTTTTTCTAACTTGTATAATCGCTATTAATTAATAAATAAAATAAGATAAAAATAAATTACAATAGAATTTTGAAATAATACGTCACTATTTACAATATATACAGACAATTTGTGCAACAGTATATACCTATATTGCCTGAAAGCAGTCAAAATGACTGCATTGTGAAAAAATAACTAATGCGCAAAGAAATTTGTTTAACAGTAATTTTTAATATATTTTATATCACTTACAGTCATATAACAAGTTATTAATAAGTATTAACAATAAAAAAAATGTATTTCAGTTCGGAAAAAAATAATTTATACATTATCTGGACATTTTAGCCGTATCGATTACAGAATGAGATCATACACTCAGTGATCCTCCTTCCCATCTGAATTACGTTACAGCACGTTCAAAGGGAACAAAGCGCGGGACACCAGGCCTGTCATAAAGATTCGAATAACAAGTACGAATAACAATAACAATAACTTTAGTTATTGAACAACTGCAACTTATCAAGTATATGCCGAAATCGACAATTTATCATGAACTTGTATGTTATCATGTTATTCCAATCCAGAGCCGAACTGGTCTTTTCCAAGCAGTCAAAATGACTGCTTTTCGACAATATAGGTATAACACACATATATATACCGGAAGTGAAGGAGGGGGGGGGGGCAACAACAATGATTAATTAACCCATTTATATGTTGTAGAAAAAGTCACAAAATTATAAGAAGCTGTGTCATTATTTAAATAATTATTTTTTTAATTGAAATTCAAAAGCAGTCAAAATGACTTGCTTAGGCAATCTAGTGTTAAATAAATGTTTAGAGATTTCGTAATACAATCACAAGTAATTTGAAATAAACAATATTTTTTGGGGAAAAGGAGACTTGGTAACAATTCTCATTTTGAAATAGAAATATCAGTAAAGCATTTATTCTAAATTCTGACGTAAAACCTACTTTCAAACCTCCTTTGTATTCTAACTTGTTTTTAAGCTAGTCTAATAAAATTATTGATAACTAATAGTTGTAAGGCGATTAAGGCGCCCGTTGAAAAATTATGACTATAACAAACATTTTAATTTAATATACATTAAATATCTTTTGCAAATTGGGAGTCAATTGATTCCATAATCTTCCATGCTGTGCAATTCATTCAATATAAACCTTCACATGAATTGCAACTCTTTATCGTGACAAAGCCTAGTCTTTCTTTCTGTGGATTGGATTCATTATACATCTTCAATTAGATTGCAACCTAACCTTCCAATTACGAGTGCTCTATCTAGAATGTGGATCGTCTTTTTCACAGTTAGTTGAACTAAACCACGATTTTCACAAAATAAACATTCATTTATCTCGTTAACTATTTTTATAATTCCCACTTAAATTAATAATTTCTTTTCTTCAAAAAGTACTTATCAAAATATGTGCAATTGCTTATGTATAATTCATCTTAAAGATTTTTTTAGTTAAGACATCAAAACGTAAAAAACATGTTTTTTTTTTTTTTTTTTACCTATTATATGTTGTTTTTTTTTTTTTACTAAATTATTTTACTCACTAAATATCTGAACTCTACAGTTATAAAATATATATCCCACATTTTTTTACAAAATGTAGTGACACATATTAAAAAAAAATATTTTAAGTAAAAATTATTATATTGAAGTTATTATTATATTATATTCTAAAATATTTTTATATTGAAGTGATAGGTACATGTATCATCAAATAAAATAGTGAAATAGATTTATTTATAAGAATTCATTTTAAACTTTAAAAATTCATCTATGTAAAGTGAGAATGATATATACAAAGTGATACAAATAAATAACCAACTCAAATAGTCATGAGTTAAAATTCCCTTTTAATTCCACTATAAAATCTGAAATGATTGATGTATAACTAAATTTTAAAGAAAAATAATAAAAATCCCACGTTAAGCATTCTCGAATTTGAAAAATTAAAATGTCTGACTTTTTAAATTAAAGAACTTTTAATTTTTTAACGATACCTGATCTAATTATTAGGACAATAACATCTCCTTAGTAAAATACTAACTGCCCTCTTTTAAATCGAATAAAGGAAAGTATGATAGTCTTACTCCAAAGTAACAAGAGCTTTTTTATAAACTAGAATAAAGTGCTGTTCAAAAAATGCAAATTAAAGCATTTATGCGGAAAAAAGTTATTTTTGAACAAACAATGGATTTTATTTTATAAATTGCAAACAAAAGATGAATTGTAACCATATTGTATTCACATTAACTAGAATAAAAATACCAATTTTAGAAATTGTTTGACTTGGATCCTGAATTTTGTTTCTCTAAAATAAATAGGAAATAATTTATTTGTTTTGTTTTTAAACTTGATTTCCGAAACAAATCCTTGTTCAGAAATGAAACAACCCACTCACATTTGATATTGAAATTATTAATATAGTTGAGCTTATATATTCGAGAGAAATGTTTTTAAAACAAATGAAAAAAATGAACTCAAACATTTTCAAGCACATTTACAAATTAATTTTAATACAAAGTACGCATAAATTTAAAAATGCATAGGATTTTTTAGTTTAAAGTTATAACTAAGGTAGCTTCTTGACATGAAATTTAATATTAGTTTGAGAATAAATTTTTGGAATTTTAAACTAATTAAATTTATCTTGTGAAATATTTTTTGGAATATATTTTTAGCGTTACATATAAATAATTAAATTTATTAATGCATGAAAAGAAATGGCTAATATCATTCAACATTTTGAAATATTTGTTTAAATTAACTTTACTTATATTACAAAATAAATTAAGATGGACAAAGGTACGTTATTAAATCTTTGCAGATTTTTCAGTAATAAGATAACATGAATTTAAACCTATGGCAAGTAATCCAAATGGAGTGGAACTTTTCTGCGTTTGTAATTTAATTTCTTCAAACTCGATTATATTCTTTAAAAATAATTTTAATAGTTAAGTTTTTGTTTAAGTCTGAAAAGTTTTGTCTCCAATTCTTTCTTAAACAACTTCTTCACTGTAATAAGACTGCGTTTATCATTCTTGAGTTTCTGAAACAAATTAAAATATTTGAATTTTTTAGATGCTTTAGAAAAAATAAGATGAAGAAATAAAATGTTGTAACCACTTATTTTTTCGGAAGGATAATTAATGGCTATAGATCTTTTTTAATCTTGCAACAGTTGCGATTGATATTTTTTGTACGTGAAGTTAAAAATACTTAGATCGTAAAAAAATTTTAAGAAATCACGGAGGGATACATTATTTTTTGGATCACAACCACCATCAAAATTTGGATTTGTGGAAGAGATTGTGATTTAATAGCATTAGAGCAAAAATAAGTTTCCCTAAAAGTGTTTTTTCAAGAGTTTATAATATTACCAGTGTAAATTTGAAATAATCGTGCTATTGTAACAGAAGTGCTAACTAAATGATAACAATTTTATCCTCTTGTGTTTTTCGTGGAGTATCATTGGTTTATGAGCATTCTAACTAAAAAAAAATGATAAATTAAGTACGGCGCTAAATAAGTTCATGTAATTAAAATAGTTAGAAAATGAGAATTATGTTTAAAAAATAATTAATTATGCTATTATTAATAAGTTTTCACTCATGATCAAACCATTCATAATATTCCATATTTACATAATTACAATGAAGGTTCAATTGATTATTGCAAGCTCCATATATTTAAGTGTTTTTCTTTCTCAGTTAAACCACTTTTTAGCTATTAATAATTGTTTACAAATATATTTCACCATTAAAATAATGTATAGGTTATTTTACAAACAAGTACTATATATAAAGGTTATGAATCATTAACATAGAAATACCTTTTTAGGAATATTGAAATTTTGATTTGTAATTTTCATGACTTGTTAATGATTTTTTTTGGAAAGTGATAAGTGATTACGGATAGTGATAAGAATAAGCACATCCACACTTTTAAATCTCAAAATAAAACGTTTCTAAGGGATTACAGAAAACAGAGAAGTAGTTAGTGAAAAATAAAAAATGTAAGTAAAAAAAAATTAAAACCATAACTACAAATGCCTTGAATAAATCAAATCATAAAGTTGTCGACCACAGCTGGTCTATTAATTCGAAAACAAAAATACTGATGGTTATGTTTAGTTTGGATCATTGCCATTATGTTTTTGATTTATTACATGTAATAATACCTTTCGGTTAATTTCCATAACGATATTTACAGTTTCATTCCGTCACCTTGTAAATTAATGTTTCCTTAAAATGTTTCATTGAAAAGAGTTTATTTTTAGTTACATTATAATCACGTATATATCCTTTTGAAATATTGCCGTTTGAATGAGTAATGTATCTGTATCTCAAAGCTAAACGAGCTAAAGACACATTTGGCCAACATTGCAAAAGAATAAAATACTTAAATCTATTCCCATTGGAATCTCTATATAGCCCTTTATTATTACTCCGGTTAAATAATCCCTATGTTTAAGTTTAATTTCTACTTATCTCTTTTTACTCCACCTTTCTTTCTCTTGCACGTTCATTAAAATCATGATTTATAACGGCAATTTTACAATTAACTAATTTTTTATAAAGAAACCGGCGTACTGTTATTGAAATTATTTGTACAGATTATTTGTTTCAATAAAGAAATGAAATATGTCAATTTATTTCGTTCAATTTATTGCCAATTTGCTTGAAAACTAAAAATGGTTATTTTTTTTATCGTTATATTTATTTTTTCCTAGTTCACAAATTGCAAATCTTACACTCTAAGAGGAGTAACGTATGTCAATAATAATATAACCCATAAAAAAAAAGTTTTTAATATAAATCCGTTATATACATTGCCAATTTTTATATTCATTAATACAAAAATTTGAAAGGCGATGCAAACTACATTTCAAAATTTATTTTTTGAAAAAATGTGAAATAATGCGCACTCACATGCAAATACTACTTTTCTCTAAATAAAACAATTTTATTTATTTATTTATTTATTTATTTATTTATTTATTTATTTATTTATTTATTTATTTATTTATTTATTTATTTATTCAATTTTGGCAATAAGAAATAATTTCTTCAATGGTCGGTTAAATACTATTTTTGTTCGATTAGTATTCCGTGAAAGCGACCTTTTAGTGACAATAACAGCCCCAAAATATGATAAAATGCATTGTCATTTACATCGAACCTACCTGCCAAATTTCAGTTCCATTGGATGACGGCAAGGGAGTTAATTTGACCTCTGCAGAGACACACACACAAAATCAAAGTTAATATAAAGGATTTAAAAATGTAGGACAAGATAAGATATGGGAAGTAAACAAATTCTCTTTAAATGCTTTAATTTTTTTTTTTTTTTTTTTTTTTTTTTTTTTTTTTGAGGATTTACTATGAGATTAAGAGAATACGAACTTATAAGACATATTCTTCTATAATGCCAAAATCACTGAATGTTGACTTAGAGGTTTTTTCGGTCCAAGCAAATATTTATTTTCGAAAATAAATTACACTTAAAAGCACAGATATTTCACCTTATGGTTATTGCAGAAAATCAGAGAACTAATCAAAGTGTACCATATTCCTGATTCTTTAACTTTTAATGACATCCCACAAAGAAATTTACAGAACTTGCTTTATTTGTGGATCATCCATTGTTCCATAACCCGTCAATACCCCTCACGTCTATGCTAATTTATAGTTCATAGTTTTTTCACAGTATTAATCTAACAATATTATGTTTTAAATAAAAGAGTAACGGAAGCGGTTGTCTTTAGACATCCCGATTACTTTTGATGAAGTGCTGTTAGAAACTAACGAAACAGCGGCAATTCCTTCGCATCCCTTGTGTATCCAATGCAGTTTGGGAGAAATAATAATTTTTGTGAGTTTTAACCACACGAAGACTAGATAAAGTGTATGTTTCTTACCTTACTATCAGCTGAAGAGTATCTTATGTGTTATCTTTTTAACGGCATAACATCTATTAAAACTTTTGAGTTTTAGGTGCTTTACCCCATTTCTTAGAGAAATTATGTGGGTGATAAATTTAGCAAATCCGTTCCTTTGTAGTTCGAGAAAGTAATTATTTAGTAAAGGAAGCTCTGTTGAGACCTCTGAAGTAGTTTAGTATAGACATGCATAGTATAGAAAAGAAATTATACCTCAACCTTTTCCTCAAGTACGTTGTTAAAATAGGGCGAAGTACCCATTTTCAAGTAAACCTGGCACTTAACATAGCTCCGAAAGTATTTTATGTAGTTTTGAGTAACATGCATACAATTTTCTTTTACATTAAATTGAAACTTTTAATGCACTGTGTGCTTAGACTTAAAACAGAGCGTGTCAATTAATTCGATTGATGTTTATTGATTGCATAATTAGATTGATGTTAGTTGAAGGCCTACTTATATTGATGCTTTTTAAATATTTACTTAACTACTTATATTGATGCTTGCTGAAAACCTACTTAGTTTGATGTTTGTTAAAGGCCTATTTATATTGATATTTGTTGATGACCTTTTTAGATATATGTTTGTTGAGGACCTATTTCGATTGATGCTTATTGAAGATTAGATAAATGTTTGTTGAAGGCATACTTAGGTTGATGTTTGTTGAGGCTACTTAGATAAATCTTTGTTGAGTACCTACTTAGGTTAGTGCTTGTTAAATACCTATTTAAATTTATGTTTGTTGATGGCTTTCACAGATTGATGTTTGTGAAGGACCTGCCTAGATAGGTGATTTTGAGGATATACTAGATTGATGTTTGTAAAGGACCTATTTATATTAACGTTTGTTAAGAACGTAGCCTTTAATTTGACTGTCCAGGGTTGCACGACTATGCCATGGATTTATCCTTGCTTGTCCAATCTTGATACGTATTCCCTAATTATATCACTGTGGAAACTATTAGTTTTTGTTAGAATTCATGCAGCTGCGATGTACCTTTTCAAGAATAGTATCGAAAACTAATATTTCTTCACCTCGCAGATGTCATGCGTCATCCTTACACCAGAGATAAAATTTCTTAAATCTTTATGTGCAAACAATCTAATTTAAACAGAATGAGCTTTAATATATTTCTACATTATGTGCAGTGGTTAACGATAACAATGACGTACTTGTGTTGTATGATATGTATATTTGAATTGACACTTGTAAACCAGGTTTTTTCAGACATTTTTGTGCACATATTCATACGTCTAAATATATTTTACATCGATAAGAAATAATAAGGATCTCAAACGTTTCGAAATTTTATTAATAAATTGAAATATTATCTGAAAATTGTTCAAATAATAATTATTCTATAACCTATTATAAAATTTCCAGTTTTAATTTTTAATTTAATAAAGCAGTTTATTTTTAACATTCACTATACATGGTTCAAGAGCAAACAAAATTGATTAATTTCTAACCTTAAACATTAACATGATCATTAATACAATGTTTGACTCGTAGTACTGAAAAATTCCTTATTTAGAAATATTGATTTTTTTTATAAGTTTACAAATGTTAAAAAAAAAATATCCAATGCCAGAGTACGACATCAAATGACCCTTATAGCTTAAATTAGAATATATTTGACATCATATAACTTTTCCCGCTAACGCAAATGTCATTGAAAGGTTAATAAATAATAATAATAATCTACAAACCCATTCTAGTTCAATAAATTGCCTCGATTCTTAGCACACCTACCGATTCCAGGGATCAATTCATTTGGTCTTTACCTAGAATCTAATCATTTTATTGATTTTCGATTGGAAATCTTCCCTGCTGCTGAGACGATTTCGAAACTTGTAATCAATCTAACTAACCCGATCTCTTACTACTTACGAAGGATAACTTCAGCTAAAGATAGGATAGACTTCCAATTAGGAAACTGTAAACTGGTCAAATGTAATTTGTTTGACTGCGAAAAGTTTCTCAACACATGGGGATTATTATTAAAGGGATTATTGTATTCCTATTTTGAATGAATATAACGCAGTTTGTCTTGCTAACTTTTATATGCAATTGCCACTTATTTGAGCAATTTTGATTTCGGATCAAGTTTACCTAGTGTTTGAACATTAGGAAGAAAACTATCAATTCTGTGTCATTCCTTAACTAAATTATTTTGTTTGCCTCCAAAATTTGATGTAGTTCACAGTCATCGAGAGGTTTATATGCCAAGTTTCACCTTGATTGGATGACGGCAATTGTAGTTTGTTTGATTGTTAAAATTTTCTCAATACATGGGGATTATTATAGTGATTATAATATTCCTATTTTGACTGAATATAATGTAGTTTGACTTGCTAATTTTTTATATGCAATTGCCACTTATGTGAGAAATTCTGAGCTCGGACCAAATATTCTTAGTGTTTGAACATTACGAAGAAAACTACCGATTCCGTATCATTCATTAACTAAATTTTTTTTGCTTGCCGCCAAAACTTGTTATACTTTATAGTCATCGGTAAATTTATATGCCAGGTTTCATCTCGATTGGATGACGGCAATTGTAATTTGTTTGGCTGCGAAAATTTTCTCAACAGATAGGGATTATGATAAGGATTATCATATTCCTGTTTTGACTGAATATAAAACAATCTGACTTGTCAACTGTTGAGCAATTTTGAGCTCGGTTTAAGTTTTCCTAGTATTTGAACATTACGAAGAAAACTACTGATTCCGTATCATTCATTAACTTTTTTTTTTTTTTTTTTCTTTTCGCCTAAACTTGTTATGCTTTATAGTAATCCAGAAATTTCTATACCAAGTTTCTCCTGGATTGGATGACGGCAATTGGTTTATTAGTTTATTGAAACGTGTGTAACAGTGGCATTTTAGTAACAGACCCCAAAACTTGATACAATGCATTTTCATACATATTAAGTCTATTTGGAGAATTTTCTGCACGATATATTGACGGTAATTGTATTTACTTTTCCCCCAAAGTATCACCAAAAACGTATGTAAAAGCTGCCTTTTAGAGACAGAACAAACCCAAAACTTCATAGAATGCAGTATCATTAACAACAAGAATATTTGGCAAAAGTATAATCACTACTGTATAACGACATAGGGGTTAATTAGCCCTCTTAAGATTTTCCCGCCGCATACTAACACGCAAAATTCTAGTTAATATGAAGGATTTAAAAATGAAATGCTGTGTGTTGTTTTGTAGCTGTGGTGACGAGCAGCGGCAATGGTGCGGCCATCAGTCTAACTACTTCAGCAGCCACTGGTCCTTCATCGTCGTCAGGAATGGAATCACAGATCAGGAGTCGTCGAAAAGCAGCCAAGATGATCCTATCGGTCGTCGTGCTCTTCGGACTCTGCTACATGCCAGTGCACCTCATCAACACGCTCAGGTAACATCCATAGTCTTTTCTTTTTTTTCAACTATGCAATTGTAGTAGTCTGGTAACTCGAACGTTTTTTTACGTCTAAATTAGGAAAAAAAAATTTATGGAAAAATAAAATTCAATTGTTTTGTTTTGTTAGTTTGTTATTATTGACATCTAATGGATACAAAAAAAAATTGACTTAATTTTACAACGTTTTATTATTATTATTGTTATTATTGGTCAAAGTAGACGTCTCGAAAAAAGATACGTGGCCGGCCCTTTAAGTTTGGCTCTTAAATACATCTGTAATAAAAAAATTAAAAAAAAAAAAATAAAAAAACACGAATTGATTATTAATCTATGGAATTGTCGTTTACGGTCGGGACTAGGATTTTTTTTTTTTTTTTATCTTTAAATTTTGATTTTACAGCCTTATTTGTGCTTGAAAAAAATCACATTTATTTTTCGAAGTCCGCCATTTTGTTATTTTCTGCTAAAATTTAATAGTCCTACTTCCAACTAGAACGACAATTCTATAGATTAATAATCAATTCGATTATTATTATTATGATTTTTTTTTCAGATTTCAGATGTTTTTAAGAGCAGAAATCACTGGGGCCAGCCACCTACCTTTTTTAGGAGTCTGTTTTTATCAATAATAATAATAAAACGTTGTAAAATTAAGTCATTTTTTTATACATATATCCATTAGATGTCAATAATAGCATACTAAGAAAACAAAACCACTGAATTTTACTTTCTCATGAAAAAAAAAAAAAAATCACGATGAAGACGTAAAAAACGTGCAAGTTACCAGTCTACAACCTTAATTCTGATTGACAAAAGGCATCTAGGTTGGTCATAGTTGAAAATGTCCATTTTTAATATTTTCTTTTTATTTCAAAAGAATTTCCTTGGTAGGTTGTTAAGAAGATATGAAAAGTATTTGCCACAGTGATTTTGGCCTACCTGAAAGCCATGGTTAACGTTCTGGCCTCGCATACCGAAGGTGCAGAGTTCGAATCCCAGGATAGGCATGGATGTTCGTTATTGTTTAGAATCCACGTAAAGCTAGGTCCCTGCCTGATTATCCACCATTGTGCCTAAAACTGCATCTATGAACTCACAAACCGACCACTGATTTTGATCAAACTCATTAGAGTTATTTTTTAAACTCTGAAAAAAAAAATACTTATTTCAATATTGATTTTACTATGACAATACAATGCTCCCATTATCCTACCTTATACATCAGATTATAGAAAATAATTTTAAAAAAATAAAAAATGGTACAATCAGTTAGGGCTTAAACGACATCAAAGCTACTCGTAATATATAGTAATTTTAAAAGAATTGACAGTTTTCAATAGCAAAATTCTACTAGACAAAATGTAAAAAAAATATATAATACGTAATAAATTGAAGAAATATGTAAAATGGTTAATCAAAACTTCAAAAAATTTAAATTTGAAGGTTAGTGATTACGAAATCTTTTAATGAAAAGGTTTTGGGCCTAAAATTGTATCCTTGTGAACAGTGGAGTAAAGTAGTTGGTTCCCTCACTCCCCACATAAAATATCGTGCACTCTTTTTTTTTTTTTTTTTCTTAAATTGAAAATTAATTTGTGATTAAAATAGTTATTTCCCCCCCCCCCCTCCCCTTTACACTAAGAGTTATTTTTTTTCTACAATATAGTTAGGAGCAGAACTAATGACATGGTGGAAATATTTTAAAATATAGCACTGTCTAGCTTTTAGTAAACGTGCTTATGTAAATAACAAGGTACATTATGAGCACATAAAAACGTTCATGTTGTTAATTTATTAGAATTTACGCTCCCGATTCATATTCGTCTAAAATATTTATCAATTTAATGAGTCTTACCTAGAGATTTACCCCTGGAGGCAATGAAAAAGTTTACATTTATTAAAAAAAAAAAGCATTCAAGAATGTACATCAAGAAAAATACCCATTCTTTTCTCTCATTGGGCTGATAGAAAATAAATAGAAACGTATAGTTCATCACACACTCTTTACTCCTTCTTTATGAAAAATCTGAAATTGTTTGCTGTCATTGCGAAATGAACTATGTGTTTCTTTCCTCCAATAAAACAACCTGTTGCTAAAAATAGCTTTGTTTGTAATTTAGTGCCAGCAGGATTGAAGGAATTGCCGTTTATGAGATATTTTATTTACTCAATCTGTTTCCAAAAGGAATGACTTAGGAGTCTCTCTTTTTTTATTTATCGCAATTTAAACTATTTTAACGATTTTTGTTGGAATTGTGAAACAAAATTTGACTAAAGTTATCATTTTAAGAGTTGTAATTTTTCTTTTTTAAAAGAAAACGTTCTGATAGTAGTTTGATCTTGTAAGATAATACACGTATTATTTTAGTTTTTATGTGGAGCTCATGTTTGCATATAATATAAAAAGTGTACCATTGTTTGCTGATTTTCTTTAAAAAAACATCCTGAACATGGCTCATTTACACTTAGTAAATATTAAACTGTTCGAAAACTGTTTTTGTGTATGTTTGGAATTGAAAATAGCAGATTGGTAAAGTTATATCCCGATATTCCACATAACGTATTCCATCGATTTTTTTTTAAATGCAAAAAATAAACAATTAAAATGAATGCAATAAGTTGAGTCTACAAACATAGAATTTCTAAAACTAGTAAAAAAAAAAATTCTTCCAAAACTAGTGAAAAAAAAAAAATTTATTTGGTGGTTGAAAAACAGACAAAGTAACATCAATTGGTACTGATGTCGAATATAGAGCCCATAATGCCAGACAAATCTAGCTTTTACGAGATAAGTTCCTACCTTGTTAATATTAGTAACATTTGAAAATACACTATTATATAAATAGTTCTAACGGGTAGTACTCATCGGTGAAGCAAAGTTCAATTTGAGAGATTAATTACTACAATGTAGGGGATACAAGGTAGGATTGATTGCTTGACCCACTTCTGAATTCTCCGCTTAACATCCCTTTAATTGTGTTTTTGACATCACAGGTTATTCTAGATAATTGTTCTCATACATTAATTGAGAGAAATCTGACAATTGTCTTTAAAATGCAAATAGTTTCTATTTTATCGCTACTTATATATAAAATTATTGTTATAACTACTTAGTATTGTTATAAATTTTCCTCAGAGGTAATTATGGCACAGTTTCTATTAGATAAAAATTATTATTTAATCTCTTTTCAAAGGTTCACAAAATTTCTCTGATAATGCAATTACTCTCAAGCTTCAGCACAAGCTTCAGTAAAAACAACTTCGAATACAGCGATAATTCAGGTACACTCCAATAAAGTAAACAAAGCGTTCAGTCAAATAGAGATCCGGCCGACCAAACGGTATAGTGGGTTAGCGTGCTAGCTTTTGGACCTTGAAATTGCGGGTTCGTGTCCCGTGTTTGGCATGGGTGTTTGTAAATGTATGTTGGCTTGTCTAATGACTAATGTTTTGGCGCATTATAGCCCTCGTGTTGCTGACGGCGCCAGATAATCTGAATACAACAAACCAAATAGAGATCCGAAGTCAAACTGAAAGCTCTCCCGATCTGCGGTCTTGTATTTATAGAGGCGCGTGAGAACTTTCTCGAAATATCCAGCCAACTGGTCAAATAAATCCTCGGGCACGATACCGAACGGTGAAAGACTTGCGACAGACCGAAGGAGTAATAGAAAGGTGCGAACTGTTCTGTCTATGATGAGAGTGAAGGCGATTTTGGAAATATAATTTGAAATGTTATTTTATTGTTTTTTTAAAGAACGTATGTTTAAGTGATGGTTTGTGATAATCACACCGCTATTAAACAATTTTGGTTTTAGATACTTCATCTTGTATGTGTAATCGATAAAAATGAAGTGCTCAGCTAGTTCGCTGGATGACGTCACGTTTAGAATTTATGTAAAATATCGCCTTCACACTAGAGGTCGGCGATATATCGATACAACGATATTTTTATCGATATTTCTAAAAAAATATCAATTTTAAAAATATCGATAAAAGTCACAGATATATCGATATTTTCAAACATTTTTAGTTTTTTGATGATCGTTTTGTAGTTCAATTTGTTTTTTCGATTTTCTTTATTCCCTTTTCAAAAACTTCAAAACTAAAGTTTGAACTTGGCTGAGAGACAGTTAAAATGGCACCAGTATTCAAAAAATTTCCATACACTTAAAAGCTATTGATAATTATCTGAATTTTTCATAAAATCACTGCACCAACTAAGCAAAAATATAACTTTATTTTGTAATAGATCCATTTCAGTTGAAAAAGTAGTCACCCTACAATAATGCAACCATGAAAAAAAAAATTGTGAATTGATATATCGATATTTTATCTATATGTTTTTCTATGCAACGATATAGTATAGATAATTATTTTTATCTACATTTCCGATCTCTACTTCACACTTATGCGTAACCAGAACAACTTCCACCGTTTTATTACTCTCTCAGTCTACAGCAAGTCTTTCACCGCTCACCGCTCGTATCGTGACGAGGCCTAATAGAAATTTCTCGAAATTTCACGATTGCTTTAGGTGTTGCCAACTTTTTCTAACCTGTATTATTGCTGTTAATAAATAAAATACGATAAAATAAAATACAATAGAGCTTCAAACGAATACGTCACTATTTACAACTATAAACATAAAAATTGTGTAACAGTATTATTGAAATTAAAGGTTATTTTTACTCTTTTTCTTTCTGCTCAACAGTCAAAATCTTCGCCAAAATCTACTTCCTTTCTTTTCTTTTCACTAGGGTGATAAATTTGGTGACTATTAATTTCTTAAAGTCCTCGTCGAAAGAAACTGGTTCATCTTAGACTGGAAAAACCACTAATTCATATAGCCATAAAACGATGTCATATTTAAATTGCTGTAAATGATCATTTATCTGATTAATTTGCACTTCCATAAGCTATATATAAAATACAATGGTAAAATTTGCATTAAGGGAGCAATGATTCCTCCTAGAATCGAAGACTGACCGTATAGTCAAACATTTATTTTTTTATCAAGCTTATTATTTTATCATAATTAAAAGAAAAATTTAAATTGGAAATAGTTACACTTTATTTATAATTAAAATATTCATAATTTTAACATATTATTGTCAGTAAAAGAGAATGAAATCCTAAATATTTCTGTTAGGGGATAGGATTTGTAGTCGAAAAATTTCAAATTACAGTAGACAAAGAAATTGTTGCACTGCCTGCTCAAGTTGATGTAGAAAAACACGATGCAAAGTTTTTACTCGTAGAATGTTTTACAAATGTGTATTGATTTGTTAGTCATAACGGGTAATTTATATATTCGAACTGAATATAATTTTAGAAAGTTCATCAGCAACACTACATTGTTATCTTCTATTTTAAATTAAGAATCTAGAAAAGTTGCGAATTACCAAATTTCATAAATTTTCGATAATTATTTTGAAATTTATGGATATTTAGAGAATGGATAACAAAATATAACCGACTTGATGTGAAAACAAAACATAAGATTTTAATAAAATTCAATTAATCAAGTAATCTATTCAATTTTTTTACAAATTTCAGTTAGTTAAAAGTCAATCATAATTACAACGTTTTGTGTCGAACCATTTTTTAAATATTTTTCTTCTTTTTTTCCTTCATCATTCCTTACAATAAATAGCATTTTTTTTTTTTTTTTTTTTTTTTTTTTTTTTTTTTTTTTGGTCTCCTACAATCAGAATGTCTGAAAATCCTCTTTAACAATTTTTTTTTCCACTTTAACTTTTATGTGTGTAAAAATTTGAACAAAAATGTAAAACTATTGATATTTGAGAAACGTTATTAACTGTCCAATTCTATGAAAAACAAAGCTAATTAAGTAATTTCCATCTCATTTAATAAAGTTCCATCAATAAAATGCACCGAGCGATATTGACACATTCTCCCCTCCTCAACCGCACACATAGTCGATAATGAACAACGTCATTTTTACCAGTAGAAAATTTTCAATTATAACGTTACTGAACTATGATACATCCAATGGAAGGACACAAAATAGGATTCTTGTAAAAGCTTTTACTGTTTATGTAAATATAACTTTAATTATACAACTTCAAAATTTCCTTTTATGTTAACTGGTAGAAAATCGTATAAGCAACCCATGAGTTCTATAACATTTATACTGAAAAATATAGCCAGAATTCGGATTTTTTCATATAGTTCAGTCAGAGTTTAACCTAACTAACCAAGCAGCACGTTTCTAGGTGCACCATTGTTTTCCAATATAATGTTAAAAATTATGATACATTATAAGATTATGAAAGAAACAATACGCTCTAGTAACACAGAAACAATATTTTATTTAATAAATTTTTTAATTACAATTATCAAATGGAAATTACACTAGAACATCATTTTCAGTTAGCCAGATAATTGCACTGTTAAATTTAAACTCTGAGCTCAGAGACGAATCAGAGCTCAACATTTAAAAAAATGAATAAAAAAATTAAATTGTATTAACAACAGCCTAATTCAATCTTAAATTTTATATTTTGATACCATTTATTCATTTTATATTATTTGTATCTATTGAATAACTTCAAGTTTTAAACTCGAATATATACTTACTTCTGTCACTGCTATTGAATGAAAGAGGGAATACAAATGTCTAAGACGTTAACAACATAGGTGAAATGCAGGAATATTTCTTCAAAAGTAAATGCTTCTGTGCTTCATTCATAGGTTTTGTACATAAGAATTCATACTAATAAGGTCTCTTTTCCTGGGGTATTAAAAGATATAAAAAAGAAATACATAGAATCGTATTTATTCCCAAACATATCTTTAAAGCCGCCAATTTGCATGATACAATCTTAAAGGAGAGCATTTTCGAAGTTTATTATATTATTTTCAGTCTTCAGAAAAGCAAAATGTAACTACAAGTTGAAGTAATGTATTTAATAATTATACTTTATGGCATGAATCATATTGCTAAATAACACACCAGAGTAAATCCTGAAAATAATTTGTTAAAGAAAAATGTTTAATTGTTTATTTGAAAGTTTGTAAACAAACTATGATAAAATTTTATAGAATTTTTATTTGTAAAACGTTTTAGCACATTTACTGTGACATATTTTAATTTTTAGTCGCATTATTGCTTGAGAAACTTCTTTTCAGCCACCATTTATATGATACTACAAAATTAATGCAAACAGGAAAAAAAATTAAACCTTATTGATAATGCCCGAATTTTATTTTAAGTAATCTTTATTTTCGATAATCTTTTATTTTATTCAGAATATTTTTTTCTATTATATAATCTATCATCAGTGGTTCATTAAAAATTTCTTTTACAGTTCCTGGTTATAAATAACTAGATAAATTTCTAAATATCACTCTTAATCAACAACATGCACTGTTGCTTACTGTTTTTCTTGGCAAAGTTATTTTATATTTTAAAGTTGAATGTACTCTAAATTTGAATTTTACATAATTTATTAATTTATATCCTCCAAACTCCTCATACACCAATTTTTAAAAAAAAAATTTAAGTTTTTTTTTTTTTTTTTTTTTTTTTTTTTTAATCTAACATCATCTCTGGAATTTCAAATCCAGGAACAATAAAATGTTGGTGCAAACATAACATCTAAAATAGCATTCCACCTAGATTAATAAGAGACACAAATCCATAGTTTCGAAATATTTGATTTCATGATTAATATATGATTTGATGGGACACATTTCTGATTTTTCAACTTTTTTGTAAAATTTTTAATAACTGCCACAGTGGTTTTGTTTATATTTCTATTCTCATCGTTGGATATATTTTATATAATCTCCCAGATACCGTTCCAAAATGAATATATGAAAGATTTCTGAAATTTTCTAAGTATTCTTCCATGATTGACACCGTCATCTGGAACTGAACATTCTTAGTTCCGTTATCTTAACCACTTGACAAGCTGGCACTCAAAAGTGCTTCTTAATAAGGGAATATTTTCTTTTTACTTTTAAAAATTCCATTTTTTATTAACTTTTTTACAACTTTTTGAGTTTTAACGAAAAATCACTGAACATTTCAAAATGTTTCATAAAGGTCCGTAGTAGCAATGAATACATTCTAAATGAGTTGTTTCTAAATAGGTTTGGTGCGATAGTTTACTCGGTAACTTCAGCATTCATTTAGAAAATGGATTTTTCTAAACAGATATTTCTCAACTTAAGGGGAGGGAAGAGTCCTGGGCTACTAAATCAGTCGAATTTTCATTCAATTTAAAAAATGCTCTAAAATATTTAAAATGCAAATATTTTAAATTAATTTTTTGTCATAGTCAATAATAACATATTTGGTATAAGCATTACACTTCAAATTTTTATTTTCATTTATGCATATTTTATGTAATAAGCCTATATTTGAGACTTAGAATTTTAAAAGATATATCTAGTGAGGCTAAAATATTTCTTAAGTTAAGAAAAATAAATATTTTATGTTGTGAAAAAATGACAATTTTTTTATACCCAAAATATATTTTTTTAAATACAATTTTAAAGGCATATTAGGTAAAAAAAATATATTAAGTTTTGAAATCGAGAGTTTATTTGCATTTGGTAAAATTTTCATGTAAAGTTATTTTATATTTATTCTGAAAAGTATACCTAACCAAAGGTTGCCATATAATAATTTCAAAAATCTAAGTCTCAAATATAGGCTTAACACAAAAAAGAGGCTTAATACACAAAAGAAGCTAAAGTATATCTAGGTTTATAAAAGTATATATAAAGTTTTTAAAAAATGTCAGAGTAATAATCATAACAAATATGTTACTATTAGATGTAATTATTAGTGTGTAAATTTAAGTATTTAAATGTTGCCAACCCTTACAGCCTAAAATAAATTTATTTTTGAACCTCTGAATCATATTCTCTAATAATCATAACAAATATGTTATTATTGCCTGTGTCAAAAATATAAATTAAAAATATTGCATTTTAAATAATTAAGAGCAATTTGAAATGGAATGAAAATGGGACTAATTTATGACTTTTGTCTCCCCTTAAACATCACAGCTATTGGAGATTTTCTTAGCATGTCCTTTTAAATGTTGAAAATCCTTACAGCCTAAAAGAAATTTGGTTTTGTTAGTTTTGAACATCTGAAAGCCACACGTAATTATACATTTTGACAAAGAGAAAACTACAATCGACTATACACTTTGAGGTTTTGGTAGTAGGCAATTGACTAAAATAACTATTGCGTTCCTATATTAAGGAAATATATGAAAATACTATTACTTATCAACTAAAATATTTTACTTAAGCTATTAACTAACTCAGAAAAACTAAGCACACCAAGTTTCAAGTCAAAGGAGCACTAATAGATTAAGAGGTGACTGCATGTTTAGAAACCCCATCGTACATCATTCTAAATTTTTTTATGGAATGTGGAGAAAAGTTTGTAGATTACGAATCCACTGGTCTGCCGTGGCAAAAATGGTCGAAACTGGTCTAAAATCTACTTTGAAGTAAATCCAATAGTCAAATATGTCATAACTTGTCAAAAAATGAGCCCACTTTTTCGTCTGGTAAACCATTCGCACTTAGATTTTCAACGAAGAAGGGCGCAAACGATTTCTGATCTCTGGGTAGGAAAAGTAGCATATTTTAAAAGTAAAAAAAATTGGCGATATAAGTTACATCATTAGTGACGTAATATTTATTGCAAAACTTGACTCATTTTTAAAAGATGCAAGAAAGGCCTCGCCAGGTATCTGAATCGTGTGCATCCTTCTTAATTAAAAATTAAAGAACTAAGGGTTACCAAATAAAAAAGAATGCTTATTATTTGGCAAGTTATATCATATTTGGCAATTGGATATAGTTCAATTCATTCCAAGTCGATTTTTGACCAGTTTCGGCCATTTTTGTCACAGCAGACCATTGGATTTTTAATCTACTAACTTTTCTCCACATTCTATAAAAAATTCAGAATGATATTTGATGCGGTACCTAAGCATGCAGTCACCTGTCGGACTATAAGAAATGCCCTAAAACCCAAAATACAGATCAAATTGAAATAAAAAGTCTGACTAAAGAAAATATATAAATTAAAATGCACATAAATAAATGTGAAAAAATAGAAATTTTTGCTCTTAATAAATACATCTACAAAATACAATGTATTTATTCTCACCTCGTGTTAAAATAATTTTGTTCTGGCATCTTAATGCAGCATTTAAGTTGAATTAGAATCTCCATAATTCAATAAACACTTATCACAAATTTTCGATTCGTGCATTAATTCACTTAGTTTATATTGTACAAGTGTATTCTCATTTGAAATTACCAGAAGTTTGAACCTAAATTCATTTTTTTATTGTTTGTCTCAAATAATAAATGTGCTCCATTGTATATCTTCCAGAACAAAATTCTCTTTAGTAGTGATCTAATTCTACTACGTATTTTGAAATCTTCGGATCTTAAAGGAATTTTGCATTGCTCTGTGTTAATTTTATTTCCTTTGAAATAATATTTTTTCAGTAATAAATTAAGTCATTTTACTTTGAATTGCACATATTTTAACAAAAGGTAATGAAAATATATATATATGTGTGTAGCAGAGAATGTTTGTATAAGGTCAGTTTAAATCCCAAACATGTTGATCTACGAGTATCAGACCTTTCTATTAGTGTTTTCCGCAAACTAGCGTATGAGCTTGAGCATAAAAAAGCTGCTTTTGAAAAATTTATGTTTTTCTACAAGTATAAAAAAAGTGGCTCAAACAATTTTAATCAAAATCCCTGTGTCTTCTTCTTTATAAAGGGATCACTTATTCCCATTCCCTTAATTCTCGTACATTTTTTTTTAAAGGAGTACATAGTTGAAAAATTAACATATTTATTATAAATTATCTTCCCTTGAACATTTTCCCTTAACGACTATCCTTTCTCTGTTTTGCTGACCTAAAAAGAATATTGTAATAATTATTTCCAAAAATATCGCCTAATTGTCCAAGTTACATAGGGTCCTAAAAAGGCTAAATTATGGTAAATTTCTACTCAGTTGAAAGACTTTATTAGAAAATAATATGAAAATGGTATCACTTTATCACCGTCGGTACCTTGCTTATAATATTTTCAAAAGTATTCAAGGGGATTCTTAAAACAAGACTTTTTAAACTATCAAATACTTTAAATGAATAGATATAATACCTACCTTCTTAAATATATATTTATCAGAATACCGTAGTTTATACCGAAATAAAAAAAAGTCGGAAACCTAAACTCTGTCTGAAATAAACAATGCTCATAATCTTAAATGAATCTTTGCCCTTAATTACATACTCTGTTTGGATAAATTATGCTGAAAGTTTAAGTGCTCATTTACAAAAGCCATCTTAAATTTAGTTCCGTAAGGTTGCAAATAGTAGATTTCTAACTTACACTGCGAAGTGTTCTCTACCGAGGTATATTATTATAACTTTGGAATTCTACTTTCCATGCATTAAGTTATGCTTCAGCTAGAGGAATTTTCATACTTTAGTCCATCATCTACTGTTAGAAAACTTCCAAAAATGCACTTTAGTAATACATATACACTTTGCCCCGTTTAAAAACTTATGGGAAAAGTCCCCGTTTTATAACTGAAGAAGATATGTTTAATTTTAATGTTTAACGTGCTCAAAGGAAAGTAAGATAATTTTTTATAATTTCATTCCTTGTTTTGCTTACTGGCTTGATGACTGAAAAGATACATTAAGCTTGTACGGCTTGAAAGCAATTTTGCCGACGCGACATTTACTGTAGGAGCATTCAAAATCCGAAGACAAAATATTTAAAAGAAAAATACAGGGTCTTTCAGAAAGGTATCTCCAACTTTGAAATGACATAACTATTAAACAGTGAGAGACAGAAAGAAGGAACAAATGGAATGGAATTTTAATTGCACCGGTATGCAAAATAAGTTACAATATTTATATTTAGCAACAAAATGTTTTAAAATCTTAGTATAATGGAATTAGTTTGTTTTCTTTATGAAAAGTCCCTGTGTTCTCTTTACTAGATAGTGTAGTTCAAACGGTCGCTTCGAAAAGCTCAATGGTTTTTCAAGACCCACAGACAGGTCAGTACCCCACAGTCAAGTCTTCTGCTGGAGTCTTCTGCTTGGTAATGCCTCTAAAATAAGTTGGTTGGTTGTTTTCAGATTATCTGGCGCCGTCAGCAACACGAGGGCTATAATGCGCCGAAACATTCGTCATTAGACAAGCCAACATACATTCACAAACACCCATGCCTAACACGGGACTCGAAACCTCAACCTCGAGATCTAGAGACTAGCACAATAACCACTATACCGTTTGGTCGACGCCTCTAAAATAAGAAGCTTCACATACGGTTTGTAGGGCTTCCGCCTACCTTGAAGCTACCGAACGAGGTAGAAATGAACTCTTTGGTGGTTATAGGAATTATTATACACTCCCTCTCACGAGAGAGTGTGTGCATTACATCCTGAGCAGTACTGCCCACTACAGACCTGTACTGGATATGGGGTTGGTACAAAATGCTTGAAAGAAGCAGAGGTGCCTTAGTCCCTATAGTCTTTGATAAAAAGAAGACCCCACAGTCTCCAGATTTATTTATTTACCAATTCATCTAAATGAAAAGGGCTGTATCATTAAATCATATGAAGCCATCGTCAAAATTTGCACCCATTAATCAATTTTGTAACCGGTGTATTCACTTCACAAAAAAAAATATTGTTCAATTTTACTTTACACGCTATCATTTGGGAACTAATTATAGGACCTCTTAATGGTACTTTTCTATTCAAACTATTAAAAAAAAAATTCCCTAACTAAAAATGCAGTAACATTTCCAGAGATTAGAAAAATATGAATAATTTTATGATGGGGGCCATTAATTAGACAACATTTTTTCATAACAGTAAAGTTACACAAATCAAACCTCAAAAAGAACAAAAGGTAGATGAAAAACGAATCCTTACGATATAATAGGAGAAAACAATTTTTGTGAAGAAAATAATATATATTCACCCCAATAAATTGTGTGAAGTGCATGCAGTTCATTGTTTTCCTGCCAAAATGTGTATCTATTTAATGTCTTCATAGCATTCATTAGCTAATGTTATCTTACAAACAAATCCTCTTTTACAATATCGGGCTGTCCTAATGATTAACTAGAGTAATAAATTATTTTCTAAGAAATCCATTAGGATGGCTGCATATCCTTATTATAAAGCATTAGTTATCGAACTTTGAATGCAAACATCAAATTTAACATTTTAATGAAAATAAACAGCATAGTTAAATAAAAAATATACCATTATCATACATCAAACTTTAGATTACTTATTCTGAAATATCTAAGCTAGCTTTTGACATAATTTAAGTGCCTTCAGTTCCATGTTTTCTTGTTAAACTGGTAACAAAGCTATAACAGTACGAACTCATCAATTGTGTATAAAATGTATATTAAAAAACTAGGGGTGTGGAACATCGCATAACTTTCAATTACACAATATTACTGACGTGGATTTGCGTCGTTTACCGTTATTATATTTTCATCATTCATTTCGAAAAATTTGCCAGTATAGCGATATTTTTTGCGATAAATCTTGTATGGATCTTAAAAAAAAGAAAGAAAGAAAAATATCGCCAAAATTGTGATTTGGGCGATGTACTTTTCGATAATCCTTTTAGTATCCTTTATTATATGTGAAATTGAGGAGAGAAGAAAAAATGATCGTCGATGAGGTATGCTCAAGGAAAGAGAACTTGTTGTTGACGGCATTCGTTTTTCAACTTTTTACACCATTAAAGCATTTTTACGGGAATTTTTCGGAGGCGGGGATGTTAAGAATACCTTAAGAGGAATTTTTGGAGCCATTTTTTAGTAATCATTGAAAAACATGATTTTTTCAAAGGCAGCATACCAAATTTGAACATCGTAGATCAATTTGCTCGGGAGTTAATGCTGACCACAGACACACATACATACACACAGATAGATATTTTTTTAAGATCACTTTTTTGAAATTAAGGTGTTCCAAAACGTGGAGAAATGCGGGTTTTTTTGTTTTTTTTTTATTGAATGCTATACTTTCAATACCCTATGTATAATACGTATAGGTAATTGAAAGTAATAAATGACTAAAAAAATAATTTTTTTTTATTCTAAAGCATTTTTTCGTCATATTTTCTCAATTTTAATTTTCAAAAACTTTTGTCAACCTTTAATTTTGTCTCAGGATGTTGATTTCGTACGTGACAGATAAATATGGATAGAGCTTTTGTAAAAGAAAACCGCTACACTACAAAGCTAAAACTAAAAAAATAAAAAAATAAATTTAAATTACACAAATATTTTTTTTTAAATAAATATCTTTGGAAATAGAAAATAGAATTAATTTAAAAAATTTGTGCATTCATAGCCACCATTATCAATTGTTTTCGCCAAACATTCTTAATTTTTACCATGCTAAATTAAATGAAATTCTTGATTTATGTACATCCAGAAAAGTACATACATAGACTGTATATGTTCATAAGAGCTTAAGTTATTAATTTTGTATTATTTTCATTGAAATGCCAAAAAAACTAACACTGTTTTAAACTGACGCTCTACTTATAATATACCCATAAGTATGCGTCATCGTTGGCATCAACTACTAAAATCATAACATAAAGACTTTTTGAGCTATTTTTTTAATTAGAATGAAAATGTATAAAGTATAACATATTTTCTTATAAATGAGGTTAAAATTATGAATGTTTCAGAACTTACATACTAAACCTCTTACATTTTATCGCAGTGGAAATCTCAATAACTGTTGAATTTATTTCCAGTTGCAAAAATGACAACAACAAAAATTAACTTATTGAGTGCTTGACCATGACGTCATTCCTATTTGATCGTGCATCCTTACATATATTTTATTTAAAGATCAAGAAAAAAGCGAACGATTATTTTTTTTTAATTAATTTGTAATTTTTTTAAGAATTGTTCAGTAGACTGTGTTGATTTGTTTAAAAGATCGACGATAATATTTTGGTTACAAAGTTTGGTAAACTATGTTAGGTGAAATTTTTCTTAAGAAAAAACCACGATTTAATGCGTATTAAACCGTCAACCACTGGAAAAGTTTTTCTTTAACGGTTGACTAAGAAAACTGTAAGATTAGCCACATACTTTATTCTTAAATTTTAAATTATTTAATTTTAAGAAAGTTTAAAACAGCTAAGTTCAAATGCAGGAATTTTTGTTACAAAGTTCAATTTACTGGACTACAGTCCATTAAAGTGCTTTGAAATTTACTGAAAGTGATGATGATATAAGATTAATTTCGATAAATCGTTTATTCCGATTTGCCAAAAAAGTTTGCAATAGGTACAAAATTAAACAATTGACGAATTGACTGAATTTAATACTGGGGTCCTTAACTAACATTGATGTAAAAACTGAGAAACCCTTCAAAGACAATAATAGAGTATATCTCCCTGATAAGCATTACAAATTAAGGTATACATATGCATTACATATACATATACATTACATAAACATATACATTACATATACATATACATTACATATACATATACATTACATATACATATACATTACATATACATATACATTACATATACATATACATTACATATACATATACATTACATATACATATACATTACATATACATATACATTACATATACATATACATATACATTACATATACATATACATTACATATACATATACATTACATATACATATACATTACATATACATATACATTACATATACATATACATTACATATACATATACATTACATATACATATACATTACATATACATATACATTACATATACATATACATTACATATACATATACATTACATATACATATCCATTAGGAATTTCAAAATTTGACTCAAAAGTCTGCATTTTTGTTTTTTTGTTTTAAAATATTCCCGAATTCATTACCTTTAAAATAATACCGTTTTCTTTCTCAAACATAATTTACCTTTTAAATTACAGTGGGTTTTGTGAACCTGTTTTGTATCACATTCATTAGTGTAGTAAACTTTAAACGCGTTTTCTGAAGAATGACATTTTGGTGTTATATGACTTTACGCCAACAGTTATAACTTCATAATAAATAGTCCGATTCACAAAATTCTAATTTTGTTCTGAAGACACAAGTTGTGAATGTGTTTTCTATGGAGAATCTAACATATATTGTCATAAACACATTTTTTATGAATATTCTAATCTTAATTTTTGCTTAAAAACTATGTATTTTTTTAAACTTTTTATTTAGAAATTTATAATTAAATAAATATTGCAGCCAAATTCAAAACTATCCTTAGGAATATGCGTCAATATAATATCTTTTATTTGCAGTAAAAATCATACCTCTAAGTTAATTACAAGTTTATTTATGTATGTTCTAATAATGTCCTAATTAGTCACTTTAATTGCAATTAACTGATTAAAAAATTGACGAGAAAAAAAAGTTTTTATATATAAATGCATCAATTTTAATACTGATATACTGCCAAAAAGTTTGAAATTATTACCTAAAAATTAAAGAAAATCATCGCAATTGTATATGTATACCTTAAACTACTCAACCAGTTTCTCTGGCAAAGAAAAACTTATATATAGCATTTTAGTCAATATTTTTTTCTTTCGGTTCTTGTTTGACTTATAATATCCATTATCTGATTAATCCATCTTTCTTTATTTTTCATTCATCGGCGTCTTCTTTTTTTCGAATTCAATTAATATATCCCTTTGAAAAATTACTTTAGCACCAAAACACACACACAAAAAAAAGGATAAACGCTCATCGATAAGCAATTGATTCGAACAAAAGATATTTGAAATTATTTATTCTTCGATGAAAAGTTTCACAAAAATAAAACTTTTAAGAAATCAGTCTTTGAAAGAAACGATTATAAGTACTAAAGCTCCTATATCTATTTTCTATGCAACTTATAATGGAGTCGTGTATGTGTTAATGCCCTATCTAGCAAAAACATTTTTTCGCCAAAGCAAACCGTCTTTATTAGTTCAAGAAAAACTTCATTTTGCTTCAATTCAAGTTCTAGAGTTTGCGCTCCTTCTATTTTCTTCATGATGAGAGATGAGCTCATTCAGAACATTAAATATCATTAATCTTGAAAAGTGTTTTTTTATCAGAGTCACAGTAATTAAATCTAGTTTTTTTTTTTTTTTTTTTTTTTTTTTTTTCACAATCTGCTGTTTAAGGAAGATTGAAAGGTTAAAACGCGTTTGATATGAGTTTTTATTGTGTTTTCAGTAGTTGCATTTGAAAAAATGGCTAAGAAAGATTAATTCATTGCAAGAATTGTGCTTTATTTTCCCACCATGTTGTATAAAAAGTTGTGTTATAGCATCCGTTATTAACTCCTTGATAACTAATGACGTATTCAGTTAAACTAAATATAAAATCAAAATATACAAATACATAAGGACTATCATTACTTTTGACTTTTAAACTTGTGAATTCCCAATGTGGATTGTTGTAAACTCACCGTTGCTTTGGATCTTGGTCAATCTCGCCCAGTGCTGGGTAAATATTCTTATGAAATTTTCACAGAGAAAATGAGGACGCAGTTTTTACCCCAAATAAAAAATATAATTTATTCTTCGTTCAAAGGCTTTTACAAAACATTTTCGAACAACAGTAAACTCACTACCCAGCTTCAAAACAAACTTCGATGCATACAACTTCTGATACAACGATAATGCAGGCACAACGAAAGTAAACAAAAGCTTTTATCCTTTCAAAGCAAGGTCAAAAATTTGACTTATCCAAGATTTCACTCCACATTCGTATTTATAAAAGTAACTCTCGAAAAATCCAGTCAACCAATGATGTGATGGAAACTCCTCGATTTAAATGTTGCCACCTTTTTTTCTTTTAACAAACAAAGTAAAACAAAATAGAACTTAAAAAGAAATGAGTCATTATTTACAATTATATGCAGAAAATTTATGTAACAATATACTGCAGGTTTTGAAATGTTTATGCAGAGTTTTAAAATTGATGTATAGTGTTATAAGAAAAGACGGATGGGTAAAATATATTTTGTGAGGGTTTTGGCATATTAATTTTTTTTTTTTTTTTTTAACTTTAATTTCAGAACGATACTCGAGTTGAACGGACTGACCTATCTTCACGCAATTTCTGTTTTTGACATTGACCAATATCGGTGAACTATCTGGATTGTAAAGATTGATTGTTGATTATTGATTCTAAAGTGTAATTTAAACCTTATTGACGAAACTCTATTTTTTAAGTGTAGTTTTTTACTTAGAATATGTGTTCTATTATGTAATCTATCATCAATTGAACATTAAAATATATATTGCAAATTTGTTTAAATAAATACAATATGAATGCATGCTGATGATATCGATATAATTGGTAGAACAAAACAGGCTGTGGTAGGCGCTTTTACTTCACCTGAATTTACAGCCAGAAAAATTGGGCTGACAATTAATGTCGATAAAACTAAATTTATGGTTGTAACTAGCACAGGATATGATCCATGCCCTTCTCAGATTAATACCCATACTTTGGAACGTGTCAAGGAATTTAAATATCTTGTCACACTTATTACCGCCAATAATGGCATAAAACCTGAAATTGAAAATAGATTGCATATGGTTAACAGGTGCTACTATGGTCTGAAAAATTTACTTCAATCAAAGCTTATCAACTTGGACACAAAATTTAACTTGTATAAAGACTTAATAATGCCTAACATTTTGTATGGCAGCAAATACTGGGTATTAAACAAGTCTCAAAAAGACAAAATACTTATCTTTGAACGAAAAATTCTTGGAGCAGTTAAAGAAAACAATGTCTGGAGAACACGCTACAATCACGAAATGTACTTAAAGTATAGACAGCCAAATATTGTTCGAGTGATTAAATCCTATTGAATTTGATGGCTGGGACACATATACAGGTATGATGAAACAAACCTAAATAGAAAATTGGCCTTCTCTAAAGTTGAAGGAGTTAGAAAATGAGGATGATCTCTCTCTTGATGGATTGGATGCGTTGATAAAAATCTAAAGACGTTAAAAATCAACCGATGGAGAGCCATAGCTACTGACTGAACGCGATGGAGGAAACTGACTCAAACAGCCTTGGCCTGTACCAGGCTGTAATGCTACGGAGAAGAAGACAATAGGAAGGCAAGCGGGAATTAAATCCAAGTTGAATATGTTCTTAAATTTAAAAGTTAGCCGCTTCTTTTCCTTTGAGTGTTTTAAAGAAGATGGTCTTGGAGTGATTACCGAACTACTTGATGGAATTTTTATGGATTATCTCCTATTTGAGTACAAAACTAATTTTCTTTGAATAAAAACCTATAAAGTATTTCTTCTTCGAAATTCAGACGAAACAGCCTAATCCATAAATTGTTACGATGATTCACGCAATGAAGATATCATTAACAGTTTCATTTCTGAATTTAATATAAGATAAACAAATCCAACAAAAATCTAAGCAAAGGAAATAATTATGTTGCAAAAGTATCCTGTCAAAGTTGTTCTCCCTAAAGAATTGAGATATCAGAAGTTTCAACCAAATTACATATTTCTCGTTTCTAAACACTGTTCAATTTTGCCTCTATTTTTCTCAAAAGTGTGTTATAATCAATACTATATCAAAACTGAAATTTTCTCGATTGCAGTTTCGGCATTTCAGTGACGTTATAAATGCCTAAAAATAAATTAATGCGTTTCCAATATATGTGTTTCCAAGTAAACAACCTCAGTGCTTTAAATGCAGTTTTTATTTTTATAAAAGTAAAGCAGAGTATTACTAAATATTAATTGGTGAAGCACTCCAACTTTTTAAGATTACAACTTGGGGCGAAACTAACTAGGTGGGTGATCACTAATTTTGAGAAAGTATATATAGAAGATATGCCTAACTTTTACTGATTCAAGCAAGATAATACAGGGTGATTCATAAAGAAGTATACACATTCCAGATGAAATCCATTGAAACAGTATACTTCTTTATGAATCACCCTGTATAATCTACCACTATATTTCAGCTTCTATTTTTAAATCTTTTATATCAACTTAGATTTTGTGTGTGACTGGGTATGACGATCGCAGGCAAATCTGTGAAGGCCTAATTAACCACCTTGCCGTCATCATATCGTTCTGAAACTTGGCAGATAGATTCGATGTCGATGACAATGCATTTTATCAAATTTTGGCTGTCCCTAGAAGGTCGGAATACCAATAAAACAACTTGCCGTCATCCAAACTCGCTGAATCAACAATTAACCGATCAGCGAAGAAACTTTGTCCTCTGTTGCCAAAAAATTTTTAATAAATAAATGATAAAATTGTTATAATAAGAATAAATCAAAGATATTTAGATGTGAGTGCATAAATTCACATTCATTTTAAATGAATAAAATTTGAAAAATAGTATACCCCATATATGGTAGAGATGTTTTTAATATCTAAAATTAGATGCCAACACCAACCACACGCTGGCAACAGAAACGGTGCTTTGTTAATAAATATAAATATTGACAATTCCTATGAAGGATTTGTATGAAAAACTTTTTTATGAGTTATATTATTTCTTTATATTTAAAAAGTGAATTTCTACTTTTATTTTTAGATATACAATTGGACTGCCTCAAACGCAACTGACAACTGTAGCATCTCTCATATCTCACTGGCTTTGTTACGCGAACAGTGCTGTTAATCCAATCATTTACAACTTTATGAATGGTGAGTTGTTGTTGTTGTTGTTGTTTTTTTATGTTTAAAATTAAATTTTGCATAAATAAAACTCATATAGTCCTTGTAATTTGTAAAAATTGTATTTTATTTTATTTATTTATTTATTTATTTATTTATTTATTTATTTATTTATTTATTTATTTATTTATTTATTTATTTATTTATTTATTTATTTATTTATTTATTTATTTATTTATTTATTTATTTATTTATTTATTTATTTATTTATTTATTTATTTATTTATTTATTTATTTATTTATTTATTTTTATTTTATTTATTTTTTCAACATTTTTCTCTGAATCTTATTAAAAATATTTACAGACAAAATTCAATTAATTTCACGATTCATAGTTTTGACAAGTGAAGTATTTACGAAAATACTAAAAAGAAATCTAGGTAAAAATTCGAGAATAAAATATTTTTAACATTTTCAATATAATAAGAAAATATTTCAAATATCCATATCTAGTTTCTGAGGATGATGAATTGTTAGTTATAGTTAGAAATAGTTCTAGAAGTATTTGAGTTTTAGTGGTTTCTGTATAGCATTACTTATAATAAACGTCTATAGAAAAAAGTTAATGTAAACTCTGGAGTTAACGTGGTAGATAGGTTAAAATATTTATTAAAAAAAACTCTTCTTACGCCTTTATAGTTATTGTAACTTTAAATCCTTTTGGAATATCTGAATGTTTATCTTAGGGTAGAAATTAGAAAAAATGTATTTGACTATATATTTTTTATCAAAGGAATTCAAATTAGTTTGTAAAATCTAAGAAGACAAAATTTACATTCAAACTGATTTTCACAGATAAGAGATAGTGTACTAATTTTTAAAAAACTAAAATTGAAGTAAAATTAAAAAATTTATATTTACAAAGATTTTCCTGCTTTAAAAAAATTGAAAAAAAGTTTGTAGATTTACTATTTTTTTATATTTCCTTTTATAATCAAAAAGGTGGCTATTATTATTTAATCAACACCATTTTGAAATATCAATACAAATCTATTATATGCCTTAAACCGAAACTTTTAATTTGCATAAATTCATCGTTAAATAATTGAAACTATATTTATTATAAATAATTAAAATAATGTACAATATTTTTTTTTAATAAAATAGCTTTAATTCTTTTTTAAAGTAACTACAAACGAAAAAATTATCACCCTTGCTATTGCATTCAAAGACCAGTAGTTTAATAACACTTATAATTAATACGGCATCTTTTTCTGTTTTTAGAATATATTTTTCAGAAATATATATTGCTATAAAAACTCAGTAATGTCCTCCGTTAGTTCGATATTCTTAATAAGCTTCCCATTAAAATTTTGTACAAATACTCTTGTCAATTTATATATATAAGAAATAATAATTATCAAAAAGCTCTAGATCTAATTAAATTTATGATACATTATAACTTGTATCAAAAACTAATTAATCTTTTTATTTCGTGTTTATTGCGTACGTTTACATCGTATCAAGTATATTTTTCTCGTCACAATGACTTTCAAGATATGTTTTAATTAAATTTCTATAAATAATCGTAAGATATTTTCAGAGATACCAACACCTACAAAAACATATAGAAGAAATAAAAAGTGTATATTTAATTAACTATTATTCACTGTTTTAATTCATTTGGTCTTAATTGAATCTAATGTACTCTAAATTAGGCAATAAAAGACCTTCATAGCTCAATTTTGTTTTGCGTTGTTTTTCGGTGATAAAAAAAAATACGGAGCCACCTATAAAAAGTGTTCATACAAATATATTTAATTAATTGTGGAATCAATAGTGATTTCATTTATGTTGTTTGAACTTTGTTCTTATACATATTTATTTTTATTTAAAGCAATAAAAAGATGAACAATTAATTTCACTCGTAAACTAAATTTCTTTTCGATGAATGCTACGATCGCAAATGAAAGCATCAGATACAAAACATTACATCCCTGTTTTTAAATTGCACCTTCTCATTTAAATTAGATGACTCCAATAGTAATTTTTGTGCATATTTTCAGAATTTATAAGGCTTTCAATGCTTTTTGAACTTAACAATTTGTCAGATGGTCCGAGAGGCGACTGCAATTTTTGGACCCCATTGAACATCATTCTGAATTTTTTATAGAAATTAGAGAAACGTTAGTAGATTAGGAATCCACTGGTCTGCCGTGGCAAAAATGGCCTAAACTGATCAATAATTGACTTGGAATGAGATGAACTATAATCCGATTTCAAAATATGTCATATCTTGCCAAAAATAGAACAAACTTATTCGTCTGGCAACCCACTTCATTTTGATTTTCAATGAGAAAAAGCGCAAACGATTTCTGATCTTTGGCTCGGAAAATTTATATATTTTAAAAGTAAGGGAAATTGACGACATCAGTTACGTCATAAGTGACGTAATATTTTTTGCCAACTTGGCTCCCTTTTAATAGATGCAAGTAGACCATCGCCAGATATCTGAATCGTCTGCAACCTTCTTAATTGAAAATTAAAGAGTGAGGGTTACCAAATTAAAAAAAAAAATGCTCATTATATGGCAAGTTATGGCGCATTTGGATTTAGTTCAACTTATTAAAAGTCGATTTTTGACCAGTTTCGGCCATTTTTGTCACGGCATACCAGTGGGTTCGTATTCTACTCACTTTTCTCTAATTTCTATAAAAAATACAGAATGATGTTCGATGGGGTCCAAAAATTGCAGTCGCCTCTCAGTCCAATACAAATTCGTTTTAAATCTTTTTAACAGTTATCTGAAGAAGCATTAAGACACAAAAGAAATACTTCAATTATCCAATATTCTTGAATGTACTCTACAACAATAAATTCTAAAATACTCCAAATTACCACAATCACTTTACTATAGCCTTGAGCCTGTTGTTGATTTTTAAATTTGTATATAGAAAAATACTAAAATTTAGGAAATGTGTAGAACCACGGTACGAAAGTTCCACTCGGTTCCATGTCTGTGTTTGAGCTATGCAATTGCTGTCCAGCAATTAAAGAAATTAAATCAACGATTCATTCTGTAAACATTATGAACACGCACGTTTTACAACCAACCATAGTATAGCAGCGCCCCCACACAAAGCGACAATCATATTTTTAAAGAAGAAATAGTTTGTTTATTTTTTTAATCTTAGTAAATAATTTTCTATTTATTTATTCTTAACTACCTAAATACCCGTGCTTGGCTACGAAATTTTAACATGTTTAATATTTTAGCTAGCTGTGAGGCCTCGCGTTGCTGAAATCTGTCTTTCGTGTATAGGACCCAGTTTTTGGCTCTTCGCTCGCAGGAAGGTTCATCACTACGCAAAATCGAGCTCGCTTCGTTCGCTAAATTAATTAAAAAGAAACTAAATAAAAATTTAAAATTCTGTTTTTCATAAGGCCAATAGAATGCTAAAACTACTTATGTTGAAAATTTCAGAGTTGTAGCCAAATTAGTAGTCGTTTTGTAAAATGTTTATTAATTAATTAAAAAATTAATTAAAAAAGAACAAAATAAAAATTTAAAATTCTGTTTTTTAAAAGTCTAATTAAAAGGCCAAAACTACTTATGTTGAAAATTTCAGAGCTGTAGTCCTATTAGATATCATTTTGTAACATATTTATTAATTAATAAAAAAATTAATTAAAAAAAAAACTAATTTTAATTTTAACATTCTGTTTATGATGCATAAAATTAGAAGGCCAAAACTACTTATGGTGAAAATTTCAGAGCTCTACTCCAATTTTAAGTAGGTTTCTATAGATCCACAGAGCCACAGACAGATGGACACACAGCTTGTTTTATTATTATAGATAAATGGTTACGTCTATGCATACCATATCCCAAAATAAATACTTCGCATTAATATAATTATAAAACTATTATTCATACACTTATGTATAAAAATATTACCAATAGTAAATTCTACTGATAGTTTTATGACTACATTTAGTAATACTGCTGATCATAAAAATTCGCCTTTGTGATAATTTTCAGGAAATATTGTGTACAATACCTCAAATATTGTTCCATTGTTAAAAGTTCCTACGAAAAACTCTCGACTACCATATAATCATTTGAACCATAAAAACTGGCAATAATTAATTAATCTAGGGGATATAGAACCATTGTATATTTGAGTATAAAAGAGCTTTATTTTGCATTGTAATTTATATAAGTGAAAACTTTTCAATAAAGATTTAATCATCAAGGGAAACCCTAACATTTCAAATTCCATATTGTCGTCCCTTACACAGCATGCCATTTTTTTAAAGTGATATTTCTTGACGTAATAAAACATTAATATTTGGTTCTTAGCTGTGATATATATATTATATCTCGTAAAATTTATATGTATCCTTTCAAGGCAGGCAACGAAACTTAGTATTTTTTAAACACTGTGTTTGGTTTATGCATATTGAAATTTTAACAATAGTTTTAAAACATTTCTCGTGTTTAATAGTTTTAGGTTTTTTATGTTACCCTAGCGTGTTGTTAAAATAGATATATAGGTGCTTATGTTTTACGAAAGTTTCCTGTTCAATCGTTTTTCTCATGTAAAGGCATATAAATATTCACATATTTCTCTTTTTATAAATTCAAAGAAAATTTTATCAGTTCAATGTTCTTTCTAAAAACCTAGCAATTGATACCGTTAAAAAATTTAGTAAAACAAGAATCATATGTAGCAACAAATGACACTGAATTCAAAAATACTATACTGATTTAACATGACATTTAATACTTCACCAGTAGAAATATTACTTTATTTTATCATACAACATGATAAAAATAATACTTTATTTTGTCATACATACAATAAATTTTAATGATGTACGCAAATTTCACTAGTTGAAATGTGCTTCTCATAACTTTTAAATTAACGCAATAATCAGACAAGAAATACGTTTAAAAGGTACGGCTTAAAATAAATCTTGTGATAAAATACGTCTTTAACAAAATGAAAATCAAGTAAAATACCTGCTACAATGAAACATTTGAAAATCGCATTCGTTGAGATCAAACCATTAAATTAAGCACTTTGAACAATAGTACGCTGTGTAAAACAACAAGCAATAGTTTCAAACTCTAGTTAAGTTGGATAAATCAGAGAATTTTATTATTCAAAAGGTCTTAATAAAATAGCCTAGGGGATAGATAGGATTTAAAGGATCTTTAAATTTAAAATATACGATGGTTTATATTTAATGTGAGCTTTGCTCACGTGGAAAATTAGTTCCTATAAAGACTGATTAATCATGGTTTGAGCTTAAAATGCACATTCAGTTCTAAGGTTAGTATTTCTTTTTTGTTAAAAAAAGCATTTTTTCTGAGATGCTATAAAAACATAAAAAGGGAATTAATTTTTCTCATATATTTTACTTTCTTTCTTATTTCAAAATAATCTCTAGCTAAGCGCAAATAAATAATGAGACATTAAAAAAATTATTTGCCTTTCTTTGAAATAAATGACACACTTTTATAGTAAGATTCATTAAAAAGATTTGGGTTTCATAAATCCTTTTAACTTAAAAATTTGTAGGGAATCTATAATATTTCTGTATGGTTGATTTATAAATAAAAACTCACTTATAAATAAAATATATAAAAAAGACAATAAATATTTCATGGAAAATATTTGCAAACCAAATCGTTTAGAGATATATTTTTTTTTTTAATATTTTCACTTCATAGTCAATTAAAAATTTATTTGCAGTTTTACTGAATACTTAATGTGAATCATGTGTGTTTAATATGAATATTTAATATTGTGTCTGAATTAAGTATTCATTTAAAAAGAGGTATTTATCTTTAAACAAATTAAACGAAACATTATGTACAAACCTTTATTTATACGTAGAGTATTTTTTCTGCAATCTAAATATACTACTTACGCTTATGTTCATTTACAATGCTGCTATGTAAAACTGCCTTTGTGACATGTACAAATACAAAAAATATATATATGGGTGTGTATAATTTTTCAATTCAGTTGAGTGAGACGTGAAAGATAAAATAAAAGTTAAAAATCCGCCATGTTCATTGCCAAATTACGATTCAAAGATGTCGATTTTAACATTGAAGATTAGATTAAGAATTTCAGCAAGTTGAATGGTTTCTTGTTTTCAAGCAGAAGGTAGATTTTATTTTATTCATTTTTTATGCATGGAGCCCTTATTACTTATAGAAGCATGAAGAATAAAAATAGTGTTTTGTTTGTAAAAAAAAAGAGATTTTTCTAGAAATACGTTAGTTAAGATATATCTAATAAAACTAAAAATAAGTCAGACTGCTATATTTCGTTAGAAAATATCATTCAAAGCAATTTAAAATTTTAAAAAATGTAAGTTTTTAAAAATGTAATGTTTGAAAGATACCTCATTTTCTAAAAAGTAAACTAAACTCTGGAAAGTAAATTATATTAGTTGGAAATTGTATTAATTCCAAAGAAAATATATTTTTTGTAGGGTATTGAACTTTTCCACAAAATATTTCTCAAGAATTATAAATATTAAACTTATATTAATAAAAAAAAAAATAGTAAGTTTATATTACTATGAGAAGTCGTATTGAATTCTATTCAGATATTATTTTTTAATTTTCACTGAGCAGAATTGTTCTATCAAATAAGTACTAAAGAATTATGGAAAGCATTAAAATAAATTCAAAATAATACTTGCTATTTATTATGTGCATTCATTTTTTTCCATTTAAACCAACTCGTTATATTTTTTCAATGGTTTGGCCACATCTAAGGAAAAAATGTTGAATTTTAACAAAAGTTTAATTATTTTTATTTAAATGTTTTTTTTTTTCTTTTTTTTTTTTTCTTTTTTCTTAAACTTTCATATCATTACCATTATTTTTAAGTTAGGGTAAACCAGGGCAATTTGGTGAATGACTAAAATGCGAATATGGACGGGACGAATTAAACATTTCTGAATACATATTAACAATAAATTTTTTGCTACCATGCCTTTTTTTATTTTATGCATTTTTAAGTTTGTAGGTTTCCTTTTATATTACAACAAGGAAAAAGAAATTTGAAGTAGTTCTGAAAAATGCATTAAATTAATTTTTTAAAGGTTAAAATCTGAGTGTTTATGAAAAAAAAAACTTTCTGCAAAAGAGTTTCACAAATAAATTAATGATTTGTAATCTTAAATATCGTTAAATGCTTTTAACTAAAACAATTAAAACGGCATCTATGGGTCAAATGTCGCCTCAGTAACTACAAAAATATCAATTTCTACATAAAACCATTGTATATGTTTTCTGTAACAAACAAATACACAATAAAAAAATTACAAAAACAGGTTAAAATTCTTCTTTAATAGTGTGAAAGATCTACACTAAGAGCAAGATAAAAAATACAACCAAACCAATATGTTTTAACCTATACACAAATCAATTTCAGCTTCTTTTAGGCGTTTAAAACAGGGTTATTTAATTTCAGATTTATCTTTTACTTGGTACTCTAACCTAACAACAATACACAAATCCATTAATCTTATGAAAAGCAAATGCGAGTTATAGTTTTAATTACTAATAAGTATTGTAAAAATACTTTTTTCTACATTTTAAAATATAATAGGAACATTTTTAAGGTGCCCGACTACGTTTAAAATGGCAAAATCAATGAAAATTTCAAATTATTTTTTTATTTCGTTTCATATGTATTGAAAATTTCTTTTTTCAAATCAGTTTGTGTTTTTCTTGTACTTTAAATAGAAGTTTTGTTACAGTCGTTAAAAAATAGTTGTTATTACAAAAATCCATGCAGAGAGATTTAAAAATCGTGTTTTCTACAGAATAGATTTTTCGAAAATGATGAAAAACGGCATTTGTTCTATCTCAAAATGTATTTATGATAGAGAATTTTTTGTACAGTTGTTCGTTATACTATGTTTAGTATAATGACCCACAGATTTCATTGTAACTATTTTTTGGAAAAGATATTGTAATATATAATAATATGTTGCGAAAATTTTGAAATTTATGTTTAATCTTATATAACAGCCTATATCTATTTTATTTTTGAAACTATAACTTAGATGTTAGGTCATTATACTCATGAATATCATAGAATCATGTAGTAAAAAGTAAAACAAAATATATTTTAAAACTTTTTTTACAAGATTTTTGACAAAATATTGTTCAATTTTGACCAAAAAGCCCCATTTTCTTCAAAAATGTAAATTCTTTTCTAATTTCTTAGAAAAGTGAAATAAAAAAGTTAATATTTTTGTCATTTTCATGTTTTTACCATAATATGAAAATTTTAATGCAAAGTTTCATTAATAAGGTTTTTAAAAAAAATTGCTCCGAACGTTGTCGGATACCTTAAACTGGGTTATTTTGTGATAAAATATGTTTTTATCTGAAAAAGGAATGCATGAAAGAGCAGAACTTTTATTAAAACTAGTTTAATTTTAAGATGAATTTAAATTTAGAAAAAACTGTAATTTTATCTTTTATTGCATGGAAATATTTTTATTTAATATTATTTTTATCAAATATTTTAAGCTTACGTTACATAAAAACGTAACTTATTTTTTACTTCAGTTAGATATAAATAAAAATGGCTTTTAACAGAACAATTGGAATTACAACATTTTTCATTCATTTCCTACGTGCAGAAAACTTTTTAAATGCGATTTCTGCTGTCAGTTGTTTTTAGTAAAATGTTTTCTATCAGATGATTAAAAATCTTTTTAACTATTCTGTTTATGTAATTTTTATTTGCATATCTTTTTGTTTTTTTTACTTCATAATGAAATGTATTTAAAAATGTTGGGTGATTATTATCGTAAAAATAACTAAATCTAAAAATTGTGTTTGAAGTTTGAAGTGGACGAATACATATTTAGCAAAGCGTAATTTTCTTTTTTCTCGAATCTATGAAACATACAAGCCTAACTCTTAATATTTATTCTGTCAGTCCTTCAAACAAATTAATTTCTTCTGGTGCTATTTCTTCAAAATAATAATTTTGCTACGTAAAGATATTTTTTACCTTCCATTTTGTAAATATCTGTCGATGAAGCAGATTGACCTTAACATTTCTTTTTTCGTATCAATACGAAGCAACTTTCTTTTGTGACTTTACACAAGACTTGAAATTGATTTTTTAATCTCTTCTGTTTTCATGGATGAATGGACTTTTTCAATCGTTCTGTTACGCAACTCGCATTTCAAAAGCAAAAGGGGAAAATGCTATTAAATATCATTGAAGACGAATTCTTTTCTTAGTTTATTTGGACCAAAATCTCAAAAATAAAAAATAAAATATTTTTAAAGGGTTGTCGTTGAATCAAAAGGCCATTATACAATTGAATCACAAGAAAACAAATCATTAATTTCATGTATTTTCTGTAAAATAAGCAATCAAATTTTGAACGTTATGATGGTTATATTTCGATTCTAAAATTGTTAGAAGGAAGATCATTTTTAAGGAGACCGTTAAGTCAAAAATAAAAATTCTTTAATTCTCGCCCAAAATTCATGAAATTTTGTGTGCAGTTCAATAGCAATTATATGAAACACAACACAAAATTTCTAAAAATTGTATGGATTTTTTTATAAGAAAGGTAATTTTTATTGAAAAATTTAGTGTTTTTTCCGTAATTTTAAAAACTCTCTTTGCGATTCAAATTTTTTGCAATCCGCCTCAATTTTTTTGTACAAGCTAATCGAATTAACATAATTGTACATGGATTTTGAATTTGACTTATTGGTTAATTATTTAAAAGTAAAACTTTTAAATAATTTTAAATTTTATTTTTCAATTAAAAGCTTCGATTTTTAAAATATTCGCTTCGATTTTAAATTTAATTGAAAGTTTCGATTTTGTGTGTTGTATGTGGTTGAGTGGTATGTCGTTGGCGGGTAAATATACGGAGGCCTAATTTACCCCCTTGCTCTCAATCCAATCGGGCTGAAACTTAGCAGATACATTCGATATCAATGATAATTCATTCTAGAAAATTTTGCGGTCCGTCACTGTTGTAGTTCAAAGGTCTCTTTTACGGAATATTAATAAACCAACTTGCCGTCATCCAATCGCGCTAAAATAGCATTTAACCTATCATTGAAAAAACTCTTCCATGTTGCCAAAATTGTTTTAATAAATAAATAATGAAATTGTTTTAGTCAGAATAAATAAAAGATATTTGGTTGCGAGTGCATAAATTCAAATTCATTTTTAATTAATACATTTTCAAAGTAGTTTAACGCATATTTTTCAGATAGAGATGTTTATGATATTTAAAAGTAGATGCCCACACCAAGCACACGCTGGCAACTAAAACGGCGCTTCATTAATAAATACAAAAATTGACAATGCATATAAATAATTTATATTAAAAACTTTTTTATGTGTTATATTATTAACCAATGTGTTTGGTTTGCGATTTTTGAAAAATGAATTTAAATAATTTTTTTAGGAGCCATCTAATAGTTCATTTTGGCAACATATTTTAAAAATTCAATACCAACCCCTATGTTTTATCACCTGTTTTCACTTAAAATATTTTTTAAACGCTTTAAGTGAAATAATATCTTCTTAATATTGAATTACCGATAATTTTTTAGGACAGTGTTTATCAATATTTTATTGAAAATAGGAAAGAAACCGGCTTTGCGGCTGGGTTTGGTTCGTTTACATTTTCAGGGAGCAGTGATACTAAATGGCAAATACCAACTCTTTGCTATTTCTTACTAAATAATTTTAAACTTCAAATATATTTTGAAATTAATTAAAAGCATCTGATTTTTTTATGTGTAAAATAATCACTGTCAAGAGAACTTTCATACAAATAACCTCTGGAATAAAAGGGTTAACGCTGAAAAAATTTGTTCATGACCTGTCAACAAATCTGATGATTGGTGTACAGAAAATTACTCGTACAGGGTCCGGGTAAAGATCGCATAGCTAGTGAATATTCGTACTTGGCAGAATTCTCAATTCAAATATTAACTAATATGATTAAACTGTTTAAGTTTTAAACAGTTTTAATGTGTAGATAACCACTTTTGATAATAAAAAATGCACATATTTATAAAAAAAAATTATCTAAAATGTTCATTTTTTCTTCCTTGTGTTAATATGATTTAAATAATTCAGTAATTGGATAATTTTATGTTGTTCTACATTATTATCTATCCAAAACTCTACCACTCCGATTAATGTCGAAAATTTCTGTAAAATTTCTACTATGTAATTATTTTTTTTGCAACGAATACTTTATTTTGTTATTAGTATTTCGAAAGAAGGATCTCTCTATAGAAAAATCTTATATGCTAATTTCCTTATATTGTTAATAAGCAGCATTATAGTACTGTATAGACACAGTGATATAACGAGGAATTAAAGTAGAAACAAGATTTTGGATTACCAAACAAATCTTAGGATGTTAGAATTGAAGCAGTGTTTAAAACTATTGAATCGTAAAATTCAATTTTGATAAATGAATAGTCAAAGTGCCATTTCTCTCATAAAATAAGTATTCAAACAAAGGAAACCTAAATCCTATTTAAAGAAACCGACAATTTACAACACATTCTGTATTTTCAAAGCAAACTTCACAATGATTAAGCTCACACTAGTGTCATTTTCACATGTGAGAATCATTACTCTTAAGACCATAAAATTAAAATACTAAGCCAAGCCACTTTCAAATCAATGCTGGGTTAGAAGCATTTTCTGATTTTTAATGAGAGGCTAATTAGCGATAACACCTGCAAAAGAGTAAGGAAATATACGTTAATGAATGCTTTCAGTTAACAAAGGTATAAAATGTAACAGATTTAACGAACAGTATGAAGCATTTGCGAACAAAATAATAATTTTATGTATTTCTCTCAAAGTTTGGTACATTTACAGTCATTAGTTTTGATACTGCATGTAGTATTTACATAAGTTTGAATATTTAATAGATCATCAGTTTAATGTGTTCTAAGGTTTAAGTGAATTTTTCTCCTTACATATTGAAACTGGTAGAGTAAACGTTGAAGAAAAAAATTAAATTGAGCCTTAAAACACATTAAAGCTTTAACAATCTACTAAAAGAATGTTTAATATGGTTACTTAGAAAATAAGACAAATCAGTGTTGCTTTGATGTGAAATCCTATATTTCAATTTCGTAATTTGGGCATTTGTAAGAAAAATATCTTTAAAAAAGGTATGTTTTTATAACAAGTGTTATAGTGAACGTGCATTCAGTTTTATTTAATAGAGTGAATACTATATATTCTTAGCATAATGATTTTAAAAAGTAATAAAAATATTTAATTTTTATGTGGATTTAAGTTATCTCTATATTATTAAAAATCAAATCATACACATTTTCGATAATTTCTTATTGCAAAATTTTTCTTTTCAAAAAAGTGAAGTGATAGTTAATAACAAGTTGTCTGTTGTGCTCTGTTATGATAGAGTTAAATAATATTTTCTAGAAAACTTATAAATACGCTTATATCTTTTTTTTTTTTTTTTTTTTTTTTTTTTTTTTTTTTTTTTTAAGTTGGCTTAGTTACATATATTCTTTAATAATGAATAAAAACAATATTATATTTATTATCTATAACGAAGCAAAAAATATAGATTTAAAACTAACTAAATATAGCAATATAAGAAATACAAAAATATTATTCTTAACATTCAATTACCTCGAAAATACCTTTTAATAAGTATATTTAAGGTATACGTATAAGCTCCAATTCGCAAAAATCGGGGAAGATTTGTAAGGCCGTAAAAAACAAAAGCAAAATATAATTAAACACAAAAGAAGGAAACCTTATGATAGAGGAGCATACTAAAAAGGAAATATATAATAATTAATATAATAATATCAGTTTTTTATATAAAAAATTCTTTTTTAAAAGTTATTCTCAGATTGTAGTTTTTTCTATTTTGCATTTCATTCAAACAGTAATAACTCCAGTTTAAATAATATTTTTTGAAATTTGTTTTTTGCTATATAATCTGCATACATTGTTGAATGTTTTGACTCTAAATACTAAGTGATTTGTAGATAAATATTTTTTTTATTGAATTTTAAAGATAAGATTCTATATAAAAAAAATTTGGATTTTTCTAATAGATTCAGTTAAAGCAAGATATCACAAAATATACACACTGTAAAATTCTGTTAATAGAGTCAAAACATAGAGCAGGGTATTCCGCATTATTGAACACCAAAATTGTATCTGTGGGTGAATTAGAATTTTTGTCATTACCGTTCGAAATTTGCCTAATTAGTTGATTAAATGTTAATAAATTATTAAAATTGAAGAAATTAAAAAAAAAAGAATTATTGGAAACAGTTTAACAAATAATGTACTTTTCAAGATGCAAAGGTCTAATTTTTAAATTGAAAATTAAAAAAAAAAATGTTGAAACCTATACGTATACCTTTCAAAACTAAATTTTGAAAGTTTATGTGTAAAACATTCTGTTGAAATATACGTAAGTTTACTGCATTAATTAAAAATAATTATTCCATTTTAAATATGTAGTTGAATTATTTTATTCATCCATAATTTATAGAGATATTTTGAAAGTTTATGAAAACCCTTAAAATGCCTTCAAAATGTAATAAAATAATAAATAAAGTCTTATTCAAAATATAGTATGCGTACTTAGAATTCATACGTATTTAAAATAAGCTATATTTAAAACTACGCTACCAAAAAAACAACAGGGAATTTCATAATTATGCTCAATTACCATAGTATGTTCTAGTTCTTGTGACCTAAACTGCTGGATTGGGTCACATATATTGTTGTAAAATGGGTCAAGGTCACTGCTGAACGACTGTCCTCCAGCATTAATATTTTAACCGTACCACAAGAACAACTATGAGATAGTCACACTAAACAAGATTACCCGAGTTGTCAGCAAACATGTCGTAAGTTAATATTTGGAGTTGATCTCAAAACATTAGTTGACAACACGCCTGTTTACTAAAAAGGAAAGGTTAATAATAAAGAAACGTTGCAACTTAGCCATATATTCAACACGCTCAACCCACCTATCCGAATATTCTTTTATTTATTTTTTTATTTTTTTTCATTTAAATATATTACCCCTTTTTGCGCATCCGTGCAGACTTTTTTTTTCTGACTGAATAAAGGAACTGCAAACCAATGTTTCTAAATATAGTTTTTTTTCAATAAGATTATGATCCATCTTTTAGTTATGCAGGGTGTCCCACAAATAAATTACGATTTGAAAAATCAATTAAAAAAAAAACGGAAGGCGATAGAAATATGCGGTTTGCTGCATTATGCTTAACTTACCAAGGAATTAATTCTCACCAATTATCAAAATTAGTTACAAAAGTTGCCAAAAGATGGCGCTGATGACAAAAAAAATTCATTTCTGCCACTTGTCAGAACATTCCAACTGAAATGTTCTCACGGGGGTCTGGAAATTTTGTCCTCAGACTGCGCCAAGTTGTTGCTGCAAACGGTGGTTATTTTTTAAAACATTGTTTTGTAGTTTTTCTTAGTCATCAGCGCCATCTGTTGTCAACTTTTGTAACTAATTTTGAAAACTGGTGAGAATAAATTCCCTGGTAATTCAAGCATAATACAGCAAACCGCATATTTCTATCGCCTTCCACTTTTTTTTTCACCCTATTTTTTCCCTTATCGTCTGTTATGTGGGACACCCTGTAAAAAGATAATTCAGGTACAGCTTATGCATTTACATCCAATTAATTCTTACTTGTTCTCCACAGGAAAATTCCGTCGTGAATTCCGGAAATCTTTCTGTTTCCTGTGCACAACAGAAGTCGATACACCTACACCCACCATCATGACGCACACAGTGAAAGCCCAGATCTGATAGGCCAAAGAGGAGAGATTAAATCTGCGAGGTTGTATTAGTGAAGCCAAGTATGAGAGTCTAAATCTGATAGGTCATACGTGAAATCTCATATCTAAGAGACTAGATGTAAAAATTCAAATTTGAATGCCCATCTCTGGTAGACCAAAGAGACTTTTCATATAGAAAGTATACATCTGATTAGCTATACCAGAGAGACCATACTTGATAGCCCAAAACTGAGAGACCAGACATGAAAGCCAAGATTTGATTATTTATACCTGAAAGACTGTACTTGAAATTAAGTCTGAAAGGCTCTATCAGAAAGAACATGCATGAAAGCCAAAAACTGAAAGACCAGACATAAAAGCAATCATTGTACATGAGAGACTACCCTTAAAAAGCTACATCAGAGAGACCACATCAGAAAGGTTATATCAAAAATTCCATGTATGAAAAGTCAAACCAAAAAGGCCTTACCTGGAAAGCCCCATTTGAGAGTATATATCTGAAGGTTAAGACATGATACACCTGGATATCTAAACTTGCAGGCATGAGGGCATGTTAAATAAAATCACATTTTTTTTCGCCGAGATCATGATGCTCTAGATCCATAAGTATTCAAGTGCAAATCGGAGATCTGCTATAAGTAATACCAGATTGTATGAATGAAATAATATTCGACAAAAACAAAAGGATAACTTTTACCTAACTTGTTAACTAACATCAGTGATAAATAGTAGAAACTAAGACATATTATCGCGTAAATGACGTGATTACACTTATACACTCTTTTAGCCTGCTAATTTTGTAGATAATAGGTTTCTCTGTACTTATGCCTTTGTATAAAAAAAGTCTAATTAGACAAGGTGCCAGGCTAAGAGGAGCTTGCTATGTTCCTTTAAATATTGTTAACAAAGTTATTTAATTTTGTGTCTTAGATCTAATTATAAGAAATAAATCAAAAAACAGAACAAGATTGTTGTAATGTAGTAAAGAAATGTTTTGTGACAAAGTTAGGGCTGGACTGATACTTCTTTCCTACGTTGTTGCTACATATCAATAGAGATTAAGGATATTTATCAGTAATTAAAGAATACGGTGAAAGCATTGATTGTAGACAAGTGTAATTTAAATTGATATTTAATTATTGTGAATAATGTGCTTAAAATTATGATTATAACAATGCTACACTAACAATTATTATATAGCAGATTTTTCTGAGGTTTCAAAATAGGTTTCCGAAATTTTTAGTTTGAGATTTCTAAAGGTAATTAGGTAGGAGTATAAAATTTCACTTTTGCAAAAAAAAATTCATCTTGTTTGTAAAAATAACTTTTTTAATTATAATATATAAATATTTTATTAAATAATTTGTTATATTTATTATATAATTATTTATTATTTTATTGCACATTGAAAAAAATTATCACAATATTAAGTACAAAAAATAAATAAACAAATAAAAAATCAAATAAATGAATGAAAGAATGAATAAATGAATGAATGAATGGATGGATGAATGAATGAATAAAATCTCAACAATGTTTAGAAAAGTGTCATTGTTTTAAAAAGAAAGAGAAAATCGAATTTTTAAAGTATTTTTTCCTGAGGTCTAAACATATTTCTATTCCTCGTATATTTATCACTTAACTATTTTTATAATGACACTTATCCATAAATAATTAACATTTAAAAATATAACCAATTTACAGAGATTTAGAAGAAGAAGAAAAAAACACTGATGATCAATACAACAATTAAGTCTTTTAACGCATATTGCCGTTATAAAAATATTAATCAAAATTTTATTGTGAGTTTTAGAGAGGTAATTATCGGGCCTCGAACTCTAAAGCTCACCATTATATTTTTAATTGAGGAAGACTTTTAAAAAGAAACCTTGTCCTTACGTTTTTAATTAAGGCTTGATGTAGCTAATTAAGATTTTTTTAAGATTCAGTGTATTCTCGGAAATTATCTTCAAGAAAGTTATTCAGTGTCATTGTTATGCTAAGGAGGATCTCTAATGTGTGAATGTATTCGAGTTGAAATTAATTAACTGTATTATAATCAAAAAGTAATTTAACTAATTCGTTTAATGATTTATTATGAATTGTCCTTGGAATTAAATATATTTTTATCAGTTTTATTTATTTGAGTTTAAGCTCATTTATTAAGAATATTTTGAATTAAATACAAGTAAAATTTGAAAATATTTTTAATTTTGCTATTTTCTTCTAATTCAATATTATGTTTCACTATTGTTTTAAATATGCTTGATAATAATATCAAAACTACAAAACGCACAATAATGCACTATCCCTCATTCACAATGATAAATTCATTTATTGATAAATTCAAATATAAACCATCAGTTATTATTTATAAATTTTAAACAACATATTATTTTTCTAATATTTATTTCATCTAAAAAATGCTTATATAACTTTATACCATCTTTATACGTCTTAAATAATGCATTCATTATACTAGGATAAGAGTATTGCTTGTTTTTATTAATTCATCTATCAAAAGTTTATATTTTAAACCGTAATTAGAAATAATTAAAAAATGCTTATTTGCCTCTTAATTACAAAATAATAATTCCTTAACAAATTGCACTCATACTATTTGAAAAACATTCAAATAATAAATTTAGGTTAGTGCATATAATTGCTCTTTAAGCATATCAGCACCTTTAGAGTACAAATCAGTTGATATATAAATAAGTTGTAAATGTCAATGCATATCATTTCGTGATGAATGTGTTTTTAGCTTAGTAATAATTTTCAATTTGAATGCATTAATTTAACCCAATCAATATATTTTTAAATTTCAATCTTATTCTAAACCTCTGTCCTATTCAATCTTAATCTAAATTCTTGATGTGAATTGGGTTGAATTTTGCATTCGTTATTGAGGTTTATTTGTTCTTTATTGGCGTGAAATTTTATTTGATCTTTTGCATTCAGCGAAGCAGAAATTCTTTAAAAAAAAATTATATTCGTAACGTCCTAGTTTTTAAAACTAATTAGTTTTCCTGTTGGTAGACAATTTTGAGAAGTTTCGAAATGTGTTATAAAAAAAGTTTTTAATATATTTTTTTAAAACTCGATAATATCGACTTTGAAATTTATTTCAGCAAGACATCAATATTTGAAGAAATTAATGTTTAAGACTAATATTGATTGTATGCATAAAATAATGTACGTGGCGTGTCATAGTGTATCATATAAAGTATATTACACATACCTTTGTAAGAAGACTTCCCTGTAACTGACATAACACTAACTGACTTCTACACAAATCATTTATATTTCCATCGCACTTAAAATAGTTCTTTCCAGATAATTACTTAATTAAATTTAAATTATTATTATTTGTAAGTGATTTTGAAAGTAAGAAAAGATTTGTCTAAAAATGTAATTTTTTTCAATCTTAAGGGGTTCCAGTACCGAAAATATAAAAAAAATTATTTATCAGTATTTTTATGTCAAAAATTTATCTTATGTATAAGATACTATTTACATATATCTTTGAGATAATGTTTTGTTATAGCTATATATACATATATATATATATATATATATATATATATATATATATATATATATATATATATATATATATATAATACAAAATTATATGAAGAAACTTTTGTCGTCACAGAATACTGATGAGTGAAATAAAAAAATAAAAAATTAAAAAAATTCTCAAAGTTAAAACATAGAAATTTTTGCTTTTTTTATGTTATACTTTACTCTTAATGTTATATTTTAAAACAGAATTTAAAATAAAAATTCTGTGCAGTCAAAATATTTAAAACTATATAAATTAAATGCTTCAAAAATTTGAATAACAGATTGTCAATGCTTCTGGAGATATATCGATTTGAATTTGCAACATCTGTGAAACATACTAGTGCTCGAAAAACGCACTTTAAGCAGACGCTTAAGGCGTTACGCCCATTAGTGATATTTAAATAACAGGTAAATTCGTAGTGTTCGAATCATCGGAGGAATAATATAAAAACATCATTCTCATCAGGAATGTATGAACTATTCTTTAAAATCAGAAAAAAAATGGAATTTTTTGACGAAATTTCGGTACTGGACTCCATTTAAATAACTTGATGAACTTTTGTTAAATTTCTATATAATATTCCAAACTAATTTTATATGATATAATAACATGCGTAAATTCTATAAGTAAACTTAATTTTTTTTAAATATATGTATGTATGCTATATTTTAAAAAATATTACAAAATTTATAATTGTGTGCCAAAACTTGGAAAGGGTGTCAGTGTTATTATTTGATCTTATAAAAACACTGTACTGATAAAGTAATATTTTGAATGAATCCCATGAATGCCTTTCTATGAAAACCAATTATAATTGCCACTACATTCTGTTGTATATCTGTTGCATGTGCTTTTTTATTGTTAAGTAACCTGATTGGAGTGAGGAAATTTTACCTTAAGCAATTGAAAACCCAAAATTCATGTCATTTCTGCGCTAAACAATGTGCAGCATTAAAAAACACAAATATAAATACCCGTCTTATGTCTGTAAATAATTTTCTTGTCAATCAATGTAAAAATATTTGTCAACTATCTTGTGTTTGTGTGTTGTGAATCGTTACAATGACACATCACAACTAATGTTGAAATAGACGCTGTAAGAAAAAAACTGAAGTTGTCGATTTTTCTGTGAATTTAATAGTTTGAATATCGTATATCTTCACATTCTACTTCTATTTTTATGCATGATTCTATAAATATTCACTTTATAAGTGTAAATTATGAAATAAAATATTATGCATGTGATTATGTTGTTTTTCTCTCGTTGTTCTTTAAATACTAGTATTTTATTTTACTCATAATATTTAGGCTATTAATGTTACAATCAAAACTAGGCATGTGGAATATCGCACAACTTTCAATTGCACTATATTGCTCATGTAGATTTGTGTAATTTAAAATATTTATATCTTCAACAGTCGCTTAGAAAAATTGCCAATTTGGCTATATTTTATGTGATAATTCTTATAAGGGTCTTTTTTTCCTTTTTTTTTTTTTTTTTAATCGAAAAAAATGAGGAATTTTGTCAATATGGTTATCAATAATTCTTATATTACCCTTTCTTGTAAGTAAAACTTAGCAGAGACAAAAAAAAAAAAAAACGATGAGGTATGCTCAAGGAAAGAAAACTCTGTGTTAAAGGCATTCGTTTTTCAACTTTTTACGCCATTAAAGCATTTTTACTGGAATTTCGGTGATGGAGATGTTTACAACACCTTAAGAGGCATTACCATTGCGATTTTGAACAAAATCGTTAAAGCCATTTTGTAGCAATTACTGAAAAACATGATTTTTTCAAAGGCGGCTACCTTACGCGCATGCGCTATTTTGACGAAAACCTTAACAGTAGGTCCCATGACTACCACCAACTCGTACAACAAATTTGATTCGGGAGTTATGGTGACCACATACACACCAAGACAGACATTTTTTCTAGATCACTTTTTTGAAATCAGGATGTTCCAAAACGTAGTGAAATGCCAAAAAATAAAATAAATAAAAAAAATTTGACCAAATGCTATACTTTTATTACCCTATGTATACATAAGGGTAATTGAAAGTCAAAACACTGATAATCAAAGTATTCGATTAATAATTCACTCCATTGAATAGTTCAATAATTCTCACTGATAATAGACGTTTACCCACTAAATATTAAAAATATTCTAGTCGTATTGACTTTACTATTAAATATAAATAAGCCTAAAATAATAATGAAAATCTGTTATTAATGATTACTAAAGCAAGTGAGGATATTTTTAATTTATTTCATGTTAATGCTCTTCACCTTGATAAATTAATCACGTAATAGGTCTCACGAAATAATGCAAATAAATAGGTATAATAAACTTTCTGAACAATTCTGAAATAAAAAGTTAACTTCTAGGCTTCTGTTACAATTTATAGTTTATTGAAACAGCTCTGTTTTCAAAGTCTAATTAATATTAAATTAATTAGATACTAGAGGAATTAGACATTTATAAAATTAACGATGTAATCAACATTAAAAGATTTTTTTTTTTTTTAATTTATTCGTTTTTTAAATAACTTATTTTCTGAAATAATATTAATAACAGATTTTCATATTCAAAATACTTAAGACTCAAAATCAATCACTCTTGCAATGTCTAATCTCAAGAAAATTGATGCAAGCAAAAAAAAGAAAAGTATTCCAAACTTGGAATTAAGAGATTAATAATACTGGTTTCTGTGTAAGTATTTTATAATTACGAAATAATATGAATACTTAAAAAATTGACGATCTTTTCCTAATTATCCGAAAAATATATTTCACAGGATTCTCTTCAAGAGTCTTTAATCTCCAGACGATAGATTAGCGATAGATTCGGTCTAACGCAGAGAGGTTTTGAGATCAAACTATCACTTACCATATAGACTGAGAAGTGACTGCAATTTTCGGACCCCATAGAACATCATTCTGAATTTTTTAAAGAAATTGGAGAAAACTGAGTAGACTACGAATCCACTGGTCTGCCATGGCAAAAATGGCCGAAACTGGTCAAAAATCGACTTTTAATAAGTTGAACTAAATCCAAATGCCAAATGCGCCATAACTTGTCAAATAATAAGCTTTTTTTTTTTTTTTTTGTAACCCTCACTCTTTAATTTTCAATTAAGAAGGTTGCAGATGGTTCGAATGTGTGGCTATGACTTACTTGCACCTTTTACAAATGATCCAAATTGGCAATGAACATTACGTAACTGGATGTCGCCAATTTGGCTTACTTTTAAAAGATAGAAGTTTTCTGAGCCAGGGATCAGAAATCGTTTGCGCTTTTTCTCATTGAAAATCAAAATGCAATGCGTTGCCAGAAGAAAAAGTTTGTTCTCTTTTCGGCAAGTTATGACATATTTGGCAATCGGATTTTGGTTCAACTCATTCCAAGTCGATTTTTGATCAATTTCGGCCATTTTTGCCACGGCAGACCAGTGGATTCGTAATCTACTCACTTTTCTCCAATTTCTATAACAAATTCAGAATGATGTTCGATGGGGTCCAAAAACTGCAGTCGCCTCTCGGACCAATAAGACTTTTTAGTCAAATAATAATGGTTGCTGCTCGACAGGTAAAAAGATGCCTCAATATCCTCTCGTTGGAAGGTAATAATATGAACAAAGAGATGGTATCTCAAGTATCGGTGATTTGTCATTTTATCATGTTTAACATTCCGAGGCGTAATAATAGATATTTCTGAAGTTTACGGCGCAGTCAGTACCAAATGACACGCGCCTATAGGAGAGAAGGTGGTTTAGACTAATAGATAAACAATTAAAAAATGAATAAATGTCATCTAATAGTAGATCTTTTATCTAATAGAAGCTTGTTTAATTTGAGCCGAGTTCGAGTCCCATGTAAGGCATGGGTGTTTGTAAATGTATGTTGGCTTGTCTAATGACGAATGCTTCGGCGCATTATAACCCTCGTGTTGCTGACGGTGCCAGATAATCTGAAAACAACCAACTTGTTTAATTTGATTTTAAGGAATAACCACGTATTTTTTTTTTATTTTTTTTTTAATTTATAAGAAAAAAAGAAAAAAAAATGCCTTTTATACATAATCTTAATATAATGTGTACTAAGTCAAGTGATAACTTACTAATTACTACCAGTCGTCTTCCCTAATAAGGCGCATTTTAATTACAACAACCCTGTGAAATTCAACATTAATGATAAATTCCCTGACATCAGGCACTTCAAGTACTAATTGTCATTTTGTCCAATCTCCAAATGTTTTGATAAAAGTTTTATGATTAAAAACTCTAGTGCACAATTATTTAAATTAACCAGTAGTTATAAATCAAAAAATATCGTGCCATGTTTATGAAGAGTTAAAGGCAGTGAACTCTAATTACAACTTCTGGATAGGGCATGCTTGCTTATTGACTTGAAGACGAAGAAGACTTAGCAATCATCATGGAGGTCTATGTTAGCAACTTTCCCCCAAACTAGCTAGAATGCGCTGGTTTCCATGGCAACCTTTTACGTAGGATTGATGGGGGACAGTATTCAATTGGCTTCATCTACCTGCAGAGCAGAAAGCACCAATAAGCTATGCTGAAGTTACAGTTACAAATCAGTGAGTAAAGATGACAAATGTATGATCAAACAATAGAATACTGAAAAGGCTGTCATGCAACTCACGTTAATGGATGCGTAAGCTTCTCATATATTTTTCCATACTACAAATATATATTTTTAGCATTAAGAAAATGTTCCCATAAACGACAGATAACCATGAAATGCTTGTTTGTTGTTATTCTAAGTTGGATAAAGATTGTAACTGTCACTAAAACGTTGCTTATGCACACGTTAGTGAAGGAGCACTAAGCAGTTTCATCCTACTTTTTGTTTAACGGTAGTGTTTTTGTTATGTATTTTCAAAAATAGTCCAGCAATAAGGATTAACTAAATGAACAATTTATTTTACCCACACCGTGACACATTCTTAAGCGTTACTTTTCACAACCATAGCACAGTTCACAGTTCTTCCGATTACATGATTGGTACGTTTGCAGTTTAGCAACGTACCAATCAGTCTTGTTTTGCAAGCAGTAGACGAAATCAGACTACTCTGGCCAGACCCTCAGTGATCATCTTCATGCTCCACGGTTTGTGTCGGGTTTTAAAGTCTACCCAATTTGCCCGAAGTATAACTTGGTTCAGGCCACTTCTGCTCATGCCATGGCATGTATTGAATGCCAGAAGAACCAGCTGCACTCTAATCCTGGTGTAGTTCATACTCTTCTGAAAGCTCACGAGCTCACGGACTTGATCTGATGCTGCTGTGAGTCAAGTGGGATAAGAAACAACAAATAACAGTTCTTCCGTGCTCTATTATATATTGTCCTACTTCTTCTCTCCCACCCTCCAGCTTTTGCCTTTTTACCGCTAAAGGCCCATTGACACTAGCTCCTCTACGGTTAGTATAATCAAGCCTTGGAAGTAAAAATAAAAATTATAAAACATCTATTCTCCTAAAATAATGTACAACATTAATAAAAAAAATGGTGAGACAACAGACGCGCTTTTTAACTTATTGAAAACATACAAGTTAGTAATTTGGGGTTGAAGTTCCGCATAGTATAAACATATAAGAATCCAAGTTTCCATCGATCCTGTGAGCCCCAAACTTATTTCCCGTAGACTATATAAATATTAGAAGCTTGTAAGATATCATAATTAAGTCCTCTCTCATTCCTGCTGTGTAATTTTCCAATTGGAGAGTAGAAAAGTAAAATAAAAGGAAAAAAATCAAAGTTTTTTTTTTTTTACTAAAAATATCTATTAATAATAGTGATTCATTAATTGATGAACAAATTTACTTACTGATTCTGATATGTAAGACATTTTACATATCGCACATGACGGTTATATTTGCTAACAATAATATAACCCATAAAACAGAGTTTTTAAAAAATCCTTTATTTGCATTGTCAATTTTTGTATTCATTAATAGAGCGCTGATATCAAAAACATTTCAATTCATCAGAAAAATGTGCGGAAAACTACGTTTCAAAATTTATGTTCAAGCAAAGAGAACTCTGTGTTGAAGGCATTATTTTTTCAACTTTTTGCGCAATTAAAGCATTTTTACAAAAATTTCACAGGTGGGGATATTTAGAACACCTTAAGAAGCATTATCACAGAGATTTTGATAAAAATCGTTATAGAGCCATTTCTTAGCAATCATTGTAAAACATGATTTTTTCGATGGCAGCTACCTTATACACATGCGTGACTTTGACAAAAACCTTAATTGTAGGTCCATGTGCCATCACCAGCCTGCACACAAAATGTGAACATCGTAGGTTCATTTATTCGGGAGTTATGCTGACCATGGACACACAGACAGACATTTTTTCCAAATTGATGCTATAAAACGTTTGAAAATGAAATTATTTTTTTTTTTGACCGAATCCTATACTTTCATTACCCTATGTATACATATGGGTAATTAAAAGTAATTAAATAAAAAAGCAATGTTTTCTTTTCTGAAAATATCTTTTTATATTAGTAATTCATAAAATGATGAACAAACTTATTTACAGATTCTGTGAGATAAGATATTTTACCTATCGCACATGATTGTTATATTTGTTGACAAAAAGAGGCTTTGAATAAGCTCCTCTTTATGTTAGAGAAATGTAGAAGCTAAAATTTACAACTGAAAAAAAAAAAAATCTTTAAATCTGGACCAAATCGGACCAGTAATTAAGTTATCGCCTAATGTGTATAAAATGTTACGTAAAGTGTACAAATCTAAAATAATAGGCAATTTACTTTCACTATACACATTAAAAGGTCTATTCTAAGAGTAGTAAATCTATTTTGTTTTAAGTGCTTACAGAAGAAGTACCTTTGAAAGCATTAATTAACCTTATCTTGCTCAAAGAAATAAAACTAATCTAGAACTAAGTCAATGTATCCACTTTAATCTATCAACAATGGACTTTGTTGCAGAATATAGGGGTAAATGTAATTATCCTTTCAGGAATTGTAATTTATTCCTAAGTAAATACCAGGATCTAAAATTGAAATGTACAGCTGTATAAAACTCACAGACCTGATTTAAGATAAGTTTCACTTGAATAATATTAATGTCAGAAATGTTTGAATTAAAAGCCAGATAAATATAAATAGAGGAGCACTTAACATATAACTGTAAACGTGATTTTTGCCAGTAATGCGATTCAAAATTTATATTTTTTTAAGTTTAGCACAACAAAGTAATAAAATTCTAACAAAATATAGAAAAAAAATAGAATAGGAAAATCAATTAGAAAACTTGAAATAAATTCTCATGCCAGTTAAAAATATAAATGCCTATTTTACTTATAAATGTTTATTTTACTTTTATAAATGCCTATTTTACTCTAGAAAACTTGAAATAAATTCTCATACCAGTTAAAAATATAAATGCCTATTTTACTTATAAATGCTTATTTTACTTTTATAAATGCCTATTTTACTCTAGAAAACTTGAAATAAATTCTCATACCAGTTAAAAATATAAATGCCTATTTTACTTATAAATGCTTATTTTACTTTTATAAATGCCTATTTTACTAAGCAAACTTTATTGACTGCATATAGTTCCATTCATATTGTAATAAATAAATATATATAATCAGAAATTGCAAAAATTAATTAGTTATTTATTTACTTAAGTCTATAAAAACAAAAGCAGTCACAAAACATATTTTAACGGCATTCATTCCAAGAATCACTTTAATATCGATTCGAACGAATTCAGTTTGTTGGGAAATAGGAGTTTTATGAATAAGTTTCGGTAACAAATTTCGTACTCGCCCGAAAACACCTTTTGAAAAAATAGTATTTGCCCCCTTATATCTAAAATTGTTTGCTATATAAGTAAATAATTGTTTCTAAGAAGAAAAAAAATTCATTTGCTAAAAGTTTTTCAAGACTTGATCAAGAGTAAACCCTTTTCACGAAACGATTTCTGAGAACTGAGAATATCATTTCCAACTTTTTATTTTTAAGATTTCAGAAGTTTAAAACACCTTCCTTTTTAAAAAATAATTTTTATTTAAAGATTAAAAGTGTTTTTATAGAATATACTACATGCCAGTTCTCTACATTTTGAGGTTAGAAATATTAAATGATTTTTCGTTTACCTTCCATATTATATCAAACATTTTCATTATTCATAATTGCAGCAACAACGAAAAGTCGCATTATTTTTAAATTTCTTTTAAAATAAAATAGTGTGTAGTATTCTTTTAATCTTCGCAAACATATGAGAAACAATCATAAATAAATCAATGAGTTGATAAAAAGTTTTTTAACAAATAGAAATTTAAATTGGTTGCTATTTGTATAATAATTTCCTTATGTTCTAAGAATTTCAGAATCCTTCTTTCAGCAGTAGCTTACAGACGATTTGCAATAAATTTAAAATGCATAATATAAAAATCGTAATTTTAATTGGGGTTTCATTGTTTGACAACATTTGTGACATGCTTCAGACCAATCACATTATATACCACTAAAAACAAATTCGAATTTTCACATTCCGTAAGCTAATCAAAATACACATTCCATTTACTCTCAAATGGCATAATATCCATTACAAAACAAAATTCACAAACTTAATTTACACCTTACCAGTAAGGATTCCAGTTTAGATGGCCAATTCTGTGACGTCGGCTAAACGACTGCTGCGCCGTCTGTCGATGATCACGGGAGAGAACACGTGATTGGTTAATGGAAGTCGTCGGTGCCAAGAAATAGAAAATGTTTGGTTTACTGGAACCAGTAGCCAAATGACGTCACAGACTAGTGATCAAAACTGGAAACCCGGATTGGTGCGTGTAAATCCTGCCTTAGAAACATTTAAATTTTAATCAATTAAAATACGTTTAATCTATTTGTTATAGAAATTATATGATTCAAATTTGATAAAAATTATCTATCCGGTTTCGCTTTTTTAGCAATACTTGAGAGGAAAAATTTGGTTAAAAAGTCAAGTTTTTTTTTTTTTTTTTTTTTTTTTCAAAAGTGCAATGCTATGAGATATATATTTTGGAATAGGATTCTCGATAAGACAGACAATCAGCCAGAAATAGGGAAGATTTTATGCGTAGATAATTAGAATATCAACCCAATCAACCAAACTTATATTTTAAAAATTCCTTCTCATGTTTTCTTAGAAAAACAAACATATGTTTAAAATTTATGCAATTCAATCTTTCAGAAGCTTTATTTCAATCATCACTGTAAGAGTTACGCACATCACTGACTCACTCACTCACTCACTGATTGACTCAGTAACGCTGTAAGAAGACTGCGTCTTTCATTCAGTTCAGTGAGTGGTGAATAAGGCGATCCACATTTGAGATAGAGCGCTCGTGTTTGAAAGGCTTCCTTACAAGTTCAGGATGCAGGTCTTGTGAAGGTGTATTTTGAATCGAATCCACAGAGAGGATAATTATTGAATCAATTCACATGCAATTTTTAATAAATATTTCGTGTACATTAAATTATAGTGTTTGTTATACTCATCATTTTCCAACGAGTATTTTTCCACATTTGAGATAGAGCGCTCGTGTTTGAAAGGCTTCCTTACAAGTTCAGGATGCAGGTCTTGTGAAGGTGTATTTTGAATCGAATCCACAGAGAGGATAATTATTGAATCAATTCACATGCAATTTTTAATAAATATTTCGTGTACATTAAATTATAGTGTTTGTTATACTCATCATTTTCCAACGAGTATTTTTGAAGCCTTAAAACTTCTAGTTAAATATACTATAATTTAAAATTTGCTTATACACATTTTCATTAACTTCACTAAAATAATAATCTTTCAGAGTTATTCATTTCCTAATTATTTCTTACATTGAATACTATTAAATGTAGCATAACTATGTATAAATTTTCTCATTAAAGAAATAAGAACCAGATGTCTGAATGTTACTTGATCTCACATCAAAAATAATTCAACATGCATTTCTTATTATCAATATTCTCGTCACAGTGCTCGGGTGAATGCATCTCTTCTAATAAAGATAATGAAAATAGGCATCAAGCAATTCCGGTGCAAGAAGACCCCTTTGATGCAGCTTTTCTTATCAAGAGAAATGAATGGAAAGAAAGTAGAAGCTGACTTGTTTCTTACTAAGTTACCCGCTGTCGAGGTTATTCTGAGCGGAAGAAAAACGTCATTCAGTTTCATACCACGTGATACCAGCATATTGCGTTATTCCGAGTGATACTTGGGAAGATCTCTGATTGAATTTCTTTTTATTCCTATGGCAAAAAGTCACAATGGATTTTTTTTGTGAGTAGGAATAGATGGTAGTTTTAATTACAAGATACTAGCTGAAGTGACTGAAGTTGTAACCTGTCAAACAACTTTGTCCCGTCTTTGTTCGTTGCAACCCACTTCAAACTGGTTCATTTGATTGCAAGCTATAAGAATGCCCCTTTAGCCCCCTATCTTCTATTTCACCACATTAACAACAAAACGGAATGTGATCCTGATAATCTGGATAAGTCAAGATTTCTATAGAAAAAAAACCGGTTAAAATTCGTTCAGCAGATCGTAAATTATTATCAGACGCCGTTAGATATTGGAAAGAGGAAAATGATGTCGTTATTCAAAGTCTCATCTGACAGTTCCCTTCCAATTGTTTCATAGATCAAGTGTGTAAAATTTCATCAAGATCAGAATAAAACTATCGATTTCAAATTATGATCATACTTCTTAAGGGAACTTGATACCTTTACATTTTTTTTTATTCAAGCCTGTAAAATTATATTTTTTGCATATTTCAAAATATTACTAAGTGAAAACTAAATTTTATTCAAAAAGAAAAGTTCACATAAGGCTCTAAATTCTCAAAATTTAAAAAAAAATTTAAAAGATCATCAAATTTCAAATTCTATTTTCTTTTTCAGTTTGCAATATTATTTCCTATTTTTTTTTTTTTTTTTTTTTTTTGTAATATACTTAAACTTTTTAGGCATCGGATTTAAAATAAGTAAAATAGTTTTCTGGAAAAACTATAATTACTGTACCTAGACGGTAAAAAAAAAAAAAGCGCAAAAAAGTAGTGTTGTTCAACATTTAAGTTTGCAAAAAAAAAAAATTATTCAAAAATTCATGCCTATATTTGTCAAATAAATATTAAGAATGACACAAAAAAAAATTCAAGTAATTTCATTCGTATTTGCTGACGTTTTAGCATTTTAAGTAAGGTGGGAATTTCAAAAATGAACTGAGAAAAAAGCGTTCGAAACATCAAAGGAATTATTGCAACAATGCTAAATTCTCCATAAAAATATAGTTTTACTGCAATTGGAGTTAACGAATCAGCTCAAAAACTTGCCAAAATAAGTGGAAGGTTTCAAAGATTATAAATGAGTAAAAAGTAGAAAATTTATATTTTTATTATTTATTGTGAAAACAAGGGGTGCCAAGTCTTCTTAAGGGTTGAAAAAGGGAGAGGATAGGTATTTTTCAAAAAAATTTATTGAGAAATCTTTCTCTTATTTCCAAGATTAAATAGAAAAAATTTCATTAAGATCGAAAAAAATCTGTTGCTACCAATAAAAGAAATATACACTCAACCTTAAGGGAACTTATATACACAGATTAGATTTTTTTAAAGCAGTTAAGGTAAAATACTTGTCCTTCATAAAAACAATACTGTTTAAATCTACCCTGAGAATGTATCAATAAACATACAATCATAAAATGCTTATAGTACCAGTGAGATTATGTAGAAATAATATTTGAAGAACTAAACAACTATCAATTGAAATTTTCGACACAAGATAGAAAAGAGGTACTTTAAAAGGGGACTTTGTACCCCTTGTTTCCACAAAAAATAATAAAAATATAAATTTTCTATTTTTTGCGTGTTTATAATCTTTGAAACCATCTCCTTATTCTGGCAAGTTTTTGAGCTGATCCGCATTTTTTTAAAGCATTTTTCTCAGCTCGTGATTTTTAAAATTCCCACCTTACTCAAAATCCTAAAACTTCAGCAAATATGAATGAAATGACTTGATATTTTTTGTGTGTCATTCTTAATATCTATTTGACAAAAATAGCCATGGATTTTTGAATAAAATAAAACTTTTCTTTTTTTACAAATTTAAAAGTTGAAAAATACCCTTTTTTAACACCCTTTTTTTACCTACATGTACAGTAATTATCGTTTTTCATGAAAACTATTTTACTTATTCTCAATCCGAAGCCAAAGAAGTTAGAGTATATTACAAGGAATATTTTTTTAATAAAATCAGGAAAAAATATTGAAAAATGAAAACGAAGGTAGGATTTCGAATTTGATGAATATCTTTTTTTTTTTTTTTTAATTTCAAAATTTTGAAAATTTAGATCATTATGTGAACTTTTATCTAAGTAAATTTAGTTTTTACATAATAATACTTCCAAATATGTAAAAATTATAATTTTAAAGACTTAAATAAAAAAAAAGTTTGAAGGGTACCAATTTCCTTTAAGGACTTTAATAGAGGTTAAGTTTACAGAAAGAGCTTTTTATTAATGAATATATAAGACCGAACGGAAATTAATATATCTAACCGTCGAATATCTGTTCTATAGTTTTGGTCTTTTGTCAAGAGATTTTATTCTAAAACACCTTGTTGCATTTGCGTCTGCAATGTAAACATGGAGATTTTTTTTATATCTATAATAAGTAGATATTTTAATGACTATGGAATATTTAACGCTTGAAAAATATAGAGTAATCATGAAACGCATTTTTGAAATTTTTTAGAAATTTAATTTTTTAAATAACTGTCAAAGGTAACTAACCATAAAGATAAGAATTTTTCTACAACCTCAAAAATGGAGTTTTCTTCCAGCAGACCAATTTTGCAATACCATCGTTCCATATATTAAAAAAATTCGGTAAATAAACAATTATTTTTTCCTAAATCCCATAAGCCGTAAGATTATAGTTTTGAAAACTTATAATTTATTTCGCATGCATGTGGAAAGTAATGAGATTTGCTCGTTTCAAGAATAAGCTGCCTACAGAATGGATAGATTCCAAAGAAAGGAAGAAAAAATTTTGGGAATAGGTTTAGAAATTAAAAAATGCGTAAATAGCATCATCGAGTACCACAATGTATAAGTTGTACCATTTATGTCCGAACGCATTCTATTGAGAATTAATTCAATACTTTTCTTCTTGAATTAGAGAAAGTTTAATAACTTTTCACCATGATCTTGCATTGTATTATTTGGTAATATTGGAGAGTAATTGATAAAAATGAATTAGCTTTGTGATGAAGCTAGGTTCATCACATTCAAAATTCAAGTAGTGGAGACTCTAATAGAATGTTTACGACATTCCCTTCCCCTCTGTGTCTTTCTAGCTGCGACCAGTAGACGCGGTGTCTGAACAACAAACAAAAAACTCACTCCATTAAAGAATACATCATATATCCAAGTATCAAGGATGCCAGACATGGTGACATTTTGGACTTTTCTCGACAGTTGAGGAAAGATTTAGGACACCCACATACCGCTACTACAAATGTTAACCACATTACCAGCCAGAGCATACAAGGACGTGATTGCGACAGCCTTCTCTTCTTTGAGGTGTCCAATTGAAAGTACTGAACACATCTCTCTCCCATACAACCAATAAGTGAGTTTTAAGAGGTAAGAAAAAGTCAAGACGAGAGAACACACAAAAATTCTAAGACACTTCATTTTCAGTCTTCCCCTTAGACACTTGTCTCTCTCTTAGAACCTTTTTAGGCCAGAGTCCTGTAATTATTTTGAACCCTAATTTTTTTGATCCCGACCAAGATGGATCGAGTACCTTAAACACAAGCCCGATCTGGGGTAAGTCTGATTTGCGTGTAATCTTGAAACCCTTATTGTTGAATTAAATGAGTTGTTTAAACTTCAAAGCGGCTGCTGTCATTCCTCTGACTTTATTTATTTATTTATTTATTTATTTATTTATTTATTTATTTATTTATTTATTTATTTATTTATTTATTTATTTATTTATTTATTTATTTATTTATTTATTTATTTATTTATTTATTTATTTATTTATTTATTTATTTATTTATTTATTTATTTATTTATTTATTTATTTATTTATTTATTTATTTATTCTAAATCTTGGCAATTTACGACTATATTAAATCTGTGTTGTTAGATACGTTAATCCACTATTCGAACTTTCAGGTTTTCGGTTGCGAAAACAATAAAGATGCTGATATTAAATGCAAATATTAAATTAACTTTATCTATCTCAGAGGTCATCACGACAAGCTTCTTTAAGTGAAACTAGTTATTTCAATTATAAAAAAATACTGATCACTACTTTAAAATTTCCACTGGGTTGGCGTAATTTAGAGTTTGCATTCTTATAGTTTAATTTATATTTTGTAATGCACGTTTGGTGATGATTATTTTTACAAATATTGCCGTGGTGGCAAATTTGATAACATTTTTGGTGACAAATATGGCTGTAATTGATTTTTTATACGACCCATACATAATCCTTGTAAATATCTAACACTATAATGTTGTGCAAAAGCTAAGATTATGTATTTTTTATAACTGAATTAATTTAATAACTGTGCTCGGAGACGAAATTTCGCCAATCATAAATTTTAACAACTAATTTCTTAATCTATAGCAGCGTTAGCCACGAGGCAGCCCGCGGGCCAAATTTGGCCCGCGACGGATTTTTCTGCAGCCCGCCGGCACCACAGAAGATAAAAAAAAAATCATGGCAAGGACTTTTTTCTATATATAATTGTAATTTATCCGAAATATTATGTGTTAACTATGTAGATTGTAGAACCGATTTCTCCACTTCGTGCCCGAAGAAACTACATGAAGAAGCTTTTAGCTAGGTGGTTTTCCTCAAGAATAAATACAGGAATAACTTAACTGAATCTCATTTGGACTGAATCAAAATCCACTGACTGCAACAAATATTCTGAAAAACATAGACTCTATCATAAAATAAACTGAACGATTTCGACCACCATCGTCTCATAATTGATATCGACTAAAACTCAGTAATCTGGAAGTACAGTTTAAATACTTTTATTAAAAATTAAGTCGAATTGCATTGTCACGTTAAAATAAAAATCTATTATTTTATTAATTATTAAAAAAAAAAATTAAATATCAATTGTAATTTTATTACATTTTTTTTTTCCAGTTTTCTAAAATGCTACGAATGGTTAAATCGATAACAATTAAAGATACATATTTTGGTGTATCCGGCCCGCGAAAAGCTCCAACATAGGTCAAACAACACACCTGTAAAAGTTATTGGCGAACGCTGATCTGTAGTTACAATGTTTCAAATCCTTAGTTATGATTAATACGACAGAAAAATGTGAAAAAAATCCTACTAAATTACTTAAATTACTTAACCAATAATCGCTAAAACGATAGTTTTATCTAGCTATTTACTTCATCGAAAGAAAAGCTGAATAATTAAGAATGTCAATACTTGGTTCTTTTAATGCAACTGGCGTTTTTAATAGTTAAATAAAAAAATCTAGTTAAATTGATTAACATTAAGTACAGGAGAAACTTGTAACGACTAGTTGAGTAATAAATATTATCTAGCGAAATAAAACCTGGTACTTTTCTTGTTTTCTATAAAAAGAACGTCAAAACGGATACCTAAAAAGTTAATGATTTTGTTAACTGTGTGATAGATTATTTTTATCCTTAACTATGGTCCAATCGAGTTATAATTAACAGCAACATTCTAGTTGTTGGGTCATCCACTATGGTACTTCCAATGGTTGCTAGAACTGTACATAAATGTTATAGAAAGTGTCTCAAAAACGATTCCACGAAATTCAATTATTTAATTTGAAAATATAAAAAAAAAACAGTGTAAAAAGCAAAAAAAAATGCTCAAAATACGACAAGGATTCATAAAAAAAAAAATCTTAAAGAACATTTTTTAACCAGAATTAAATTAACTAAAACGAGAACATCAACATTTTTATACAGCAATTGTATGGTGAAAACTTTAATGACTTGGCCGATGAATTGGCTAAGGAGGGCTCTGCTGTAACATCCGAAAATTGTGGTCATCTTACGTTTAGGGAAATTTTCTCGAAGGTCAGAGCCGACAACAGCAAGACATGGAGGATTCCACCAACTCATGACTGGTATGAACAAAAACGTCCTGGGGCTGCCCTGGAGCTGAAGGGCGACAGGAAATTACAAACCACCATCACCAGACTCATCACCGGACATACTCGCACACTTGCATATGTTCAGGGACAAAAGGAGTACCCTGTGTGCCTCAAGTGTGTTTTCCATCAAGCTTCACTGGACCATCTGCTTTCCTGTTTGGATTTGGAGAAGAGCGATCTCTTTAAAAACCCTGCGCTGGTTCGAGACTTTCTTTGGGCGTACGGTCTCTTGGACTTGATCTAGACTTGTTCTAGATCAAGTAGAATAAGAAACAACAACAACATGGAGAAAACGTTAACTATCTCTATGAATTAAAGAAATTCACTTAACAGACTTGTTTTTTCTTTTTTGAAACTCCATGTAGGAAAGTACAACCAACTTTATTTCGACAGCAAAATTGTGACTTAAATATTAAACGCCAGTGAATTTAACATGCGTCTTGGCAAATTCTTTATACATAAAAAATGTCTATTCACATTGAGAGTTTCTATTATTGAAACAAAAAGAGGAAACCTCCACTGATCGCCACTGAATTAAATTAAATACAAGAGGTAAAAGAAACCTGTTCACGCTCGTTCTTCGAGTGTTCCATACCCGAATACTGTACTTGTGTGCTCTCATTTACAGTATTTTCTTTGCGGGTAACATCAGATTTGCCATAAAGCTCCGTAAGAATTCTACATTAAAAAGCCTTCCACTGTCATTATTTAATCATACTAACGAATCATTCTTCTCTAAGAGGTCATGTCTAATATTATGAGCACAATGTTTATTACTTTCATTTACCCATATGTATACATAGGGTAATGAAAATATAGCATTAGGTCAAAATAATAATAATAATAATAATTAATTTTGCATTTCCCCACGTTTTGGAACGTCCTGATTTCCAAAAAGTGATCTAGAAAAAATATCTGTCGTGTGTATGTGTGTATGTGGTCAGCGTAACTCCCGAACAAATTGACCTACTATGTTCAAAATTGGTGTGTGTGTTGGTGGTGCCACAAGGACCTACTATTAAGGTTTTAGTCAAAATCGCGCATGAGCATAAGGTATCTGCCATTGAACGAATCATGTTTTTCAGTAATTGCTAAAAAAACAGCCCTAACGATTTTGTTCAAAACCGCTGTATTATCGCTGTGAAAACATTCCAACCTCCGAAATTCCCATAAAAATGATTTAATGGCGTAGTTGAAAAACAAATGCCTTTAACACAGAGTTCTCTTTCCTTGACCATACCTCATCAACGTTCGTTTTTTCATCTCTCCTTAGTTTCACTTACAAGAAAGGATAATATAAGAATTATCGAAAAGTATATAGCCAAAATCATCATTTGGCGAAGGTTTTTTTTTTTTTTTTTTTTTTTTTCCCTTAATAAAAGACCCCTCACCAGAATTATCACAAAAGATATCACCAAACTGGCCATTTTTGCGAAATGAAGGATGAAAATATAAAAACGGTAAATGACACAAATCCAAGTCAGTATTATAGCTTAATTGAAAGTTGTGCAATGTTCCACAACCCTAGTTTTTATACTAGTAGTATTACCTTCTCTTAAATATAGTGCGACGTCATATTAATTTGCTTCAAACTACCATGTGTGTATAATTAATATTCCATGCAGGGCAAATGTTACCAATTAGCAATATTTCTTAAATTCTCTCATAACGCATCTCTTTATAAATCGATTTTATAAATCGATATTGTGTGGGTGTGTTTTTACAATAAAAGTTACAAAAAACTCATTTGCATGCATATAAAAGTCACTGAATAGGATATATTTTAAATAGTTTTTTATCTTAAGAAATATTATGTCACGAATAATGGAAATTTTTAATTTAACTTTCCAAAGAATACACAAACTTATTATTTCTAATCATAATTGGACTGTTTTTCTCCACGCATTTAATATAATTGAAATTCATACAATACTTTTTTAATTTAAAAAACAAAAGTTTCGAAATGTTCATTTTGCTTTCTTTAGATTTCATAATTAAAATGCTAAAAGAGCCACGGTGACTTCTTTTGTAAATATCCCCAGTGAAAAAACTATTTTCTGATTTCTTCAAATTACCTAAACATTTAATGCTTGGCATTATTCAAATATCAAAACAGCATTGCGAAGTTTCTTCGAATTTCTTTTCAGAGAATAAAGTACTTTATATAATTATATTCATTTTTGAAAAATTGTTTTTTGAAAATCGTTTGCTTATTTATACTTTTATTAGAAAGTGGAGAGTTCTTTGCATTTGTATTTTTCTAAAACTATCAATGATTGTTAAAGCATTTTTTTTTTTCTTCCGTTCGACAAAAAATATTTTTTTACTAAATCAACGTGTCGTGCCTTGAAGCAAGAAGTACAAGGGAAAACAATGCATTTAATATGTATATACTCCGTTGTAAAGTAAATGTCTTGAAACAAGAATTACCAGGATAAACAAAATAATTAACTTGCAATACCCCGTTGAAAATCAACGGCTCAAAAGCTGACTATGTTAAACTTTATTTTTTAATGTCCATTGCAATTTGATACAATTTGTCATATCAACTTTTATCCCTTGTAACTTAAAATGTTCGTGTTATACGACATTCAATATCCTTCTTAAAGTATTTCTTACTGAAAAATACCCGTGTGTAATTTGGGACCATAAAACGACAAACTTTCGAAAAACAACATTTTCAAACACTTTTTTAATGTGCCGGGCATCTAAGCAACAATTTTTTAAATAACTTTCCTTTTTTTTCTCGACATTCGAAATATGTTTATTGATCCAATAAGGTAAAAATCCTTCTTTAAAATTTTACTTTTTAAATCGCATTACTTTCAAAATATATTACCTACTTATATACACCTACGAGTTACGAATGTTCACCTACGAAAACACAATTCCATACAAGACTTATCGTTGTATAGACAACAACGATGTAGATTGAACAAAAATATGTTTAACTTGTATATTTATTACACATTATATAATTTAATATTAATGCACCAAATGCTTCTCATTCTTAAGGGGGGCCAAATACTTTCAAAATTGTCACACAAAAAAATTTGCTTTAAAAAATATTTTCAATTACGATTATTTTGATACCTCATTTATAATACTACCCCTGTCCATTTGCTTGCAGTTGTCAAATTAATATCTGACAGGTGACGCTGACTTAGTTTCTGCATGAACTTTAAACAGCTTTTCTCACTGATGATTTTTTCGGCTTTTTTATATCCTAACTGGATATTTCTCCATTTGAAATTAAGTAATATACACCGAATTTCCCATGCATATTGTATTAACTCTTTAGAATGTATTTATCGAACAAAATTTTAAAATTTTGCTTTTTACTCTAAATATGATTTTTTTTTTTTTTTTTTTTTTTTAATTATGAAAAGGGGGGAAAATGAACTTTTAAAGTTAAATTTTTTTATTTTAATATCCGCTATAAATATCAAAATTGTGTTTGGTTAATTTTCTTGTTATATATTTGTGAACACATACATATCATTTTTAAGTTTATTAAAATATTTCTTATTAAGTTATACCAACATATTTAATCCGTTGTTTTATAGTAATTATAAAAGTTTAATAAAAAAAAACATTACATATTTTTAATAGGTTTCATAGACCAGTACACTGTTCTATAATTACATAAAAAAATTGCATTGATCCAACAAATATTAAAGAAATTAAAAATTTTGGGCCCTGGACCACCTTAAGTAATTAATCAAGCCTCTATTGAATTGGAACGGCACATTGCCCTATTATACAATGTGTTGTTAAAAGGTTGGACACATTTTGATATTGAATAATTCATAAAATATTGAAGACAAATTTAGATTGATAACACTAATAGTTAGATAGACTCACATAATTGTATGGCCCATGTCAATGGACTTCCGTTTGTCGCACGGAGAATAACAAGACGGTAGTCAATTTCGCGCCAGGTACGAGTAAGCATGTCAGCATTCACAGAGGCTATTGCGACTGTAATCCTGGTCTTTAAGCCATTAACATTCGACACTTTCCTCCTGTAAACGATATCCTTTACGAATCCTCAAAGGAAAAAGTCAAGTGGCATTATACACTATCTGGCTAAAAGTATCCGGACACCCAGAGCGTCCTGAGGCACATATTAATATAATGTTGGTCCCCCTTTTGCATCGATGACAGCCTGCACACGTTTGGGAAGACTTTCCACCAATTTTTGATAGGTGACCATAGGAATTGCCTTCCAGGCGTCCATCACAGCTGAAGTGAGTGCTTGCAGTGAAGATGGTCGATTTGGCTGGCTACGTAATCTGCGCTCTAATTCGTCCCAAAGGTGTTCTATGGGATTTAGATCGGGGCTCTGAGAAGGCCAGTCCAGTTTTCGAACACCTATTTCGTCAAACCACGTCTGTGCAAGCCTCGATGTGTGAATGGAGCAGTTATCCTGCTGGAAGAGAAATGGGCCTTCCCCGAAATATTGCCATAGAGTTGGGAGTGCAGCATTGTCCAGAATGTCCACATACATCTCAGAGTTCATGTTTCCAACCACAGGAACTAACGGACCCAGGCCAAACCACGAGAAACACCCCCAGACCATTATGCTTCCACCACCAAACTTAACAGTAGGCACAATGCAGTCACTATAGAAACGTTCGCCGGGTATCAGCGAAACCCAGAAGCGTCCATCCGACTGCCAGACTGTAAAGCGAGATCCATCACTCCAAAGAACAGTTTTCCACATCTCTACAGTCCAATAACGGTGAGCTCTACACCATTGCAATCGATGCTTCGCATTCTGTGGAGTGATGTTCGGCTTGCGAGCGGCTGCACGACCATGGAATCCCAAGTATTTTAACTCTCGACGGACAGTCCTGCTGCTAACACTAACGCCTGATGAACTTTGGAACTCCTGAGAAATTTCCACCAACGAGGACTTGCTATTTTGTTTCACTACCCTTTTCAGAGTTCTGCGGCTGAGTTCACCAAATGTTTTCGGCCTACTGGTTGGTTTTTCTGCCGTTTCACTGCCTCGACGTTTCCACTTCACAATTAAATCACTCAGTGAATTTAGGCTTCTGTAGAATGTCCGCGAACTGATTTCCCACAAAGGTGCCATCCCACTATTCTGCCACGATCAAACTCACTAAGCTCCTTTGACTTACTCATTGCCTCACAAACGCATAAATACAATCTGACAAACCACTACCAACACTTTTATAGCTTTCAATTACGTATAAAATTGCGTCACTCGCCAGAACCACTTTTTTAAAAGGTGTCCGGATACTTTTGGCCAGATAGTGTATCAGGTGATCTGGGTGGCAAAGAGGAGAAAACATTCACTTAATAACGCGCGCATATGATATTTACAAAAGAAACGAAAAAATATATAAAATTAATAACACGGACAGATGATATTTACAAAAGAAATTATATTCAAATGGGAAAAGGAAATTTTCTATGGCAGCGTTCACTATAAATGAAAATATATGAGTTATTTTATGTATAAACCCCGTAAGTTTGTTTATATCTTCATTATTTTATGAATTATTCAACATCAAAATGCGTCCAACCTTTTATAGACACCCCTGTATTATGCTTATTCAAAACATTTTGACCAGAAAGGAATAACTCGCATCTCGAATACTTAAAAGCTCAGGAATCTAAGCAAAAAATCTAGTGCAAAATATTAAAAAAAAAATACTAGTTATTCACATACTAGATTAATATAAATTAACTGAAAAAAATAATCTGTATCTCTCTTCATTTAAAGGCAGTTGTAAGTACAATGTAAGTTTTTTTAGGAAAGTTGTCACTTTTATATTTTTAAGAATTTCATTTCCGTTACTGGATAAAACCTTCATAGTAGGTCATCAGGGACAAACATCATTTATATGCGTTTGTTATTTTTAATCTAGCCAAATATAAGCAAAACATTCTTACACTTTAGCCTTGCTTTTACAATCGTGAACATCTCTTAAGAGGGAAGATAACACAAATGGTAAAAAATAGATGGTTCATTCTTTGTATTTTCTAAGCCTATGAAAAATTTTATATTCAGTTGCTTTGAAATTTTTAGTCGAAATCCTTGTTTTTTCAAAACACGTTCTACAACGCATTATTTTAAATCTTTGAAAATCTGAAAACCTGACAGTATTAAATATTTTATCCCATGATTTATGCATAAAACAATTGAAGACTATACTAGAAGATTTTTCTTCTAAACATTAAAAAAATATATAGATTTTTTTTTTTTTTTTTTTTTTTTTTTTTTTTTTTTAACACTTGAGGAAAAAGTACATGTTCTTGGAAATTGTGCTATTATTAAGGTATACATATACAATGGAGATGATTTTCTTCAATTTTTAGGTTATAATTTCAAACTTTTTGGCAGTATATAAGAATTAAAAGTGATTCATTTTTATATATAAACTTTATTTTCCGTCTATTTTTTAATCAACTAATTGTAATTAAAGTGACAATTAGAACATTATTAGAACATATATAAATAAACTTGCAATTAACTTAGAGGTATGATTTTTATTGCAAATAAAAGATATTATATTGACGTATGTTCCTGTGGAGAATTTTGAATCTGGCTTCAATATGTATTTAATTATAAGTATTTAAATAAAAAGTTAAAAAAATACATAGTTTTTAACAAAAAATTAAGATTAAAATCTGCATAAAAATGTGTTTATAACAATGTATATCAGATTCTCAATAGGAAACACATTCAAAACTTTTGTCCACAAAACAAAATAAGAATTTTGTAAATCGGACCATTTATTATGAAGTCATGATCGTTGGCGTAAAGTCATATAACACCAAAATGTCATTCTTCAGAAAACGCGTTTAATGTTTACTACACTAATGAACGTGATGCAAAACAGGTTCACAAAACCCACTGTAATTTAAAAAGTAATTTGAGTCTAAAAAAGAAAATGGTATCATTTTATTGGTAAAAAATTCGGGAATATTTAAAAAAAAAAACTAGAAGGAAAAAAAAAAAAACGCAGAATTGAGTCAAATTTCGCAATTCTTAATCCATATGTATACCTTTAAAAAAGTATGGGGAAACAATTAAAAAATAAGACTTGAAACTATGACTCTCTAGTTTAATATTTTCAGAAAAGTGTGCCTAAGATAATAGAACAAATAATCATGTGCAAATAGTACAGTGAAAAGTATACAAAAGTATGGGATGCATAGCAAAAAATAAGATGTTTAGCTTAAATAGTATTTTTAATGTGCCTTAGAAAATACATTAACATTGTTTAGATCAGAATTAAATTGCATCAGAATTAAATTGCATTATGTACTTTTGTTAGAAAAGATATTTATATTGTTATGAAATTTTCCACTTAGGCAATGATGGCACAGTTTTTACAGTATAAAAATATTTATTCTCTCTTCAGAAAACTCACAAAATTTATTCACAGGCAACAGTGTAATCGCTCACAAGCTTCAGCAAAAACAACTTCGAATACAGCGATTATACAAGCACACTCCAATAGGTAAACAAAGCAATAAGCTTTCCTCGAAGTCCGAAGTCAATCTGAAAACTTTCCCGATCTCCGGTCTTTTTATACTTGGCACGGGAGAACATTCGCGAAATTTCCAGCCAATTCGTCGGAAAAGAAACATCTCGAAATTTCTCGATTGCTTTAGGTGTTGCCAACTTTTTCTAACCTGTATAATCGCTGTTAATAAATCAAATAAGATAAAAATAAATTACAATAGAATTTTAAAATAATACGTCACTATTTACACTATATATACAGACAATTTGTGCAACAATATGCTTACTATCAATAGGTGAAATAGTGTACCTCATATAATATTTTTATCATCAAATACAATACCAATCTTTACTCCAAGATCAATCTCTTTCTAAAACACAAATATACCTTTTCCCGACGTCTTAATCGACATCGAGACATGAAGCTTCCTGATTGTTTATGAAAGCCGTAATCTTCTCTGTCATCACAAATCGAAATTGCGAAATGAATATACTTCCAGAAACGAGGATGAATAAAACTAATCATACGTAATGAACAAAACACCAAGAATATAAGAAAGATATTCCATCATTTACGAACCGTTAATTTTATTTCATGGTTGGTTAACCACAAACAAGTCCAGCAGTGCAGAATTAATTTAAACAAACGTCATAAAAGGGGTTACATTGTGATTAGCGATACTGTTGATTAAAACAGTAAGTAAAGAATATGAAAAAAAAAAAATTGTATAGTAAAAAATTTTCTCAATTTATTAAAACAGTAAAGTTAGCACTTTATTTTAATAAAATGTAAAAAAAAACATTAGGATTCTCTTTAAGTAGAAAAATAATGATATTTACCTTGCGTAGACATTTTTTACACTTAATTTCTTGAAGTAATCACATGGTTTATACAAGCGTTGCTTTGTTATTTTGTCCTTAGGTTATATATTTGATTAAAAGTAGATACTATATTTAAATGACTTATTTGTAATTGAAACGATTCTGCACACCAGAGATCAAACTTTAAAGCATTTAAAAATATACAATCACTTTTTTTTAAATATTTGCGAACAGAGTAATCTAATCACAAGTTTTTATTTTCACATATAATTTCCTGATATAAATTTCAGTCACCCACCCAGGCTTGTCCCTGTAATAGATATTAAACTGCATAAACATGCCTAGTCATCGTTTAAAAGTTGTTAATTATTCATCAGTTTTCATACTGCCGTTACTACAACAATCTCTTTTTATATAATAACAACTTTGGTATTGTTAACTATTTTTATATTTACAATTAACATTGAAATGAAACTCATTTAATAAACTTCGACATTATCTCAGTAAATTATTCAATTTTCATATTTTAATATTGGTGGTTGAATAATCGAGGACCTGAGAAGCAAAGGAGTCTAAGTGACTTTTCTTAACTTATGAGAAAATACACTTCTTTAAAGTTTCTTATTTTTATTAAATTCTATGAAAACTAGTGATATCTTTATCTTAGAGGTTTAAACAATAAATAATTTTCATACAAATTTAATATAAATAAGAAACTTTAAATTGTATTTTCTCATAAGCTAAGAAAAGTCACTTGGGCCCCTTTTCTTCTCCGGCTCTCAATTGAAAATTTTGAATTTTGCTTTAATTATTAAATTCTAATCTTTTAAGCATGCATTCATTTATGACAAGTTTTCTTAGTGTTCATTTATAATCACAATCTTTCATTGACTCAAGAATTATTTAAATTTAATATAACAATAAGTTTAATAGGAGTATTAAAATTCGAAAACAGCTGGATGAACTTAACAAAGCCGATTGTCGTAAAGGCCGCTGAGATAAATAAATTTGATTTAATATCTTTAGTTAGTATAGTGGATTTTTAAACTATTTACAACACCAGATAAAATGTAGTTCTAAATTGCCAAAATTAGAATAGATAAAAGTCAAAGGATTGACAGCTGGCTGGATCAAGATTTAAACAATTCATTTAATTTACAATAGGGTAACAAGACTACAAATCAGACTTACCCCAGATTGGGCTTGTGTTAACAGGTACGCGACCAGGACAAATAATTACAGGAGTCTGACCTGCAAAAAGGTTCCTAAAAGAGTCACGAGTCTAAGGGGACTGCCAAGTGGAGAGTCTTAGGATATCAATAAAATGAATATCTCTCATCCTGTATTTCTTAACATCTTAACACTCACTTATTAATCATATGGGGGGGAGGAGAATTCAGTACTTACAATTGGTCCTTTAAGAAGAAAAGGCTGTAGCAAGCAAGCGCTAGTATTCTCTGGTTGGTAAAGCGGTTAATCTTTGTAGTAGCGGTGTTGGTGTCCTAAATTCTTCCTTAACTGTAAAATAAGTGTCTAAAAATGTCGCCAATGTCTAGCTATGTCTAGCTTCCCAGACAACTGGATATATTGTTACGTTGGACGGGTTCGAAAGATTTGAAGCCAGAGCAGATCAAAATTTGCAGAAATTTATTCCAGTATAACTCTTCCCAGATTCTCTTACAACTCCAGAACTTCTCGTTCTAGTAGACATAATATAGCTCTTTTCACAACAATAGAGCACAAAACAGCAGTTAAAAACTTGACAACACAACTGTTCAAATCGCTGCAAAAGACAATGCAATACAGTTCGCTTTAGAACTACTCTGAGTGTTCACTGAGACTCAGTATCTCAACTCAGTAATTCCAGTCAACTCACCAGTCAACTAATTCAGTGACTCAAAATCAGTCAACAACTAACTCAACTCGGGCTTATATAGGGGAGGCGAAACTTCTTGATATGTCTGGAGGTAGATATTTGGAGAACTTTCCAGATCGTAGTCGAAAAGTCCTATACATGTACATGGGAACCGAAAATGTCGCCAAATGGTCGCCAAGTTTGGCGACAAAAATTAGTCGCCAAAACCGTTGCCAACTTGGTTCTATCTCGCCAATTTGGCGAGATTCCCATTACCATAATGTTAAATGTCCTGCTTCTTAAAACTCGATTCCCAGAGTTACCCCTGTAAAACTCGTTATCAAGCATCAATACTCACATTGCGGGGAAACAAACTAACGACGAACTATTGCACTGCCTTATGCAAAATGTACATAAATGTTCCTATTTACAAAATTAACACTACGAAATATTTACAAATATACAAATATTCGTAACAATATGATGCATTCTTCTTTACAGTGAGTTTTACGTTTGTTGGTCAGACACCACATCTATAGTTCGCAGCTGGACTGGCACAAAGGGAGGGGATGTAATAAACTTTCTGTTGGTGTCTCCCTCCTTGAATTTCCAGTGTAATGAACATAGCTTTATCACATCGATTATTTAAGTTTTCTAGATTATAGAGCTTATATGTAAAGAAGTAATATTAGTAGTACGGTGATTCTGAAATTAAGGGGAAATTTCAGTCCATGTGCTTCTACTGGCTTAATATTTATTTCTTTAAGTGAGGAAATTTCTATTAAGTAGAAAAAAGTTTACATTTAATGCTTTCAGTCTTCATTTTACATATATATTTATTATTATTTACTTTTTTTAAAATCCAAACAGTAGGAAATATAACCTCCATGAAATGTTTCCATTCCTGTTTTTTTAGTGTTAACTGAAAAAATAAACCTGATTAATAATACATTTGTGGAAAATTTGATTTAAATATTCATTTGTTATATAAATAATTAACTAATCACAAAGAAATATAAGTTTTAATTTATTTTACCACTTTATATTAAGCACATAAGTTGTCCCTCGGGTGCTGAGATAACCTCCATGGAATATCTTTAACTTGATTAAAATTATACTAAATAGCAGTACTGTCTTCTTTACCAGAGCTGAAGTCAAACATTTTGTCTGGTGATGTTGTTGGATGTGCATAGTTTTATATTGTTTGTAAAAAAGCTGTCCAATCCACAAAAATATGGTGAGTTCATTTTGATCTTGTAACCTCCATGTTCAGTAATATTATGCATTATAGTGTTAAACATACTTTTGCCATTAACATATATCAAATAGCCAATTTTATCTCTAAAAGCAAAGCCTGTGTATCCTCAGTCCTTTAGATTAGGTTCTAAGCATAGCAATCTACTTATTTAAAAACTCCACGGGTTGTGTTAACAACTGAGGTTACAAGTAAAATTAGAAAACTGTTGGGGGATTTTTTAGAAAATACATTTTTCCTTGACCTTTTTTAGAAGTGGTAAATGTATTAGTTTTGTTCATAAAATTCTAAGGGTAAAATTTCAATTTTGTTATCTATTTTTTATTTTTATATTTTTTTACCTCCTCAAATTCCCTTTAATTTCAAAATCGCCCAGTAATATTATAAGCACATCTTTCTCAGAGACTATAATAACAAAATTCTTTCTAAACTATTCCAAGATTAAAATTCGCATGCTATTTTGTTAGTAGAATAATTTTTTTTTCAAAATGAATGTCATTTTAACTAGGATTTGTATTTATTTTTCTTTAAATATTTATTTGAACTCACAGTGCAATAAATTATATGCTTATGATTTATAAAAAATTAAATTCCTGCTTACTTATCTTCAAAAGAAGACATCCAGTAAATCTGTTTTTTACGACGTAATAAAGAGTTTCTTGTTCTGATCAATAAGTTGAAATAATAACTGTAATTAACTAGTATGAAGTAACACGTCAAAAACACTATACGCTTATTACCGTTATGACAATGACAAAAAAAAAAGTAATTGAAATAACGGTAATAAAACATTTCACTAAATTCTGTACATACTGTTTTCTTTAAAGTTAAAATTTTATTCTTTATTTATTTGGATTATTATTATTCTCATTTTATTTATATAGAGAATGAATTATTCACTAAAGGAGTTTGAAAAATTTTAGTGTTATTTGTGTCTTCTCAAAAGTACTTCAAAACTCCTTAAACTCTAAAAAAATAATGAAACTTCTAAATGTGAAGGATACTTAATCAATATTTTGAAAAAATTAACAAATAATGAGTAATTTCTCAAAGAACTTGTTTAACATTTAAACTCTTTTTAGTCATAAAGGGTAATATATATATATATATATATATATATATAGAGAGAGAGAGAGAGAGAGAGAGAGAGAGAGAGAGAGAGAGAGAGAGAGAGAGAAAGCGAGAGAGATTTTTTTTTTTTTTTATGTGGCTTCTCCAAATGAATATACAATGGTCTTTATATTTTTGTATTTTTGGTACCTCATTATCTAACGCACCATTTTTTAAATGATCAAATAAATTGAATCAATTATTAGAAAAAGATTTGCTGGACATTTTTATTAAATTATACTTTCTTTAGAGATAATATTTAACCAGCCAAATATTTCAACAGCGCCCACGGTCGCAAATTTTTCTACTGACTTTCGTTTCAATTCGAAATTATTTCTTTTATGTTTAAAAGGGTTCAATATTATTAAAATTATTATTTTTATAAGAACTTTCCTTAAAACTTAAACCCAAAGTGTTTTTCTTGAATTGAATCAAATATTAAAAGAATAATTAAGTACCCATTAAGAATCCCGGAGAAAAGAAGAGAGGAGGTAACTGGATAAAATAACTGTAATTATGATTTTAACTGAATAAAATAACTGTAATCATGACTTTAACTGAATAAAGCTATTACTGAAATTGACAATTATAGCTTTAACAAAAAATTTTACTTTAAAAATTATTTGTAAGAAACAGTTTTAGGGACATTATTATTGCATTTATAATTTAGAAAATAGTTATTAATAAATAAAATGAGTTCTTGGAAGTGGATGATGTAAACATTAGACAGTTGGATATCGGGCCATAATTATTTAAAAATAACAAAAACACTGAAATAAAATAAACTTTTCTAATAACAATTTTTAAAACTTATAATACTTTCCACTTGAAAAAAAAAAAAATTGTTTATTTTAAGTAACATTTTTTGACAAGATTAATACTTTTCAAAAGTATGGTACAGTACGAAAAAAAAAAATTTAGAACTATGGCTATATCTTGTATTCTAGTTGATGAAATAACAAAAATCAAGTACAGTTGTAAATTGTAAAAGGTCTTCATTAATTGTATATTAATTTTTTTTCATGAGGGGTCATTTACATATTAAAACTAAACCAAACTTTAAAAAGTTCAATGGCAACCCCATAATATAATACCATATTTAGATTTAGAATCCAAAAAAACGTCTAAATACCAAATTTCCTAATTTTACAATGAGTGGTTAGTAATTTAAATGATGTCAAAAAATGGCCTGTTTATGTTAAAAAGAAAATTTGTTTTTTTAGTCATAAATTCTTAAATAGTTAATATATTTTAGCAATTTTTATTTCAAGCGATAGTTTGTAAAAGACTAAACATAAATAACATGCAACTTTTGTATTAATCGGATTTTTAATAATTAAATACTAATTAATAAAACAAGTTTTAAAAATTTTAAACAGTAAGATTTTTTTTTTTCTTGTTACTGAACTTGAAAATATTTTCAATATTTTAATAAAAGATATTCCAACAGGAAATTCCATAAACTTTTTCTTCATTAACTTTTAAAATACATCAGATTGTAAAAATACTTGTGATAAATTTAGTTCTCTTTACGGTCAACTGAGATTATGTTGGTCACATAAAAAGTTTTGTACATTTTTAAAAGTATGTATTCGGCACTTTTAACTACTTTTTTTAAATAGTCCCTGTAGCTCTTTGATATTTCATGCTAAAATGTTGTGTTGTTGGCCAGATACTGAAATTAAATATATCCATATATCCCTTAGTCAGGGGTGTAGCCAGAAAAAATTTTCGGGAGGGGATATGAAATTAAATGTCAGAAAATATTGATTATTATTTTTATTATTAATGACATATGTATTTAGCAATCAAGAAAACAGATATTACTTCTACGCATGTTTCGAAATTTAAAAATATTTTTCATAAATTCACCATTTTAAAAAATAAAATCCTATAATTTTGGCACTCTAACAGCGAAAAGAAAAATTTCGGAAAGGAATATATCCCCATATCACTCCCTCTGGCTACGAGCCTGCCCTTGGGGATAGACAATTGTGTTTTAAGGTCTAAAAATGTTCATATGTGAAACTAATGTAAAAAAAATTGCAAGTGTTTTGAAGTGTCCTTCCATTATTTATTTCACCTAAGACACTCCATTATTTTAGTTGTATGAAATTTAAAATTTAAATATGCGTTTATTGGGCAAATGAGGGTTAAGAACGCTAAGTTCAATTTTAGGAATTCTTAACTGCAGTATGCGTTTCGGGGGTTAGGTTGTTTTCAGATTATCTGGCACCGTCAGCAACACGATGGCTATGCGCTGAAACATTCGTCATTAGTCAAGCCAACATACATTTACAAACATCCATGCCTAGCACGGGACTCGAACTCATAACCTCGCGATCTAGACGCTAGCACGCTAACCACTATACCGTTTGGTCTGCTGCGTTTCGTGGGAAAAAAGTCATTTGAAGCAATTTTCTGTGTTATGCTTGTAGGGGATGCTAGAAGGATAACTTTACATTAGGGCGCATCGAATTTGAAGTGTTTAGAGGATAGGTCAGAGAGACGGGTAGGTCAATCAATGAATCTCCTTTGCAAGCAAAAGGTTAAAACTATAATATTTGGAGTTGAAAAGTTATACACAAATTGTGGTTGCGAATACCATGGAAAGGGATGCCACGAAGTTTTTAAAAACTGTTTCAACTCTAAAAAATAAATAGTTTTATCTTACAATTTCCTGCGTTCAATATCCTGGCCACCAAACTTGCCCTTATCCAATAGATCTCGGATATGATCAAGCCTTAACATGGTGCCCTCGACCCACAGTAAGGCAAAAGGATTGAAAATCTGGTCAACATTAAAAAATGTATTTATTGAATCAAAACTTTCTTAATAACATGTATTTTAGATTTTTAGTAGTATATGGAGCTTATTTAAAAAAAAAATCAGAATTTTGGTGCTTAAAGTATTTGTATTATCAATGTAAATATTCTATAAATAGAAAAACTTTTTACTGAACTAAAACTTTTATTGCATTTTAACTTACGGAAATAAACAATTACTCATAAAATTAATAGTTATTCTTAAAAAAACTAAAAAATATTTCATAAAACATTACAAAACCAATTTTATTACTCTGGTAATTATTCAAGTTCCTAATGAGTCAAATGAAGACTTTCTCATCATTGCATTGTCGAACTTTTGTCGTCGTATTGGAGATTCTCTTGAGAAAAAGCTATACGAAGGCTATGCTGCGTCAGACTAAAGGCAAGATGCCTTCCGGGAGATCTTTCAAGGCACGATAGGAAAAGTGGACAAATAATTTTTAAAAATATAACTTTTCATGATTTAGATGCTCTTCTTTTTTAAGTTTCCTGATCAGAATTTAAATAGTTTGCATTCACTATTTTCAATTTAGGAATTGATTATTCGTGGGTAGAATATAGCTCAAGAATATAGCCAAACTTACAAGTTTAATATATTAAAATAATAGGCCTAAAACAGGTGTAGTTGAAATAGTTTAAAACCACCCTCAAATGTACCAGCATGTTTTTATATTTGTTTTTTTATAAATTTTAATGCAATATTCAGTATGGAAATTATACAATGGAAAGAAGCGAGTATTATCAAGACAAAATCGAAGCAATTAATATTTTGTAAGGAAACATTATTCTTACGCATGCTCTGAATACATCAAACATTGTGATAGGACATTTTGTTACATATTTTCGTTTTTTGCAAACAGCCATTCAATTATAAACAACACAAAAGATTTGACGGTCGATGTTCCCACCAGATTTTATAATGATTCTTCATGTTAAATCATTTCAACCCAAATGGGCATATGAGAATCGGTTTTTGTTGGGTAAATTATCCCAACAGCATTTAACAAACAAACAAAATTGTAATAAGTGATGAAGGAATTTCTACAAGTTTATATGAGGAGTTGCGGATACGAAGGACGAACTCAACAAAAGTGGCAGTCCGAAAAACGCATTTGAAAACTTTTATTTAATTTGATTTTCCCATCTTTGGGATAATTCTCTGAGTATATTGAGAATTAAAGAAGGGCAAACTCATCATAAAAAACATACCTATAGAATCTGTGAAGTGTCTAAATTCAAATGGTGAAAACAAATTGTTATGACCCGATGATGAATTCGTCCATCGTATAGTCAATGCCTCTTATATTCCTTGCAATATTCTAGATGAAAGGAACAAGTAGTTACAATCAATTTTACGATTGGGGAATGCTATTCTCCAATATATTCCTTACAATATTCTAGATGATTGGAACAAGTAGTTGCAGTCAAGTATACGATTTGGGAATGTAGTTCCCCAATATATTCTTTACAATATTCTGGATGATTGGAACAAGTAGTTGTAGTCAAGTATACGATTTGGGAATGTTCTTCCCCAATATATTCTTTACAATATTCTGGATGATTGGAACAAGTAGTTGCAGTCAAGTATACGATTTGGGAATGCTTTTCCCCAATATATTCCTTACAATATTCTGGATGATTGGAACAAGTAGTTGCAGTCAAATATACGATTAGGGAATGTTGTTCCCCAATATATTCCTTACAATATTCTGGATGATTGGAACAAGTAGTTGCAGTCAACTATACGATTGGGGAATGTTGTTTCATGACATTTCCAGTAAACGGGAAAATTTTAAACTCGTAGTATACTTTTTAGTTATGCCAACATTAAACTACTTCTCATTGATAAATTTTAATCATGCAAAAGTTGTAACAATATGCTTAAAATTCTGCAATAATTGTACATGATGTATTAGAATTGTTAAAAAAAAAACTGTAATAATTGTACATGATATAAAATCATTATAGATTCTAATTCTATTTTAGTTCTGTAATCATTTTTATTAATGGCTTTTTATTAAGGTAGAATCCATAAGTAAATAGTATCAGAAATACTAGCTTCAAAATAGTGGCAACGGTAAGGTTTATATGAACATTTCTAGAATTTTGGAGAACGTCCCCAACTCATAAAAAAATCACGTTAGAATTAATCAGGATGTAGTCTAGTTCCCTCTGTTGTTGTTCTGGAATTGAGCTGCTGTGAGTGAAGATCTGTTGTTGTTTTTTTGGGTTTTTTCAAAGGCAGAAAGCTTGCGTTTTCGCTGTTGTCGAAAAAGGACTAGAAGCTCTGGTTTGAGCGTTAATACGTTTTGCTGCTGATGTTTAAAGAAATAAAAGATACTACATTTATAACACAAAAAATAAGCTCTTTATGAAGATTAAAATAGTTCATTTTTGTAATCCAGTGTCATCATTCACCTGAGAAGAAAATTGGTAACAATATTATTCATAATTTAGAAAAGTTATTAGTGAATAATTGATGTAGTCTTAAATTTTACACTGCAGCTATATAATTATTCTCCCAATTCCAAAAGAACACCCTGAAATTGCACGAAGAGTATCGCTGATTCACTGAATTAACTTTCCGAAGGTATATCAATATTCAAAATTGTATAATATATTTTAGGGTACAAAGCATCAACTATAATTGAGATTATGTTTGCCCACATATATTCTCCTTCCTTTAAATTTGCTTTATGTAAAATTCAGTTACAAAATACACGAATATGGACATTAAATAAACATTCATTCAAATTCCTTTCGTTTCTCAGCCAAACCAAATCCAATATTGAGGGGATTAGAGACATACTTTCCTCGTATTCAAGTTTAAATCGAATATTAAACATTTTCCTCGTCGCTACATTGTTGCCATGTTTCGATTTCCCGTTATCTCATCTTACAACTTCACAACCAATTTCTCATTTCCTGAGTGGAATTTCTGTGGATAGAGTACTTCGAGATTATATGCTGGCTCTAAAATGCATAAAATGGTTTTATGTAAAATAAACTTTATGAAATGGATTATTGTTAAAAAGTATTGTAGGTTCCAGATAATTTCTGTTTCAATTACCAAGAAATTAGCAGGAATACAATTTCTATGAAATTCTGAATATGGTACTCAAAAAGGATATTTGGATAGTAAGTTTTATTTTTTAAACTACTTATTATATGTAAATAAACTTTATGAATTGATTATTGTTAAAAAGTATTGTAGGTTCCAGATAATTTCTGTTTCAATTACCAAGAAATTAGCAGGAATACAATTTCTATGAAATTCTGAATATGGTACTCAAAAAGGATATTTGGATAGTAAGTTTTATTTTTTAAACTACTTATTATATGCAAATAAACTTTATGAAATGGATTATTGTTAAAAAGTATTGTAGGTTCCAGATAATTTCTGTTTCAATTACCAAGAAATTAGCAGGAATACAATTTCTATGAAATTCTGAATATGGTACTCAAAAAGGATATTTGGATAGTAAGTTTTATTTTTTAAACTACTTATTATATGCAAATAAACTTTATGAAATGGATTATTGTTAAAAAGTATTGTAGGTTCCAGATAATTTCTGTTTCAATTACCAAGAAATTAGCAGGAATACAATTCCTATAAAATTCTGAATATGGTACTCAAAAAGGATATTTGGATAGTAAGTTTTATTTTTTAAACTACTTATTATGTATTTGCTTTATATCACTCGATTATGATAATAATAATCAACAAAGAAAGTAACAAAAGATGTGGAAATTCTGATCCTAAATAAGCTTTTGTTAAATCCTAGTTTAAATATCGTTGTTTAGTTTTAAGTATCCTCTATAAAATGTTTTGATTGTTTTATCACCTTTAAAAACCAAATTAAAAATTGAATAGATATTCAAGTTTTAGTTGAAAATCTGATTCTAAAATATTCCGAAAGGATATATCTTTAAAGAAACAAGAAATCTTCTCTCAAAGTAC